>JAQISU010000112.1:5685000-6285000 GCA_029339505.1 Unio delphinus | reverse complement strand
ATTTGTCACCAAATGCGAAAGAATTTTGCAAGTGGATCTATTTTTTACCGACTGGTTACAAATTTTAAGATGTACATTTTCAAGGATATTTTTTACTTGGGCCATTTGTTTTTGCTACCTGTGGCAGTCAGTGGATCATGTTAGTAGAATTTGAAAAATGAAAAAATTAATGAGAATTTCTATTGATGGATGGCACAGTGTTGAGAATTTTCATTTCACGAGGGCATTTAAGAAATGGTTGAGGGAAAAAAAAGGCAGATATTGATGAATTTTATCAGTGACATTAGTTATTAATTCTTGCTTTTCATATACTATACATAGAACTTCACATGTACATATATAATGGTACTGTTATATTTATTAATAATATTAATAATTGGGGGCCCCAGAGTGTTCTAAAGTGCTATCCATTACAGATCACTGCCATCTCACCTCTGTCTGCATGGGTTCAAGTCTCAGATTCAGCCAATGTGGGTATGTGAGAAAGCTTGCCAGTACCTTCTCGTTGGTCGGTGATTGTTTCCTGGGTTCTTCCTCCACCATTATTACTGGCCGCCATGCATAGCCTATCATGTGCTGAAAATGGCATTAAACTCTACAACAACATATTTATTAATAATCTTGTGCTTTGAAATATAATAAAAACCTGTAAAAATTGTTTTTTTGTGTGTCATATTTAGATAAATAAAAATTAGAACCAATTATGTTTATGTTTAAGATATGGCATAAAATGGCTCCTATGGCTGGAAAGTGGCTCCAAATATTTAAATTTGGCAAATTTCATGGTGCAAAAATAAAAATATTTCCAAGAGAGGCCCTGCTATAGAAACAGTTTTCAAGATATTTTCAACAGAATTCAAACCGAATTGATTGATAACACAACACAATTTGAGGGTATGAAAGTTTATGAAATAAACAAAAATAATAATAAATGTTCACAATGCAAACTGACTTGCACACTCATCCACTAAAGCTATTACTATACTATTATCCTGAACATATTACAGATACACATATGTATAAAAAAAATATGATTATGGTTCTTACATTCCCAATATGCACAATGAAAAGAAAATGATTTACAGAATCATAAGAGACAAATGAACAGATAGATCCATATGCAAAATTAAATAAGTATGGTTCACATAACCATATAACATTGATGAAAACTAATTGTTTCACATAACTATGTGATAACACTTGAAAACAAATGTATGGTTCACATAACCATATGATAACACTGGAAAACAAATGTATGGTTCAAATAACCACGTGTTACAAAAAAATTAAATATGGTTCAAATAACCACATGTCTTTGTATACATTACACAACGTAATGGTCCTTATCCAGGAGTTGAGAATTTATGTCATCTTCCTCGCCATATTGGTTCTTCTAGCTGATCTATTTGTCTATCCATCCATACAGACAGACCTATGGCTGTAGTTCTAAGTAAGAGTCTTGAGACTCCCTGACAAGATCTGAACAATCACTGTATCATAACAGAACAATAAGCTCCCTATAAATACAGGAGAAAAACAAATGCACACGACCAAGGGTAATGCACCCATGCACAATGTGATATATGAGCATCTCGACAAGAGCGACCTACAATGAGATGCATGTATTGTTCAGTCACATAAAGCGGGGTTCATACTGAACTATGAATGATAAATTCAAAGACTTTTCCCAAACTTTCAAAGACCACAAACAGAGATTTCCAAAACCTATTTTTGCTACCATTGTGTATACAGGTTATATGAGAAAACATGAATGCCAAAATGAAATACTACAATATTGTTTACCGATTAAAATCAAACTATAATTAATTTCCTAAAATTGCATTATAATGATCTGGAAGATAGGTTAACATTCATTGGGTTTTTTTCAGAAATATGTAACATACGTGTCAGATTTAATACAAAATAAATTGTTCTCTTAACAGACATCAGCACTGCTTTAAATGCATTATTATATTTGATTTTTTTCCTCTTCAATCATTTTGGAAAGAGAGCCACCACTGTCATCTTTTCCTCTGCTCTTCTCCTAAGAGCATTTGACTCTGTGACAAGCACAATGAGTCCTTTTAACTCTGCCCCTTCTGCTTTCTGTACAGAGGAAGCATGGAGACTGGCAATGTCAGCTTCAAGACGCAGCTTTTTGGCTTAAAGTTCTTCCACTTCATCCAAGGCTAACTCCAGTTTCTTTCCTTTTTGGTTTTTCTTCTCATCCTTCTCCTCTTCTTCTTCTTATCCAGAGAGGCATGGTAATTATGTCTTGCAGAGGAGGCATGTCATCATTTCATTGCTAATGATGATTTCCAAAGGTCCACCTGCTTTTCTCATTGTGTCAATGATTAGCCTTTGAGCTCTGAGGCTTTCTCCGCTGAGGTTCTCAACAGATGCCTGTTTGTTGACATAAAATCCTCTCTCCACTGTTGCCTGCCCATGTGACAACAACAACATTATCTGGAGAACATTCCAAAGTTCCACATATTCCTTTCTTTTGGAAAGGACAGAATAAAACACTTCATCAAGGCTGTCATCTGCTCTATTTAAGCATGTCAAGGGATGATTGTCCAATTGGATAACTTAGGGGTACAAACAAACGGGGATGTATAGTCAAACTAGAGATACACAAATCAATTTTGGCAATGTGATTTTTTAAAATAATTTTTTTTTATATAGCATTGGGGAAAAAGTCAAGTGTCGGCAATGAGAAACCGGGACATGCCGTCAACTGGAAACACATTTTTTAATTCTTTTTTTTATTTGCCTAATCAAATGACTTTCTACAGTTAAAGCTTCACAGCACATGTTAACGTCATTTAAAACATTTTTTTTACTCGCAATTTAAGAACAACAACTCTTGCTTAACTATACTATAGTGTACACATGCACTTTAAAACTGTTTATTCGTGAATTGAATTTTATTACAATGGATGTTTCTATATTAACCAAGAAACATTAAGTAGAACAAAATTTTTGAAAATGATTTTTGTCCCTCAAACATGTTAAATAAACCGACAGTATAAGCAAATTTAAACGGGCCCTCTTCTGTCGTATCTCTAAAATCATCAAACTAAACAATATCTTATTTTATACCCGAAGAGTATTTTGCCCAAAACTACCAATAGCTTATACTTCTGCATCTCTATTGCACTAAATGAACAGTATGTAGTTACTAATTTGCAACTTATCTATCTTTGGCATGACTTGTAAAGAAAAGGCTCCTTCTTCCATTGAAGCCAAGTTGATTGTCTTAATTTTACACAATGTACAAAATGCCTTTTGTTTACATAATTTATCCTTTTGCAGCCATTCCTTGTATTTCTCTTGCTCAAGCCAAATAGCGTTGAAAGAGCAAAGATCTGGCATTTTTAAACAATGAAGATGTAAATCAACTAAACAAATTTTTGAATCCTCAAGCATGTTACTTTCTACGTAGAGTGAATTTGTGTAAGGAACATTTTTATTGGCCAAAGCTGATGGACTCATCCAATCAAATTGAACGATTCATTAAAAGAAAGAAGCTAGGAAAACCAGCTACATCTGAAGCTAACGACCTTAGGCAATTTTATTTGTGACTTCATTTGATAAAGTGTGTATCCGTCTTGCTTTGATGAAGAGTGCATGTGCGATTGAAGTTGCCACTGAGGCTAACATTGGATGGTCAAATAAAGCCTCTTTTGTTTTTGTGGCGGCAATTAAACTGAACGCGTCATCAAAAGAAAGAAACCAGGATAACTAGATTACATCCGAATCGAACAACCTCGGATAATTTTATTTGTGATTCTGGAAAGAAATTTAAAAAATTGGGGTTTATTTCAATTTTCCAAGACTTTTAAAGACCCAAACTTTCAAGACCTTGAAAATGCTACCTCATTTTTCCCAAACTCTTTTTTTTTTCCCCTTCAAAGACCGTACGAACCCTGTAAAGCAATGAAGAAAATAAAAACATCCTGGGTAATGCTGTATGCATATATGAAGTTATTTAACAGAGGTCTCGCTAGGATTTTAAAACTAGGAGTCCAAGACTACCATTTTGGTAAGAATAGGAGTACCACCAGAAAAAGTTGCAGTCCCATCCCAATTTTGTTAAAACTTTGGAGATTAGAATAATTGTTAGTTGTCATTGAGTTTAATTCCCCCATTCTTTATAACACTGACATGTACAACTGTATCAGCTTATTCAGTGTGTCTGGTAATTATGCACAACAATATGTCATTTCTGTATTTATTTGATAACGTGCCTTTTTGGTTAAAAAAAATTTTGGGTTGGCTGAAATGCAGACAGAAAGATTCCAAAGTAATGTATTTCATTTCCATAGCCTGATGCATAAACATTACATCTTTTCAAAGCCATGGCGATATTTGTGGCAACACCAATTTTGGCTGATAAAAACTGTATATACAGCCTTGCATTTGGAGTAGAGAAAATCAAAGGCACCATGACAGAAAGCAGTGAACTTGGATATAACAATGCACTGTTAACATGCTAAAGACAACACTCCACCACTTTTGAAAAATGCTCAATGACTTGACAAAACTTTTATAACACACAGCTGTTTGTTTTTTTTTTATATAAAAAAAAGTTTAAATTTAAAGTAACACATACCTTTTGATGTCTTAAAACGGCTGGATTTCTCAAATCCAACAGCCGGGACTGCAGCCAACTCTTTAGGATCATAGCTCCCAACAGGTGGCGCACAACCTGTAAAAATAAATATCATGCAAACAATTTTAGAATTGCCATGAATATTTCACATTCCCAAATCTCACCATAAAAGCCATGGAACATTAACCTCTCGATCCATAAATGTGCCTCAGTAAAAAAAAAATTCTATTAGATAACTATATACATGTACCATAAACATATTTCTTGCTGACCCAAATGGAGAGCACTGACTCCCAGAAATAACTGAAAATACATTCAGGGCTCATAGTTTTCCAAACGTGCAATTAGACAGCACTGGGACTCTTGCCACATCAAAGAACTGAATCAAGACAGATGGATAACTTTGGAGTAATATAAGAACTTACTCTCACCTGTATCAACACTTGTACCAGGCTTGACCAGTCAATATTCTTAACTGAAAACATGATTACTATTACATTATTGCTTCCCACAGCTGGATAATTTGGGTACAACATTGTCCCGATGTGTTGGATCCTAGTTTATCTAAGGTACAACACTGTTCTATGTTCATTTCATTTTGATTTTCTGTGTAAATCTTAAAAGTAGACTAAAATTTGTAACAATCAAAGATGAAAACAATTTAGAGCTTACATATTTCTATGTCAAAACTGGCATTGGCATTTGGTACAGAATATTTCTACCAGTTACCATCTTTTAGTCCTATCAAAGGAGCAGTAATAACAGATTATTTATGTACTGGACTCAGCATCATTGAGTGCTGGAATATATATATATATATATATATATATATATATATATATATATATATATATATATATGCACACACACAAAAGACTCAACAAATGCAGGTAAGAATCATCGACTCAAAAACTGAAATAGTACCTGTGTTTTGGAAATAAAAAAAAATCTCCAGATGTGTCTGATGTACATCAAAAAAACACGATGCAATAGCTGGGCGGTAAGTTCAACGATTTCGACTAGCAGCTTGAGTGGGAAAATTTGCAGATATTTATGCTGACTGAATTCTGAGGTAGAAACTAGAAAGACTGAGATGTACATGTCATTATTAATTTTATAAGAGTACATCAGAACTTTACCTTCCATTATTTGTTCATTTCTGATTCTAGCAAGAAAATAGTGCATGCGACCTCGAAATCAAGACACATCAACACTTGAACAAAATTTAGTTTGGAAATTTGGATAAGTATTTTGGGGTTAAATGGCAAACTGTCAACCGACATCGAAACATGCTATACAATTACGCCATTAAGACATAGCACTAAAACAAAAACGTGCTGTCTTACAGTAGGAATAAGAGAATAATTGTTTTAAAATAAAACACATAAGTGAAATGGTAGTGTACGCCAACGTCTTTTACTATAGTTCCTCCTCAATTTTTGGTGAAACCATTAAGATGGTATTGTTTACTTACATCAATACAACTGATTAAATATTAACACCTATTTGAAAGTAAAGTCACATAATCTAGGTATTACCCATTTCAATGCCATAGCACATGATGTAAAATTAATTGCGAAAATTACCCTTTGCATTTGCATTATTCTGAATGAGAGAGAGAGAGAGAGAGAGAGAGAGAGAGAGAGAGAGAGAGAGAGAGAGAGAGAGAGAGAGACCTTGAATTTCATTGAATCGTTTCAGATTAGCTCTCGGAAACGACATCTTGTTATGCTGATTTTAAACTGTTGGCTAAATTAATACATCTGAAATATTCACAACACTTAATAGCTTAAATTCTTCTTGGAATGAACCTATAGAAAACGCTTAGGTAACTTCAATCAACCGCCACCAAAGTTTGAACTCTTGAACCACTGTCCAATCAAGTTTCACTTCCGTCGCTTATTAACGACATCCTTTACAGAGTGGGATTAATTTGCGTTCATTTTGAAAAAGGTCGTAAACCAGTCTGAAGACAATTTTTAAAGTGAGTAATTTTTTAATACCCTATCGACCAACGCTTTCTTCGAATTTTAGATAAACGAGTTCGAGTGACAAAGTACCTAGTCGTACGTTTGTTAACAACATTACAAGTAATTTACAGTTTTAGAACAATTAATAGTTTCACATACATGTACATGTAATACTATTTCACATATATGAAAATTCTATTTTACACATGTAAATAAAAATGTTACGCATGTGAAATACGACTAGTTTTATACGTGAAAGTCTATTGCACTTATGCATCATTGTTCTTATAAAATATCAATTATCAAATCATTCATTTCACACATGTGAAAGAGAAATTTAAGAAAGAATAATACATTTAAAATAAAGTAGTTTTATGTTACCATCCGTTAGTCAGGAGAGACGATGGAAGAGCGCACCCATGAGAGATGTCCCGGTTGGTGGTTTTTCAGCGTCTGTGGCGGCTATGTATCCCAACACGGAGTGACCGTCCTTGCTGCACTTGAAACTTGAGTCTCATTTGTGTTGAAGCTGCTTTTACTTGCTCCGAGATTGCTTTTCATCAGCTAACAAGCGTAATTTGGTCTCGCCGCCTTTCAAACCTAGGACCAGAGCGCGCCGCCAGTTGGCCTGTTGAGAGCAAGCACTTCCCAGGTGTTGACATCGATCTCAAGGGCTTTCATGTCGCGCTTTCAGACATCCCTGAAGAGGAGATGTGGCCGTCCGATCGACATTCTTCCAATGGCAAGTTCCGAATAAAGAAGGTCTTTGGGCGCCCTTCCGCCATCCCTCTGACATACATGGCCTAGCCATCTGATGCAACGTTGGCAGAGGAGTGTGACCATGCTGAGAATCTTGACATATTCAATAACATCGTTGTTTGTTACTCGATCACTCCAAGTGATCCCAAGTATGCGTTGGAGACATCACATGTGAAAGGCACTGTCTATTCTCTTGTGATGCGTAAAGAATATTCAGGTTACAGGAGAATACTTAGCACGCAGGCACAGTACTCAGAGATCTTAGTGGTCATGATCATCATGATGTTGTTTCACACTCTCAGCGACAACCTGGAGAGAGTTGTTGATGCCTTTCCAATCAGCTTGTTGAGCTCAGTATCGAGCGATAAGTTGTTGGTGATGGTAGAGCCGAGGTACGTTAATTGACTGACTACCTCCAGTTCGTAGTTGTTAATCATAATGCTTGGGGTCCGCGTTCTGAGCCATCACGTTTGTTTTCTTTTTTAGGCTGATGGTCAGCTCAGACTCACAGCATGCTTAAGTAAAGCGGTCCATCAGGTGCTTTATCTCAACTTCTGTGTGAGTGACTAAAACAGAATCGTCGGCGAAGAGGTTGTGGTTGCTTCACGCACTTTGCTCTTTCTCTTTAGCCGTGCCAGATTGGACACTTTGCTGTCTTATCGCGTGATGGGAGAAGATCATGTCGATTGAGGACCTCTCTGTGCTGAACCCGCACTGCGTCTCTGGATACACTCTGTCAGCAAGCGCCTGCAGTCTGTTCAGGATGACGCTTGCGAAGACTTTACCCACAATACTGAGAAAGGATATGTCCATGTAGTTGTCGCAGTCACTTCTGTCGTCTTTATTCTTGTACAGAGTTACAATATTAGAGTCTCTCATGTCTTGAGGCACTGCACCCTCATCACAGCACTGGCAGAGGAGATTTTGCATGTGTGTGAGCAATACGTTTCAGCTGCACTTGATGACTTCTGCTGAGATGCCCTCTTTCCCTGGGGATTTAACTAAGGACAATTCCTTTAAGGCCTTCTCTAGTTCTGCCACAGCAGGTTTTGTTTTGTCTAGTTCGGCCATGAGCGGGAGGTTTTTAATGGCGTCGAGGACATCGCTGGTCACGTGGTTCTCTATGGTATACATTTTAGAGTTGTACTCCTTCCAACGCTTCATCCGCTTGCCCTTGTCGTGGATGGTATCGCCTGTGACAGACTTCAGTAGAGCTATCACTTTGTTCGTGGGACCCATTGCTTTCTTTATGCCATTGTACATGCCTATGATGTTTCGGATATCTGCTAATGACTAGATGCCCCGAGGAACTGAAGCCAGTATTCATTGTCGCCGTGCTATCATCTGCACTTTGCTTCTTGTAGACCTATATGTCCTTACAGTCCTCATGAAAGGGGATCATTTGTATTCCAGGAGAGTACTGCGACGCTCTTCTATGACTGGTGTGATAGATGCTGAGTTAGCATCAAACTATCGTTATCTTAGCTTCTTACCAAAGATCCATGTGAAAGAGATTTTAGCAAATTTAAGAAAGAATAATACATTTGAAATAAAGTATATTTTATAGAAGTGAATTTATTTTTGGCATCAGACGTAACATATACTTGATTTCATATAGGTTAAATACAATTTTTCATCTGTAAAATTAATTTTGCGAAAGTCAATTAAAATAAACCAATTTCACATATGGAAAACAAAATTTCTCATACGAGAAAGAAAGATTTACACATTCGTGATAAAATGATGTTTTCGATTACTTTTTGAACTTAGGACAAATGGATAATATTTTAACAATAGGGTAGTTATTATGAAAATGAGGTGTTGTTTTTTTCCAAGCCAAAGTGTTAATTCTTGTTTGTAAAAGGCAATTTGATTAGTAGCACTTAACATCCAATTTTGGGATCAGGGACTGCTTTAAGTGTTACTGGGGTCTCGTCCACCCATTGATGCTGTCAGGATCAATTAGGTCAGCCTCTACCAGGTTGTTTAACGGAGGTCAAACTGTGACTGGTGAGGAAACAAATTCCAAGACTCTCTCAACTCGTTGGTAATCAGCGTGGGTAAGGAGATCGGGCAACAATTACGTTTGTCCCGCAGAGCTCTGATGTTTGCCGCTGGTTTCTTGAAGTATTGAGCCGGTCCATTTGTTCCCCACACTTTCGCGTCTTTGTGGTTCCTGGCACTATCAGATATATTATTCAGTGTTTTGACGTGCTGCTTCCCTGTTTTCTATCAGATCTCACAATCCCACAACCACTCTTTGTATATGCTGGTCTTGCCACATTCTGTGTGCTTTTCGACTCGCAGATAACAGCTACTGCTGCCCATTACGATTGTATTGTCGGAGTACTTTGATTTTACCGACAGTACCGCTGCTGCTGCACGAGGAAAGTATGGTTGCGGTAGGGATTTTATCCTTTCGGCGTCTATATTCCTGTTGATCGCATCGTAAGCCTCTTTTTGTGTTTGTTGTAGGGTTTAACACCATTTTTCAGGAAGAACCCGGGAAAATCCCCAGAAAGAACCACCGACCCACGAGAAGCTACTGGCAATCTTTCTCACATAATTACATTAGCCAAATCTTGGACTCGATCCCACGCACACAGAGGTGAGATGGCAGTGATCCGTAACGGAAAGCACTTTAGACCACTCGGCCACTCGGAGCTTCCCTCTTTTTATTACTTCTTCCTTCCTTATTTATTATTTTTCTCCTCCATCCACGACCTTGCCCCTTGCTGAGTCGACGTTGCTATTAGTTTAGGCATGACTGATTCCTTTAAAGGATTTGTTGCTGTGGAGCGGTGGGTGGGAGGTGTTGCTGGTCAGGATTGACGAGGCGAATGGATGCATGGTATATGTTGAGTCTGCGCTTCAGGTCTCTCATACAGTCATACCTGCGTTTCCCGACTATGTTGGGGATGGGGTCTGATTCTCATGCTTTTCTCGTTGTTCGACTCTGCCTCCGATATAAGCGTAATAGTTAGTTTAAATGCCTCGGCTAATAAACTCCATTCAGATGAAATGTAAAGGCCTACGCTCAGAGAGAGAGAGAGAGAGAGAGAGAGAGAGAGAGAGAGAGAGAGAGAGAGAGAGAGAGAGAGAGAGAGAGAGAATGGCCTAATGGGGTTAGGTCTTAGGTTCGATCCCCGGCCGAGTCATACCAAAGACTTACTAAAAAGGTACTAAAAGCTTCCTCGCTTGGCAATCGGCATTAAGCGGTTAGTGTTAGGACTGGTCGGCTTGGTGTTAGGATAATGCGACTGGGTGGGACATCATGCTACATGTCTGCGGCATGATGCCCCATTGCTAGACATCACTATAAACTGCCTCATTGCAAACATCGTAGCGATATGACTGAAATTTTTAAAAGCTACGTTAAACGTCCTAATCACACACACACACACGCTCAGCTTATTCTACCATTCGTTATTATGGAATAAATCCAAATTAGACATTGCTATTAAATCCTTCTGATATAACTCAAACTGAAAAGAAAGTACCACTATTAATTTGATTCTAATTAATTACATTTGTTATATTTTCTTGTCAAAAGGGTTTCTTACTGCATAATTTCTTTACAATAATCTTGCCCATTTTTCTCTTGATAGTCTATCTCTCTACTCACACCAAGGCATAACCAGTTATCCAACCTTCTTACTAAGAGAGCAACGTTACGTTATAGGCGAGTAAACCAATATGGAAAATATCTGAAGATGCGTAACAGGTATTCATCCTTCCTGCTAATAGCGAAATTTACTAACACGATTGTTATGAAAATTAGCTTTTCCGCAAATATCAAAGCATTGCACCTGTGGATTTGATAATTATTTAAAATTTGATGTTTATGTCGCTCTCATGTCGGCCAATTCTGCGCAATGATAAAACATTCCTGTAAACAGTGGATCCTGTACTGGTTCTGGTAGAAAATCCAATCTGTATCAAGAAAAAACTATCGTTCTTTAATTAATGAAAGTGGTATTCATAAATTGTACAAAGTATGCCACATTTCTACCCTAAACGCATATGAAAATGGGATTTTTTAAAATGTCAACATGAAACCCACTCCATGACGTTTCTGAACTTGTAACATCGTGTTTACTATATATCTTTTAGAATCATACAAATAAATTCACAAAAGATGGAAATATATAGCTTGAATCGCAACTAAATTTAATCCAAATTTGCAAGCAGTTGTCCCACACAAACAAAATCATCTGCTATCCAAGATGTCAACTAGCCGCTATAACGGGATTGTCAGAAGAATTGCCCGGCGTAGTGTCTGTTTCCAAATTCTTTGGTCTTTTTCCCCATAAACGAGACGTTGTAGACTTATTACATCATATTCATTGTTGTTTCTCTTCAACATAATAGCTTATCTTTTTTTTTAAAGTTGAACTTTACATATTTTATTTCTTTTAAATACAAGATCAGTGAACTCGATAGCTTAACGACAACACGCATAAATAATAAATGGCAAGATAGTTGGGACGGAAACAATAAATGCAGGAAACTATACACCATCATCAATGAAGTTAACAGAAATAGAACACCACTCGAAATCAAAAGTGTAGACCAAAAAGTCCTAAACAGAATTCATACAATCAAAACAAAACTGGCCAACAGCTTTGGGCAATACATAGGACCTTTGACTCGCAAACCTAATTGCTACCACTGCCGAGTCCCAGACGACCTACCACACATCTTTAAGGAATGCCACCAAATTAAGAAAGAAAGCAAAACACTTCAATACGAACAAAATAACATTGGATCCTCAGCCACTTACCCAGAAGTCACAATGAAATCAGACCCTTACCTAAATAATACATATAAAAATATTCTAGCTTACGATAAACAGGAATATAAAACAAAATATAACAAAATAAGGAATAATGTAGAATTCTAACTACCACCCTAAATTAACACTCTCAAACTACAATTAGAAACAGCAAAATTAGTATAAAATAGAAATATAAAATTATCCCCAACTTAACTGTACACATCCTACGAAAACTGCTCTTCACATGGGTTCATCGAAGATCAATACACCCCACATGGGTTCTTTGAAGCGTATAAAGTATTTAAACTGATGTGTGGATTCCCTTTGAATTTATTGATTTAAAAAAAACACAACTAAAAATAGGGAAATATAAAGTAGAATTATAAGCTGACAGAGGACACCTAATAACTCTCTTACACCAATACTATCTAACCTCTATCTAATAAATAACATCCTTTCTAATAACATCCGGTCACCATGCTAACATACTACCACCTGTAAGAAATCCACCTCTGCAACCTAGAGGACAGACACACTTTACCAAGAATGCTATGAGGGCCCCAAATTTAGAACAAATAAAATGGTCCCCAAAACCAGACCATAAATGCCCGTCACACAAGAATAGCGGAGAACTCGCCCCATGGAGAACTCATCCCAGGTGTCAGAAGAAGTCGCCCCAATGAGATTTCGCCACATGGTTGTCAAGGCTTTATTTATTGTTGTTTTTCTTCAACTTAGTAACTTATTAAATCTATAAAATTTGCAATTTTTTTCTCCGCGTCGAATGAAAGACAATGGCATTGTGCTAATTCTTGTGGACATATGCACCTCTTTGATATAGTATTTTGTACCCGGTAATTGTGATCTTTCCTCAGTGAGCAAAAATAATCGGTTGACACATATTTCCTTTACAGTGTGAATCGGTAAGGGTACGTTAATGTGCGTAGTGCAAACATGACAATACCATTGTATTATGTCTGTATTTTAGTGAAACCATTTCAGTATTTCTAACTCCGGTTTGTTTCTATTGAAAAGAATACTCGTCGATATAATTTATAATTTTATATATTACTAAAATTAGAGGCCACGATTAAATTACATTGAAAATAGTTAAATAATAAATCAACTGTCAACAATGAACGGTTGAATAATTTCGCATTTAATTTGTGCTTCTTCAGGTACGAAATGTTTTAAAAGAAACGGATAACGTATTTTGTTAGATGAAAACTGAGGATCTCTATAATTTTACATATGAAAGTGATGATTATTCATAATACTAGTGTATCTTATGTTTGCATATCGCATCAATGTATGTTACATTTAGATAACGAAAATATTTGTTTCTTCTTTTCTGTCTTTGTATGTACTATTTTAAAAAATCGTGCAAATTCTTGAGATTTGCTAACCAAAATTTACTTGTACGTTTTATTATATAAATCCAACCAAATAAATGGTTATTGTTGATGCATACCATTTTTTAAAGTGCCATATGTTGTGATATTCACTGGTTATAAAATTTCGGCATGATAGACAATTCGCTTAGAGAGTTATTATTGGTGTTAAACTGTGTTGAAATACTAGATGAAAACTGCGGATCTCTATAATTTTATATATGAAAGCGATGATTATTCATAGTAGTTTCTCTTATATTTGCACATCAAGAGCACCGGTTTATGTTACATTTAGAAGATGAAAATGTTCTTTTTTCTTTTTCTTTTTTTTTCTGTCTGTTTAGTACTAATAAAAGAAAATCTGGCAAATTATTGGGTCTTCTTTAAGCGATAATTGATTTATTTTTGTAAATTGATTTTACGCTGGTAAATTGATAAATTTATTTTATAAATTTAGGAGATTAAAATTTATTAATTATACGACATATATTAGATAATGAAGGATTCGATTGTATTGTGAAAGGAATTACATCTCTCTCTCTCTCTCTCTCTCTCTCTCTCTCTCTCTCTCTCTCTCTCTCTCTCTATTGTACATACTGCTTTGTTTAAAGCCCAATGTTGAGTAATATTACGGGCTTTGTTCAGCGCAGAATCAATTGTATATGTAGGATAATTTCTGTTTTGTGAAGATGTTTGGAATTTATTCAACGAATTTTGTAATTGAAAATCATCTGAAATAATACGTCTGCATCTTTTCGACTGGCTATATGGTATACCGTTTTTACATGACATGGGATGACATGAAGATTATTCCACATATTGGTGGATATTAGTTTCCTTGATATGAATATTTGCAAAGATAGTGTTATCAATATTTTATATCACATTTACATCTGAAAACGAAACATGCGTACTAGATGCAGTATAAGTAAATTTAATTGTCGGATGAAAATGATTTAGGCGATCAATACAATTTTACAGTTCTTCGGTTGACTGCTTTCAGATATAAATGTCATCGAAAAATCTGAATCAAAGAGATGGGTTCAACTTTTCGTTTTGAAGAAATTCCCTTTCAAATTTACCCATGAGAGGAAAGCGTATGAAGGAGCCATATTAAGATACATTGCCGTACCCATTATGTATATGTATTTCGTATTATTAAATTGAAAATAATTATTTTCCATGATAAGTTTTAATATTATACAAATATCTTCACAAGATAGTGGGTTATTATTAGCATTGTAATAAAATAAAAAATTCTACACGCTTCAATACCAACTGCATGCGGAAAGTTGGTATATAGTGATGTTACATCTAATAATACCAGGTGTGACGATTTTACCCCAACCCCTTGTATGTAGGTATAACTTGTGATTCTGACTGGCCTTGTACATGTATAAATTGTACGTCTGCCTGACCCAGCTGTGATGTTTCAAATTGTTCTAAGTTAGCTAATCCCCTTACGTAAGATGGTCTTTGTTTAGCTCTCGAGGGGAAATTCTACTAGGAGACTGTGTCCATTGCGGACGGGTGACGTAACCACCTCAAAGGACAGGAGACCGCCAAATGATAGACTGTAACAATTGATAGACACACAGACAGACATTCGGATGATTGACAGTCGAACGACTGACCAGAGTCGATCGCCCTCCAATCGACATGCGATGTGGGTGGGACTTTGTTCGAAAAATTTGAGATAATACCCGATGCTTAGTAGGAATTAGTCAGTTCGCTACAATAAGAAATTGAGAAGAGAAGTAGAACTACGTACGGCCAGACGAAAATTGGTGGCAGACTCAGATTTTGGAAATCAAGGAAATCTTAAGATAGCTTCAAAGGAAGCTTTCGGGTGACGTTGAGAGAATTCCGGGGAAATTTCGGGTGACGTTGAGAGAATTCCGGGGAAATTTCGGGTGACGTTGAGAGAAGTCCGGGGAAATTTCGGGTGACGTTGAGAGAATTCCCGGGAAATTTTGGATGACGTGGAGAGAATTCCGAGTGAATTTGAGAGATACCGAGTGAATTTCGGGTGACCTCAAGAGATACCGTAGAAGAGGAAACGTAAGTAGAGATAGAAGAGGAAACGGAAGTAGAGATAGAAGAGGAAACGGAAGTAGAGATAGAAGAGGAAACGGAAGTAGAGATAGAAGAGGAAACGGAAGTAGAGGAATCGGAAGGAGAGAAAGACGAAAGGAGACATATTTAGATGAGTAACACTCAAGAAGGGAAAATATTCCTCACACTGAAATCAAATGATGATCTAGGGATCATTGGGTCAAGAGTGACATTGATTGCTTAATATCTTTAAAATTTTCATTTATTAAATTGTTATTGTTTAAATTTCATCTTTGTATTTCTTTTAATTTAACGGTCGGCATTGCTGACTGGGGGCTCGTAGCCATATATAATATATTGTCCAGAAGTAAACATTCTGAATGCGGACCGGGGGAACTTCCTCATAATTCTTTAAAGTCTATAGGAAGAACCCCACCCCTACTACCCGAGCCCTTCACACCAGGATTGAAATTAACAGATAGCTGTGGAACAGAATTAAACTTTTTAATGAAAAGTTGTTGTATCTTCAATATATGATTTCATTATGAGTTTTGGATAATATGTAGAATTGAGGTGTACGCATGTTAAGAGGGAAAGTATCAAATTCCTCGTATACGGATTTTTTTTTTTTTTAGCCATCTCATTAAAGCATGTTTAAATTTTTAATTTAATTTCTATTGGCGGATCTTCGCCAATATGTTTGTAGTAGTTTTCATCATTTAATTGACGTTCAACTTATTTAAAATAATCTTCTTGATTCATAATAATAAAAGTGTTTGACTAATCATCCGTTGTAATCACTATACTGTCGTCATTCATTAGATTATATAAAGACTGAATTTCGTCTTAGAAATATTACTATGATATTGCTTTTATGATTACCAGTTAATATCTCTTTTGTGATCGCGTATAAATAAAAATCTAAAAATGAATCACGTTAAAGATGTTTCATTTCTGCCATAAAAAGGTTATCTGGGTTTTGGGGCGACTTCTCCAGACGAAATGGGGCGACTTCTCTAACCAATCTGGGGCGACTTCTCCAGATACGTTGGGCGAGTTCTCCCAGGGCGAGTTCTCCATGGGGCGAGTTCTCTGCATACCGTCACACAAGATTACACTCTAAATGTTTTTGTGTGTGTTTGTTTTAGGACATAAGACCCAAAATTAGTGCATATAAGGTGGTCTAAACTCCAAAGACCATCAGGCTCCGCAGCACAAGGCTGCAAAACGAAAATTACAAATCAGAACGATAAGATCTCAAATTTATGCCAACAAGGCGGCCCCCCCCCCAACCCCCCAACCCCCCCCCCAAAAAAACAACAAAAAAAACCCATGCAAGACCATCAGGGTCAGCCACACAAGGTGGCAAACTAAAAATAAAAACCAATACTATCGATCTAGGTTTTCTTTTCTCTAAACCAACTCAAAAACAGCACAGTTATTTTCAAAATTGTGTGAGACGACACGAGTCCAGGAGCACAAACCTGTGCCAAGAAATTCGCCTCTCTCGAACACCATCTCCTCCTTTGCCGCGGCCGGACATCTTAACAACATGAGTGCAGTGCAAGATTACAAATGCAGTTAAGTCATATGAGTGTGTATTGGATTTAATCCCACTCATTTACACTTGCCTTAGACAGTAACTGAAACAGTGAGTGTACGTGGATTTATTCCCCTCAAGCAATAGCCGTACATTCAGGTTGTAAGGGACTCTAATAGTCCTACAATATGACGGCTAAAATTAATAAGTGTTCCCTGAACACATAAAAGCCTGGAGGATGTGGCTCTCTTTCCATCGATCAGGAGCATTTAATAAGCACGCTGTGCATGATCCACGCTCAATATGAGGGCACATCAAGTTAATTAAATCAATCAATGACAATTTACTGCTCATGATATATAGAAAATGCCGAAAAGAGAGCAGAGAAAGCGCCATAAATTAAATCAGATTTAAGTGAGAATTTGCAGGTGTGTCAGCATATATGTCCTGTTCACTTACCAAATTGATCAACCTAATGTAAAAATGTAATCTTAAAAGGCTATGTTTTGACTGGGGTATTTTTATTTTTTTACATGGGTACATTTCGGTCACGGTACATTTTGACTTGGGTACGTTTTTAATCTAAATCTGGAGAATGTATTAGTATGTACTTAGATTCACAACAACGCCCTCTACTTCCTGTTCGAACAGAAACAAACAAGATACAGTGTTACCTTGAAAACGTTTCGAAATTGGATATGATCTCCGAAAAAAGGCGTAAAAAATAGCTATACGTTATAATGTTTAGATGATATCAACCGGGAAAAGCCGTAGACACAACCGAAAGAATATATTTTACAGGAAGCTTGTTTGAAATAATTCACCAAAAAATGACCTGCTCTTCACACTTTTAATGCCGCCGTCGTCAATAAATCTTTGATATATAAGGCAGGCAAGAGATTTAAACGGTAAACTATTTTTCTTTCCTCTAATTTGTCATTTTCATGAAATGAACAAAATATACTAAGCAGCATTTCATTTAAATTGAAAGATTTATTCGGAGTTGAAACTAATACACTTGCTCTCACGTTCGTGTTGTGACTGGTGTCAGACGTCATGGTAGTCCTACAATGTAAGATTGCACATGTTGTTTTTGTTTTAGTGCTATGTCTTACTTTCCAAATAACGTCGAGTATCCAATAATACGTTTTTTAATTAAAAAAATTTCTTTGGAATTTTCAGTTTAGATCGGCCACTCTGTTTTATTTTTGATAAAATGCATTGCATGTATATAGGAATACAGTTCTACAATACGATTGGTTCATTCTAAATCTTGGCTACCATGCCTGTCATTATCCGTCATATTGGATTTTGCAAATAGTTACTGCTGTTGCTGTAGTTCGTCTTCATAATATTCAGCTTCTAATCATGTTAAATAGGATAGTGGAATATTCAGAATTTTCAGTTTGTATGTATGAACGGAGCAGCAGGGTGTGATTCATACCCGGTACTTTTTAAACCTACTTTCATACATTTTGAACATGTTCCTTACATATGCTAAAGAAATTAAAGAATCCTCTTATTTAATACCAGAATTGATGTGTATTGTAGAAATACAGTTGTATAATATCAAATTACATGTATATAGTATTGTAGAAATACGGTTGTATAATATGCATGTATTTATACTAGGGTTGTTAAACGAAAATCGGAAATCTGATTATCGGTTTTGAAAACGATTATCGGTTTTTGTTTTTACAAAACGATAATCGAATTCAATATTTTTTACCATTTTTATAGTGAAAATTTTAAAAAATGCCAGAAAAAAATTCATTCATGCATTTGTTTAGTGTTTACAGTTTAATACAATATGGCCAGCAGATAAGAAGGTGTGTTTGTTTAAAATTTGAGCGCTCCATGCAGCATGTTTGTAAATGAATACATTTATTGTTGAAGGATGTAAATAGTTAGTCGACCGACCGGTCGCTAAGTTCTTTGATGTCCGAAATTGACAACAATAGACTGTTAATAGCTACAGTCTTTGTTGTTGAGGACTGGTCTCTGCTGGTTGTGTCTTTTCAAGTTTACAAATATGGCTGGTCGTATAAATAAATCTGATGTATGGGAAAACTTGGAAAAATTTCATCAAGCATGGCTCGCTGTAAACTATGTTCACAACAAATAAGTCGGAGCGGTGGTACTTCTGGATTGCAAGCACATTTGCGTAGCAAACATCCTGGAATTGCGGCTCCTTCAAATGTTCAGCCGCAATTAACAACATTTATTGGAACACACAGAAACTGTCCTGATAGTCATCAAGAAAAAGTTACTGCTGCTGTAGCTAAGTTTGTCGCTGAAAACATGCTACCAATTTTGACTGTTGAATCCAATTCCTTCCGTGATTTGATGGCTTTGGTGGAGCCACAATATCGTCCTCCATGCTGTCAGATGATGCGCGTCTATACGTTATGGTATGTAATGAATATCTTTTATTCACAAGAGGCATTCACTAACTTGCATTATAAGAATATATTTCTTGTAATTTCAATGTAGGACAAAAAACGATAATCGGTTTAAAATCGGAATCCTACAAACGATAATCGGTTTTGGAAAAAACCGATATTAACATCCCTAATTTATACATATGTATTTATTCTATAAATACATGTATAATATCGTTTTCTTTCAGATTGTTTTGCATATTGATTCAACTGGTAACTATTTCTGTTTTGAGCCATATTTATGTTTTGTTTGTATGGTTTAACGCCATTTTTCAGCACAATATAAGCTATACATGGCGGCCAGTATTAATTGGTGGAGGAAGAACCCAGACAACCCCCGGAAAGAACCACCGACCCATGAGAAGCTACTGGCAAGCTTTCTCACATAACTACATTTTGCCGAATCTTAGACTCGAACACACGCAGAGGTGAGATGGCAGTGGTCTGTAACGGACAGCGCTTTAGTCCACTCGGCCACTCGGGGGCCCTTCAGCCATACTTTTTTGTGTGCCATATAAAAACATGATATGAAAACAGATCATAGTAAACATGGTTATGCAGTGAGTAACATGCTGTAGACCTTCTAAGTATGTCACAGCAAACCTTATTTGGAAAATGAATTATAATAATAGTCTTGTGTTATCTGGTGGATAATGTACAGATAACTTGAATATACCTGATATAAGCTTAATAACTTTTTATCATTAGCTAAATTTCCAGAAAGTTATAGTAGATTTTAGCTACTGTCATCTTTTTGTCTTTGACAATGGTTTTATTTTGCTCCATTGTAATGTAAAGGATAAGATCATAGCCTCAGCTATTTTGGGGCTCCAACATTGTAGCTACTTGCTGGTCTGGTTCTTGATAGGAATGGATGAAAGTCACACTGCATGAACATTTTGGGGAAGGAAAGACTTATTTGGGTAGCACAGTTGATACATTTTTAACTTTTGAATTCTTTAGATTACTGGGAAAAACTGATTGATCTCAGAGATCTTGGAAACGCTTAATTACACATATTTGGACACAAAAACTTGATGTAGAAAATCACCCATGCGGTGGGGGGGGGGGAGAGGATTCAAAGATTTGCCAGTCTTCAACAACAACCTACTAGAGTGGGAGAAATTGTTGATTACAGGATCATTTTAGCTGTACTGATATTTACAATGACAGAATGCAGTGGTTAAAATACACCCAGATGTGCCTGCTGTATTTATATGAGTACATCAGAAGAAAAGAACACAATGCGATACCTGGGTGGCAGGTTCAAAGACTTCAACTAGCAGCTTGTATGGGAAAATGTGCTAATATTTACTATGACTGAATTCAAAGACAGAAAGATCCTGTGATGTATATTTGGTTATTATGTGAGTACATCAGAACTTTTGGTTTCTGTGTTCATTTCTGATTGTAGCCCAATATATAGTGCACGCGACCTCTAAATCAAGACACATCAAGACTTGGACAAAATGGCATTTGCAAATTTGGATAAGTATTTTGGGGTTGAATGGCAAACTGACAATGATTTTAATAAGATTCAGAAGAGTGCTGAAGTTGCTAGAACTGACAGTTTGGATGGGATAGTAGCGAAGTGTAAGAAAGTCTGTGATGCTTGGCTTAGTATTTGGAATAAGACCATTCCTTGGATTTACAAAATTCAGTCTCGCCCTGAGTTACATCACTGCCAGGCAATTCTGTGTCACCAATATTGGTGTAAAACCCATAGCAGATTCAAATGACAAAAATAAAATTCTGAAATGCTTACCAATTGAAAAGAGACAATTGTCGCCAGAATGTCATCTTCAAAATTATACTAAGTTTGGACAAACAGGATACAGCCTCTATGTTTCCATGACTAGAGATATGTCGGCCTATTCTGCACATGGCTTTGAAAAGATGTAATATTTGTGCATCAGGCTATGGAAATGAAATACATTACTTTGCACTCTTTCAACCTAAACAACACATGATTCAATGTTTACAGAAATAATGTATCGTGCAGAATTACCCGTCACACCAAAAAGGCTGACACAGTTGGACATGGTCAGTGTTATAAAGAATGTAGAAATTAAACTTAATGGCAACAGTACAAAGTTCAACATTGTCAGGGATGGGACTGCAACTTTAGCTGGTGGGTCTCCTATTTTTACCAAAATGGGCATCCTGGACTCCTGGTTTTAAAATTGTAGCAAGACCCCTAGATCTGTTTAAATTAGAACATTTGTATACTTACCAGAAATAATTTAAAATACATTAAAATACTAAACTGTAGCAATGTGTGAGATTGAATAACTAATTGAAAATATATATTTATAGCTGTTGTCCCCAATTTGATATTACCGGTACTACTATACTAATATCAGATATTGTTATCTTCCTTTGGACTAAATATCAGTCTCATGCAGGATGCCACATTTATATGTTCAAATGTGAATGTACATAAACTACAAAAAAAAGCAGTAGGTCAGAAATAATAGCCAAATGTTGAGACTGGCGCCCTCATTTCATAAGTGTGAAGAAGTAACCGTCAGCAAAACTTGAAACATGTGAGTAGCTAAGTTCTGTTTTCTATTAAGACCACAACAACAGGTGTACAGTGGGATAAATGAACCCAGTGATTGCAAGCATTACTTTAAACCCCGCCATCAATGGCAATCTGAGAGCACTGATTAGATTGAGAAAAATACTTTTACATATAAACCATTTTTTTTAAAATCTTGAGGTGATTGTGATTTTTTTCAGTTTTGTTTTGTCATTCTTTTCAGATGGTGTGAGGTTGTGTGTGGGTCAAGGTTATGGTGACTCTGACACTTTAGATCTTTTTCAGACCTTCTCTCCAATGGCATTTTCACTTGATTGCTTGGCACAGCATCTTGCTGACGTTTGTTATATTTCCATTCAGATCTCTGTTATGACTTATTTCATGTTGTTTTATAACCATCCCATTGAATGCTTTATTGGTCTTGTCTTGGTCATTGTAAGGTTTGTATTCACATTCCTGTTTTTTTTAAACCCCAATCTTTAGTTCTCTTCCTTCTTAGAAACACAATGTAACTTGTATGAAAAAATGGTGCTGTCCAGGTTTGTGCATATGGCAAGTAAGCATAGTTTTTCCTCATTTGGATGAATGGCTCTAGCAGCCTGAATAAGTGATTCATGATGACTATTACAAATAATAATGTCTTTGTTACTGTCTGTAGTATGGTGGACCCAAATGGTCTAAAGCGCTCACTGTTACGGATCATTACCATCTCACCACTGCATGGGTTCGAGTCTAAGATTATGCTAATGTAGTTATGTGAGAAAGCTTGCCAGTAGCTTCTTGTGGGTCGGTGGTTCTTTTCGGGGATTTTCCTGGGCTCTACCTCCACTAATAATACTGGCCACCATGTATAGCCTATCGTGTGCTGAAAAATGGCGTTAAACCCTACAACAACAACAACCTGCCTGCTATTGCTGTATATTATTTTCTATTGTAACAATTACAACCGCTATCATAAGCCAAATTGACAACACTAGAAAATTGCACACTTTACTCTGCTGTTAGTTATAGTTATTGCATGGTAAGTGATACAAATTGCACTGAATACATTTTTTCTTGATATCAGGATCATGTTGATAGAAGTAAACTGTATAGGGAAAAGGCAGAATATGACACAAGACTGATGAGAGATTTACTATTCTGACTAAACCTTGCTGCATGCATGAGCAGACAATTCCTAATTGCAGAATAATTAACTCAGCAGTAGACATAATAACTGTTACAGATTAACTGTTAACTGTTGTGTCAGAGAAGAAAAATATTCTGTTATTCAGGTATGTAGGGTTTAATACAAAGTTTGGAAGCTTCAGTGTAAAGTTACTAACCAATGCTACTTTTGTGGTCATGCTAAGTCCACTTTTTGATAGAGGATGTTCTCTGACCTCACAGGCATACAAAACTGTCCAAATGTGGTCAGAGGAAACTAAAACCCAGTTGTGTCATTGCTGAATGTCTTGGCAAAATCATTCTCATTTAGAACCATGTTAAAAGTGTCAGGGCCCTCAGCAGAATTTTCAGAATGAAGAGTCCTGGATTCTTGACTCGTGGAATAATGGAATAAATGATTGTATAGTTAATCTCTTGGATTAGTTCAATAGTGAGCAAGACCCATACATTTTAATGAGATAATCTTGTATTTGAGTGGCTTAGCTTCTTATCACTCTGTAGACTATATTTCTGATATGAGTTGATCAAAATTAGAATATATTAAAGTATCATTATAATCTCAGACAATGTCAGTAATGACTGAGATCTGCATTTACTAATTAGGTTATCATGGATTTTGATTGGCTGGTTTTGTTATTCGATTGTAATACATTTTTCTGATATGATGTTGATGCTGATAAACCACCATTTCAGGTTTTGCTTAATTGGCTGACAATATATAAGTGAGATGTTTGAACTTGAAGGCAGCATCGGGTGAGCCCATTGTACTGATTTGCATAGGTAGGATCAGGAAGGGGAACAACCCAAAAAGAAATGCAAGGTGCATGTACAAAAGAACGGCTATTATATAATATAGAATATTGAAGCCATATGTATTATAGTTTTTACAAATTTTTGAACAACGGCAATGTTCCTTTGATTTTACTGCATATATAGAATGTAAAGCATTATCATTATCTTGGTTGATGTAGATTTACTGTGTGAAGCATACCAGCAAGAAAAGGGAGAAAGATAAGAAGGATGGTAGGGGCTATTAATTCTTTGCAAATACTGCAAATAACACAGCAACATGCTTCAGCATGGTTCTGACCAGAATTCATTCTGAGAATCTAGCAGAGAAGTTTGAACACCAGGAACATTCCATTCACTAGTGACTGTAGCAATAAACACTAATGACGCTTGCATTACCTTCAAACCCATTTGAACCCTCTTGATTTTATATTGGATTTGTAGCTATTGCAACGCTGTGTGACAACATTGAAACAAGGAAATTTTGGGCACTTGGAAATTGGAGGCAGGGCTTGTGATGTCATTTAAGTAACCAGCCTGGGGCATGTAGTCTCACCACCCCCCCCCCAAAAAAAAAGAAAGAAAATAATTGCTATTTGTTCTGAGCCCTGGATGTTTTTGCACATGCTTGATGTACATTATAGTCAGACTTTGTTACACAACAACAGGCTACCTGTATTTGCTCTAATTACAGATAAATTATGGGACAGACACTTTCAGAGCCAGTTACAACCAAGGAGACTGCCAAATGCCAGAACCACCTTGTCAAAGTTGGATCTTCATGCATGCAGGGATGGAGAATAAGTATCCTTTACAACAGCTATTGAGGTTTAGTGAGATAGGAACACAAGCTTTTAATAATTGAACGGAACAAGGAAGGCATATTAATCAATTCCAATCAGTTTTGAACAGATGAAAGTACATCTAATTGTCTTTGCAGTGTCAGAATTTGTAATAACTATAAACTGACACACTGCATACATCGTAACGATATGACTGAAAAATTGTTAAAGCGATGATCAAAATCCTAATCACACACACACTCACAATTTTTAAAAAGGGTCAAAAATTATTTTATGGTATTATCCATTAGTCTGTCCATACCTGTTTGATTTACAGAAAATGAAATTTTAATTTTATCAAATTTGTATTTCACTTGCATGTTGTTTTTGCACTCATTTGTAAATTTAATGTACAGCACTACTCACTTATGTCGACAAAAATACAAAGTCCTAGTCCTGTGGTCTGTTATTACTATCAGATGTGTTATGCTTATCTTGACTTAGAGATAAAAATAACTGTCGAAAGAAGCCATTGTTTCCAATTTGAACAAATTTGTTGTTTTCTTATCGTTTATCTCGACAAGCCATCAGTTATTTAATGTTTCATCCATATGTTTGGTCTTCGTTTTTGCAGCGACTTCAAGCGTGTGGACCCATCATGAAACAAGCCAGTTAATTTTTTTATAAAAACAATACACCCTTCAGTAAGGAAGTTGCTACTAAATTTGTATAAAGGCAGTGAAATCTGATTAATTGTTGCATTTTTGAGGGTTGTCAGATATTGGATAACAGTGGCAGCTTCAAACATAAATTAAATGTACACTTTCTTGAAACTAAATATCTGGCTGTGAAGGAAATTAAAAATGTGACATATTGCAAAAATGTGTGAGAAAAATTTTCAGTGAAAAACATCACTTTTTTACAAATTTAATTTAATGTATTGAATATGATATGGATAATCTTAAATACATGCATTACTTTCTTCTGGAATTGTTAGTGTGTTACAAAAGTACAAGTTTTATGCTTAATTAATTCAAAACTTGGTTAAATATTTTTTCCATTTCCCTTTGAGTTGCCTTGGCAGCCTAATTAAGTTTACCTTTGTTGTCCTAGGCCAATTTATATGCATGCAACCAGTGCTGGCATTGTGGTTGACAGTATTGTATGCAAAGGTAACACAAATGTAAGTTGTCAAAATGCAAGTGTTTTTCAAACTGGTTTTGTCTTTCGTCTTTAATTAAATTTGTAATTATTTTGTTTTCAAAGTGTGTAGATATTTATGTACTGATGAATAATTACCCCTTGTCGACTATTTTCACAGCATGAATAAAACAATAGGATAAAACAATTTTTTTTTTATAAATTAAGGAAATCACTTTACATTTATTTAAACTTTTGTTTTAATTTTATTATAAATAGCACTTTAATACCAAATGCTGATAATAAAAATTATTAGAATATATATGCAAATAATACATATAGATATGTTGATTAGTGTAAAGACTCTCTGGTCTTAAAACTAAGTAACAGAAGCAAAACCAACAAGTTTATTAAAAACATTTTAAAAATTATTTCTTTAAGTTACAAAGTGAAAATTTTTGAGGAACTTGCTGTATTATGAAATAAATCCCAAATAAAAATAATTATTTTGTCAGAAGTACAAAAGTTTAGAGTGTTTTGATTGAATTCCAATTTTGATTGTGCTGATGTACAAAGTCTTGAATAGGCTGATGCATCAACAGTCTTGATGTATTGTATGATATAATTCAGAATGTTTTGAATGTCATCACAATAATCCCAAAAATTTGCACTTTTTAATTCCAATGAATAATTTTTCAATAAATGATTCCTCTTGGATTATATCTGAACACAACTAAAAATGATTCCACAGATTGAACTTAATATAGAAATGAATAATTTTGTTTACTTCATTCTTATGTACTAGTTTTACTTCACCTAAGACACAATAAAATACCCTGGACATGGGTCATACGTTATCTTCCAGAGCTTTCAAAGTTTGTACATGGTTAGTCCTTGAACTCAACTTGAAGTAAACACTTTTTAAAAATAAATGGACAAAAGTCAGGTGACCTTTCTGTTGGTCTAAGTGGTTAGAGCATCTGTCTTTGCCATGATGCCCCAGTGCTAGACATCACTGTACAGTGCCACACTGCAAACATCATAGTTTTATGGCTGAAAAATTGTTAAAGCAACTTTAAAAATCCAAGTCACACACACATATAGGTCATGACTACTGTACCCTTAATCCTGGACAAAGGTCAGGCACACAAGATAAATTAATTTTTCATAATATTAGAGTAAGTTTGCTGATATAATGCAAAGAGGAAAAGCAAACATGGACATGTATGGACAAATCAAATGGATACTATGCAGTTTCATAACATCTGCCACACTTTGAATAAAGTCTGTCTGGTGGTTACTCATTATTAATTTCCAAACACACGTGCCAGAGACATCTCACATTGTTAGCAAAAAATACACATATTCACCATACATTTTATGACATGCATCAAAACAAATCTGATAGGTTCATTGTTTAGAATTTGCAATCTGGAAAAATCCCAGAAGATCTGAAAGTTGGCAAACATCACCTACATGCAGACATTGCAGTTAAAATGTAGCTGATATATAAAATATAAATATTTTTCCCGTATTTGTTAAAACTTGTTTTTAATAGTAAATATTCACTTTTCTGTGAGAAAATATGTCCGACCTTGACATTGGCTACAAGATGGAAATATCATACATTAGAAAACACAAAGTGCAGTAGTTACGTGGAAGAAAATAATATAACCCTAAATAAAAGTGCTATTATATGTACTGTTGTAAGAACTTGCTGAAAATAAAGCATTAGGAACTGAACAAAGCCCATTGTTGGTAAAATATCATCAGTGTTTTACTTGTGGGTTTAACAATTTTTTCAGCACGTGATAGGCTATACATGGTGGCCAGTACAACTTGTTTTTGGATCTGTTTTTCATCTTAGAACCAGACTAACTTTACAGCAGCTCACCAGATGCTTTAAACCGCACCTATTTGTTCATGCGAAGTGTCTGTACAATCAAGGTGCTGATTATATAATTTTTACAAATGATATCCAGAAAGCACTGCATGTTTAAGATGAAAGGAAAATAAACTTCTAGAAGAGTGCTAACAATCATACACAGAAAGGACACATTTCAATGTATTGGACATCAGGTGGCAATTTGAGTATGTCTTGTGAAGGGAGATCTGAATGTTGTCATCATGGAAATTTAAAAGAATTTCCAAGAATTATGTCAAGTTGAGAGATTGCAAAAAGCCATTGAGCTACATGGGATTTGGACCTAGAGGAATTTCTGGAATTTGTGCAATTGTACTAGTGGTAAATTAAGTCTACAAAGTTTACAATTGTTTCAGTTGAACATAATGTTTATAGTCGATGTGTCAAACTTTTAATTAAGTTTCCAGCTTTACATCAGCAGTTATTGATATTATGTTACAATCTTGTGGAGGAAAAAAATGAGCCGCCTTACAGAGATGGACTTGTATGGATTGGCAGATATGTAATATCACCAAAGAACAAAAGTTTAAAAATTTGGCAAAATAAAATATGGGATGTATTCTTGCAATTGTGTTATATTTTTTTTAACAGATAAGCACTTAATTTACACATTAAAGCCTTGAGCTAATAGTTTAACTTCCAATAATTATGTATACAGATGATGTGTGTTGGTGAAGAAGAAAAGGAATGGTTTGAATGATGGCTGGAGAAATGGTGTGCATATATAGAAGAGTAAAGATATGTATGTAGGTGGGTGGGTAGATAATTTTTGTAGGTCATGCTATCATTTATGAACCTAAAACCGTTTTAAGTTTATTTGATCATTCATATCGATCCAGTAAAAAAACAAAGATTAAATGCATTATTGGACTATTACAGTAACCAGTAAATGATGTTTTGGTACTTCCTTCATGCCATAACCATGCATAACCATGCATCTAATCATTAGAGATGATTGTTTTTTTTATTTCCAAACAAATATGCCAGAGAAATAATTTGTCATTAACATATATTACCCAGTCACGTCACTATGAATATACATCAGAACAATCTTTGACAAGTCACCTTTTGAGAGTTGTATAGCTCAGTCCATTATTTCACTGGTCAGAAAGTTGACCAGTCACCTATGAATCTCGATTCATTCCCCCACACTGAAATCCTTCAGGTTTGTTCTTCCACTATTAAAATGTCTTATTTGCAGAAAGAGCATGTTCATTTTGTGTTCTTTAGAGGCTGGGCATAATTATGTTGAATGCTGTACACTATTGGTAAAGAACTTGCTTATAACTTTAATTTTAAATTTCTCACTTATGCTAATGCCATTTTGTTGTCAAAGGAACTGATGTATCTGAGAAAATTTGTGTCAGTAGTGAATTGATTAGGACTCCAGTATTTAGATTTTTTCGTATTAAACTAGCCACTTAAACATATGTACGATATTTTCACAGATACTGTTATATTTTTTTTTGTTTTTTTTAAGCTTAATGATCTAAGATGTTATTGCATTTCACAAACCTGGTCAATAGATCGATCAAGGCTATAAGATACTGAACACGATTAACTTGTACATCCTTCACTTTTTTAAATGATGATATTTATGAATTTTATGATAATTAGGACAGCAGTTGTTTGTTATGTACACAATATTTGATATTTTATAAAGCCATGTATATAATAATTTGCAATTGAAAATCCATTTTGCTCACTAATTAGCAAATGTAATACTAAGTACACACAGGTGCCATCTTCCAGAGGTCAATGGCCAGAGTCACTTAAGCTAACATTATCATTTTTGTTTATTGCAAGTGTCTATTTGCCTCAAATTTCCCACACACAGAATTTATCAAGTTCATTGTTGTATTACACTTGAGAAAGGGCAGCTTCCTATACAGTCTGTGATCTATAGATCAAAGGTCAAGGTAAATGTACATTACATTGACAAATTGCATTAATTGTATGACTGGAGTACTATAATAGCTGTGTGATTTGTTGGGATACCAGCCCACTCTTGTGTTTGCTATTAATTTTTCCAATCCCTAGGTTCAAAAATTGACTGATGGTAGATGTATGATATTAAAAGGCATGATTAATGCTAGGAAGAACAGAAGATTTAATGATCATTTTCTGTTAAAATCACATGATAAAAATTAAAATATTTAAGTTTCCTTATACACACCAGACATGGAGGATGCGCACATACATCTCCTATCTCTGCCAGGAGATAAAGATGCTTGTTTCTTTGGGGTCTTTGATGGGCATGGAGGTTAGTAAAACTTCTTGTATTTACAACATTTGATTCCTTGATTCTTTATACTGTGCTATATATATATATATATATATATATATATATATATATATATATATATATATATATATATATATTAGGGTGCATCAAACGCCCCAATGTCAACCAATTATGATGTCCCTAGTTTTAGAACATTCCTTTGGTCATAAAAAGAATTTCTGCCAATTTTTGTCTAATTCCAACATTGTTTAGGGGGTCCACCTCAATTAGCAAGATTTTCATTATGAAGCATTATATTGCGATATTCATTTAGCTGAATGTTATTTGTTGTTGACCTCTTTACTTATTTAATATTTTACAATGGTATTGAATTTGATTAAATAGCTATTCTTTGCTTGTTTATTCAAGTTGTTTGTGAAGTCTGCAATCTTTGAAAGTGAGTTTTTACAAAATATTTCAATTTTATCTAATTTTGTATTAAACTTCTTTATTTTTATTAAATTTTTTTATATTATACTTTCATGTTGTCACAATTCTATAGCCTGTTTTACAAATGTTATATGCAAACCGTTATTAGTCATTACAGGGCTGTTAGATTTAGCACATGTTGACTGTTAAGTGTTAATCACTATTGGTATAATCATGTTGTTGCCAGACAACAGTTGAATAATGGAAGGCAGTGAAGAGAGTACTGTTCCAGGTCTGCAATCAACTCCTCGTTGGGCTACCCTTTCCCAGAAAACTCCTCCAACAAGACAGTCATCTACAATATTCGGTCTTGGCAGCAAGATAACAGCAGAAGACTCAAAATTACTGGTTTGCGTCTGCCTACATGTCTGCAAGTCTTGCGGTGTTTGATGCATCATCTAGCTGATGGTGCGCATGAAAACTGTACCAGATGGGAAGCAGCTAAAATTGTCCTTTCAAAGGTATCTGTGTTTTATGAGAAAGCCCATATTCTGATGATTACAGAATGCAGGGCATGCGAACGATTAATTAAACTGCTTGACGACAATGCTGAAGTGAGAGCAATTCCAATCAACCGCCGATCAGCCCCAAACTCCCTGAACAAGCTAAAAAAGATGGAAGAAATGCTAGCTCAGACATTCCCATTGTGGCCTGCAAATACAGAACAACTCATCAAAAATCCGGAAGCTGTCGCTTTCCTGCAGTCACTGAAGACCAACCATCTGGCAACATTCAGACCACGTGACAAAGTCCTTGCAGCCAAAGTCCAGCGTCGTGAACAAAGAGACAACATGGAAGCACGGTGGCGCAAGAGAATGCAGAGTCACCTGAAGTCGATGACTGCACCTAAAATACTCCATAACAGCGACAGTAGCAGCAGTGATGAGGATGTTGTTAGTGATGGAGAAGTTGGCTCATTGGCCCATCCATCACACCAAGAACTTCGAGAAGTCACAAGCAAACTGCTCGCACAGGAACACCTGCTTTCATCCCTCACGACATCATTCAATGACCCAAACTTGTTCAACTAGCCATACGTCTGAAGATGACTCCAGTGCAAGAAGCTGCATACACGGAGGCATTAGTGGCAGAGGCAGGAGGTGATACTTCAAAGATATCCACATCATACTCAACTGCAGACAAGTCCAGGCATCAGATAGTAAGATTGATAGCAGAGAATTGTAAGGACTAATGGATTCCGCCAAAAATTGGTATCCCTGCATTGGGACTCAAAGCTGATGCCATCACTGTCAAACCAGAATATCACAAAGAACGTGTCACTGTTGTCGTCGGAAATGCCACAGAATTGAAACTTCTTGGAGTCCCATCATACCAACCTGGAACAGACAGAAAGTCCGGAGATATAATTGCTGATCTGACAATGGGGCAGTAAGGTGCCTGACGCTGAACGGCGAGCCCTTGCAGATAGTCTGCTGACTGTTAAACCAGAAACGGTACTCTTGGCACCACAGAACTGGTTTGGAACAGGCTATGGCAAACCAAAGTTTCCAGCAACTGTTACTCTGACCACATCTCTTGCTGATTTTGCTAGTATTGATTTCTGGTACACATTCACTCTTCTTCAGCTGAACGCTGAGTTCATGACTGAAGAAGTTGCGAACTGGCCAAATTCTGCTGCGTACCAAGTTTCTCTCTGCAACCTTCAATCGCTGAAGGTTGTCAATGTCTGTGCTGAGAGAGGTGTTAAGCTCAGCTCAGATTTCTTGGCATCAGCAAGGGGTGAAGAACATTACCAGAACATGCTGCAAGTTGTTGAGAAGGACAGTATAGAACAGCCCAACTTGCGAAAACGCAAAGGACATAGCGACTAACTGAAGAATCTACCAAATAACTACCATTGACTTTAAAACATTGCTGAATGTAGAATATATTTAACTATATTTAACATTTTAAACATTGAACAAATCATTTAGAAAAATGTTGAAAACAACAACATATACTGTCTGAATTCATTGCGATGAAACTATTGTCTCCGATGAGTTGAAAAATGTTAAAAGATGTAGTGAATGGTTAATTTGTTATATAATAAATACTTCTAACACCCATTGTATAAATTTAGCATCATACTATTGAATATAATCAGATAAAAACTGAGCATGTACTATTGCAACATCTATATACAACTCTGCATGCAATATTATATAACATAATGACATGTTTAAAATGAGTGGAAAAACTGGAAATATGCGCCAAATGGCAAGTTTTCGATATTTTGACAAAAAATTCATTTGAATGGTGGACCACCTAAATGTACTTCAAACTTCACCAAACTTTGCCATACATTTTCTTTTTTTATATAAAAAAAAACTAGACAAGGGACAAAATGATCCATTGAAGTTAAAAAAAATATGGGGCGTTTGATGCACCCTAATATATATATATATATATATATATATATAAAGTAGCATTATGCTGTATTAAATAGTGTTTCGGTCTTTTTAAACTTTTGCAATGGAATTTTTGCTGTACTCCAAACTTGATGTAATATCCATACAGTGTACATTACTAAATCAGAAAAATACTAATGATCCATTTGCCATGATAGCATGACTGTAAGGATGGTCGCTACCAGAGTTATCCAGAATAAATTGTGAATTAAATATCAGAAAAACAGTGTGATATCATTTCCAAAGCATAGGTCACATGTTCTGTGCTGCCATATATTCTTCCTTTGCTATTTACTTATGATCAAGTTCTTAACAATATCTCAAAATAAATTTTAAGAAAGTTTCCATTTTATTTTCAGGATTACATTTATAGGTTTGTAAATACGGAAAGTCTGCACTGTTTATAATTTTTAAAACACATTTAAAATTTAAATGCTAACAGACTTTAGTGCAGCATGTGACATCCTACATTGACTTTGGAAATGGTATCACACTGATTTCTATATATTCCATTTACAATGATTTATTTACTTGATACCTTCATATGACATGCAGGTTAGTGAAATATTCGTTTTGGATTGATTGTTAGCAGTTTTATTAGCAATCATAATGACATGTGTTTTGCTAATTAGTAGTCCCAAGTTTTCATTTATGCCTGGTTGACTCTATTATCATGTATTTTGCTAATTAGTAGTCCCAAGTTTTCATTTATGCCTGGTTGACTCTATTATCATTTATGCCTGGTTGACTCTATTATCATGTATTTTTCTGTACTAGGCTTAGTGTTGCTTCCTTTTTTTGTATTGAACCATTTGTAAAAGCACCCATGTATAACATGACTTCTTGTTTAAATTATATTAGTGAGACTTTACCTTGTGCTACTTCCAGTTGCATTGAAGTTTTTAAAAATAAAAATCATCTTTTCAGCTTTCTTTTATAGGTACAATACCTAAGCAAGGTGTTGGTGTGGTTACAAGAAATCCCAATGCCCCCCCCCCCCGCCACGTTTGCTTATCTTGTACAGGCTGTGAGAAGATAGATGGTTGTCCATTCTTCAGTCTATGGTCATACAAGGCCTGGGATCATTGTATCAATGGGGGACTTTGAATAGGCTTACTGATGTAAAATAAGGGAAAGAGGATTGATAGGGTTCCCGTGTCCCTTTTAACCCTCTGAATCCTGTTGGGATGTGGGGACTTCTGCCACAAAGAAACAATGGGCCCTTCAGAGTATACCACTTTCACTGGCTCCTGTTGGTGCCAGACTAAACCTCTCTTCAGATGCTTGGTCTGGCAATATGGTCAATGGCTAAATGCTTTATATCATAGAAGTTTTGTTATCTCTCCTCAAGTAAGGACCCCCATGTTCTTTCTCCAGTTAAAGCTAGTGCACTTAAAGGAAGAGATTCTCTCCATTATTCTTAAGGATCTTCTACTCCTAGAATTTTTTGGTTCCCTATAAATTGGGCATCTTTTATAAATATCAACTGTTCCAACCGTAATGGATTTCTTCTGGAGCAACCATTCTAGATGGAGACCACAACCTCAATCAGGACTGCCATAAGACCCAGTGCTCTGGTCATCTCCGTGATCTTCAGGATGCATACCTTCACATCCTTGTCTTCACTGTGCACAGGAAGTACCTCTAGTTTTTTTGGGGGATGGACAAGCTTTCTAATTTTGAGCCTTGCCTTTCATTCTAGCCTCTACACCCAGAGCTTTTTCCAGGGTCGGGGGAGCTGCAGAAGGCAATTTAAGGTCACTTGGTATCCTAAATCTTCAAGTATTTTTATGTTTGGTTGTTTCGTAATGGCCATCTGCAATCCCTGAGACCAGATAGCGCTGTGTGTCAAATTGGGCCATCTGCCAAGCTTTGTGAAATTGGATTTTGTCTATGTTGGAATTAATTTTCTCACAAATGTAACCCTCTGGATAAAGTACACAAGATCCTGTCCTTGATAACGGTGCGGAGAGTACATGCTGCATTGCTTATCTTTTCCTCGCTCACTGTGCTGAGATCTTGAACTCCATAGCAAACCTGGTTCCCCTAGGTTGGTTGCATTCTCGTGTTTCTCCTTTACGAAGCGGTGTAGGAAGCACACAAAGATCCTTTGAATGTTATGATTTCTCTAGGTTGGGATTTCCTTCACCGTCTGATTTAGTGGACAAATAATGAATTTTATCTGCATGGAGCCTGCATGCACACACCTCAACACCTGTTTAAAGTTAAATTCAGTTTGAGACACTCATCTAGAAGCCAGAAGAATTTATCCACCTCTTCAAGAATTTGAAAATGAGCAGTGTTCTTGACCTTTCAGGGGTGCATCCACCAAATAAGGGGTCACTGTTGCCTAATAGTAGTATGCTGATGGTGGCAAACCTGGGAGACTAGAAGGCAAACATGCACCATCTATGTGGAGGTTTGGAACCACATTTCCTGGGCAACTTTAGAAATAATTGCTCCTTCAGTTTGGCAAATTCCTTGCAAAAGAATATTTTGGCAGACAGTCAAGAAAAGGGAAAATAGTTCATACAGAATGGTTACTCAACCAATCTGTAGTAGACTCCCAGTTTAAAATTTGGGGACTCCTTTGGTGAACTTGTTAGCCATCTTTGCTTAAAAAAAAATAACCTCCCATTTTTCATTTATCAAGTTTCTATCCAGAAGTCCTGGGAACCGGATGCTTTGTAAAGAGTGAGGTCGTCTGTTTTGCTTTTGACTTTCCACCTATAAGGTTCTACACAAAATCAGGTACTCCACTACTCAGCTAATTTGGATTGCCCCCTCTGTGGCCCCACAATTGTGGTTTAGTGCTCTTGATCTGCTTGTAGATGATCCCTGGACCTTGCCTCAAACTAGAGACCTTCTGTCACAGCACAGGGATTTTTTCTAAACAACTCACATGTTCTCCATATTCAATGCTGAGCTTGTCTCAGATGAACTCTCTGCAAAAGAAAGCTTTCATATAGAGTTGTTAAGTACATCATTCAGTTGTGAATTGCTTCATCTGAGGCGATTGATGCCAAATAGAGAGTCTTGATTGGTGTAGTAGAAAAAATGTCATTCCATGCTGTTCTTCTTTGAGTATATTGGCTGATTTTCTTCCCATCCTTTTCAAAGAGAAAGGCATTTAGTAAACCTGATCAGGTATTTCAGACTGTCTCGAGTTTTAATGAAATCTTTTTTGTGTCTTGTTGTCTCTTAATAAACCTTTTTATGAACCTTTAGGTGAGGCTTCTTTTGAGAACTTAACTCTCAAGAGTTTTCTTGCTCACCCTAGAGGCTGTGAGACAAAGAAGCAAGGTTCATGTCCTATCCATAGTGAAGGGCTGTATCAGGTTCAGTGGGAATTTATGAGTTAGTTTCTCTCCATTGCCAACCGATTTTTCTTTAGTAGAAAAACAGCTTCACTCTGTTGCTTCAATCCTAATTGAGATACCAAGTCTCAGCCACATATTTGCTGGGGATGATCATGATAGACATTTGTGTCCAGTTAGGGCTTTTCAGTTTTATTTGGCAGCCTTTAAAGGAAGCAGTAGAGATGGAATCTTTTTCTGCCCATTAAAGGTTCATTTGATATTTCAGCTTCTACCATTTCTAGTTGTGTTGCATTAACTATCTAGAGAGCTTGCCAGCCTTTTATCAATAGGGACCTCTCTTTGTTAATATTAAAGCCAGTGAGGTTTGAGTCATTGCTGCTTCATTGGCCAGCCAAACTCATTCATCTTTTGTGAATGTGATGAAAGCCTAACTTTTACACTCATGCTATTTTCTCTTCCTCGCTGTTCTTGTTATCTCATCAAAGCAAAGGCATGCTGTGTCCAGTTATTGCTTAAAAAGTGGCCAATGTGGGTTCCATTCTGCATTAGTCTCCTTCTTTGCAATTTGAGTGGGTATTCCTTGTGTTTGTTTTTTTTGCCTGTTGTGGGCTCATCAGCCTCTCACCATTACAAATGTGCAGATACTTTACATTTGACTGTATCATACAAGTACCACATTATGAGTTGGAATGTTGTATTGTCATCAAGCGTAAACATTGGCATTTAAAACAACTCCCTATATCATGATTATTATAGGGGTCAGGAGCAGTTCAATAAAGGTCCAATATTGAATTATTATTCATATACTTTTGATGGGAGACCATAATGTCTTTATTATGTGGTACAAAGTATATTTCCACTTTAAATTTAATACACTAACTTGTACTGCAGATTGATATCAAGAACCACATGCCAATGGCTGACTATTGAGTATTTTATCCTGCTGAGATGATTTCGTATACATGGTCACTTGTATGAAAGTAGCACTCTTTTTGTTGCCATTCTGAGTCTTTTTATGTATTGATTTATCACCATTGATAAAATAGGCTAATACCATTTCACTATCTTTATTGAGCTATGTAGTCATTTGTATTAAGACGTAAGTGGCATTCAGTAATATCTGCTATTAATTGTGTTTTCACTTTTCAGCAAATTATTCATAATTCTGACCAATTATATTTTAAATTACATGATTTTCCAGGTTAAAATCATTTCAGTTGTATGAATATCCTGATTTTAAAACTTGTACATGTGCTTATAATTAATATTTTGCTAAAGAAGTGTCAGTGATGTGAAACCTTGGATTAATATGCTGTGTACATGTACTTACCTTTTTTTCCCCTGGGTTACCTGTTTTTTAGCAGTTTGTTGTTGTTTTAAGTCAGGAATTTATAAACCAAACCTAGTGATATGTCTTTGAATGTGATAGGCTCCTACCATCCATGATTGTAATTACTGACAAGAATTTCAATTTGTGCAGAACTTTGAAATATTGCTGGTCAGACAAAAAAGTAGTTTTGCAGTATAAATTGCAGATGATTATGGATAAATAAAATTATCATCTTTAAAGAGGGCTCTTTCATGTGAATTATTCATACACTGTAGTTTCTCAGCAGCATGTATGCATGTTGACCATTCATTGTTAGTGGCATGTGCAGGTACATACATGCCCGAATCTGTCATGGTACAGCTGCCTTTTGGTTGGTAGATCTGTAGTGGGAGAAGAGAACACATTTGATAAAAGAAGCTCTCTTCCCCTTCACCAGACGCTATACAAGGGACACGCACCCCCACCATTATTGTGTTTTATTATAACAGATTTGGTTATGTTCTGGCTCTGTCTTTTGTTCAATATCTCCCTCATTCTCTTACGCTACTTGAAGCATCAGCAAAGCAGAAAAATATATAAAATAATTAATGTTTTATAAACATGTAGCTTATAGGTCATAATTAATGCTCTTGAACAGTTGGTCATGTATCAAGCTGTCATAATCCTGATAAACTGTCAGTTAGTTAAATTATAAGCTGGTACTATACATTTGACTGGCATTTTGTTTATCCCACCAACATGAACATTTTAATCAATGTCACTGTATTGCAGTTGACATATGGGCTGCATACTGTGTAATATTAGGGTTCCCGTATACATGTGATTTGAGTTTTTTATGAGAGTGTGTACATTTTTCAGGTGCTTCAATGCCTCTGATTAGCAGATCAAGTTTCTGTATAATAATATTTGACATTAAAATAGTACATAGTAGTCATCAGAGTGTGAAAAAAAGTTTATGATTGTATAATATTTAAGACAAAAAAACAATTTGCAAACATGCATCATTTAGACATATATTTGATGGTACATGTACATCAGTATCAGGATTGTCTTTATATTAAGGTACCATTATTTATTGGAAAAAAATGGTCTGATCAATAATATTGAAACTTATATCTCAGTCTTTAAAAAATAAATTGTAAAACTTTTGAATTCTGCAAAAATTGGAAATATTCGGATAAAGTCTAAAGTTCCATTATGGAATGTGGCCTTACCAGCTTTGTGGATGTTATGCTTGGTGCAGATCATACATTTAAACAGTGACATATTTTTGAAAATAAAAGGGACTATCTCCCATTCTTAATTTTAAATTTGATTCTAATTGGAACTTATATTCATGGGATGAGAATGAAGTCCTCATTTTTCTACACAATAATCACTGCTTGTTGGGTCCTACAATTTTATGGATTGTGACATTCTTAAAATCCACACAAAATGGTATTCAGCATATAATAATGAATTCAGTACAGTATGTTGTTTCTTTGTCATTGTTAAATAATTTTTTTGTCTTCTGGTCACTTGTTAAGCTTGGTTGTCACCAGTAAGTTCTCATATATGATTGTTTTGTTCCATAGTTCCTATGTACGAGTGGCAGAGTGGTCTAAGGTGCTTTCCATTACGCATCACTGCCATCTCACCTCTGTCTGTGTGTGTTCGAGTCTAATATTCGGCTAATGTAGTTATGTGAGAAAGATTGCCAGTAGCTTCTCGTGGGTCGGTGGTTCTTTCCGGGGGTTTTCCCAGGTTCTTCCTCTACCAATAATACAAGCTCATGTGTTCTCCTGCCAGCCTTGCCATCCATCATTTGCCATGCATAATCTACAAACATCATTATGATAGCAGTATTTTACCTAGATCACTTGCATACATAATGGTTTCACATCCATTCATGCTTGGCTAATTACTGTTATTTCAATGTTCCTATCTATCAGGTCAGGCTATGTCTGCTACCATAAATAACAGTATATAGTACTACCTGAGACTGTTGATCCAGAGTAGACAGCTACCTCTTGCTTCCTCTGGAAAGTTCTTTCTGGTGGATCATTTGATCAAGCAGATATGCAGATTCCCTGACCGTGAAAGTTGATGGCAAGAGCTGTGTGGATCATGCAGAACATCAATTCAAGTGCAGTATGAACTGATGGCCAGCCATAGCATCAGGCTCATCTCTTATCTTGACACTGGATTAAGACAGGTCTGGAAACGAGAGTGAGGGTGGCTGTGCAACTTTACCTTACTTAAATGTAAGTCATGACATTATTCCCATCAGATACCATCCAGTCATGTGATGATGGGTGAATGGCAAAGAAGAAAGTGTGGATACACTGGGAGCTGTAGCTTCCAACCTGCATACAGGTGGCTCAGAACCTAAGGTTGCTTTTTATTGGACTGAAGCAGTATTGGATTTTAGCAGCCCTCATGGTGACTGAGAAGCCCATTTAAGGATCACACTGTTAACTCTCTAGCATCAGGAAGGTGCTAGAAAAGGTACGCTAAATATTGCTTTGCTTTTGGATCCCACCTTAGTGTTTGAAAATATAACAAGAAGACAAAGGTGACACAACTCAATATAAGTAAGTGCCTGGCAGGTGAATACATTAATGTATATCTTTATAAAGGCCAGAGAGCAGCTATAGTGGCTAGAAAATTGATCAGAGTAAAACTTGCTTTATTGTGGAAGGACATTTCGCCAAAAGAGGAGCTAGCTACACCTTCTGGAGGGATCAAATTTAAAAAAAGAGTTGCATTAAGCTAGTGTTGGCATTGCCATCAAATCATAGTTGTCAGTAAGCTCACTTGTCTCCCAAAGGGCATGAATGCAGGCTAATGCAAATGTGATTCCCGCTGCCTGAAAAAAAACATGCAGCTATTATTTGTACCAATGCACCCACCATGAATAACCCAGATGAGATTGAGGACAATTATGAAGACCTGGAGTTTCTTATCACCAATGGCAAATAAGCTCATGATCCTTGGTAACCTTATTTCTAGAGTTGGTATAGGTCAACAGACACGTCCAGATGTTATTGTCAAATATAGCTCTCACAAATGCAACAGCTGGTATCTCCTACTGAGGAAATACATTGATCATGACCTCCTAATCACCAGCATAGTCTTCTTTGCCTGTTAAACCACAACACCCATGCACTCATACTCCAAGCACTGACATTTTACTGATTATATCATCATTAGATAAAGAGACCGACAGGATACCAAGTAATGAAGGACATAAAAAGTGCAGATTTTTGGACTGACCACAGACTTATTGTCTCCATGCTCAGTATCCAGATTTAGCCTAGCTGATGACCTCAAGGCGAAAAATTGACCAAAATGATTAATGTCTCCAAATTGAATCAGGAGAATGTGAAACAAGCATTTGTCAAAGAACTGTGCAGCCAACTACATGTAGATATAATCAATATGAAATCGAAGAATGTTGAGCAGTTCCACCACATGTAAACAACCTGATTGGTTTGATGAGAATGACGCTGCTATAGAGACCTCTGAATGAGAAACATTGGCTACAACACCTCATCGTCGAAGAAGACCACTTTCAACAGCATCAACAGGACTGTCCAGTGCAAACTCAGAGTTCCAAAACACAAGGTTAAGCAGCAAGGCAGATGAGATTCAGCCACAGTCATGAGGAACTATACCAGTACTGTGTGCTGACATCACTCTGCTTGCCGACAAAGAAAAGGTTCTTCAAAGATATGCATAACACTTTAACAGCATCATCAAGCATCACTGAGTTATTGGTACAAATGATACAAATGACTGACTGACCCAAGTGGAAATCAACATATCACTTGATTATCCCCATATGCACACAAAACTTGGAAAGCAGTGGATCTGGAACAGAAATTGTAGCATGAAAATTCTCCTAAGCCGGAAGTTCACAAATGGAGTAGAATGATACATCCATCATCCACTTTTACTAGTGGAAAGTCAACAGACAATCCTTTTACAATTATCAGGGCATCTACATGTAGACATTAAGATCCTCGCCAGAATTCTGCTGAATCACTTATCAACATATCAGTCAGGTGCTCATGCCAGAGAGTCAGTGTGGCTTAAGAAATGCATGAGGGACCAAAGACATAGTTTTTGCAATTTGTTAATGCTAGAACAGAACTTCAACCTGTACATGACATTTATCAACCTGACAAGAGGCTTTGAGATACTGAGCCATAAGGTCCTTTGGAAGATCGGTTCAAAGATTTTGTTACCTGGGGAAATTCTTTGTGATGATTCAGCAATTCCATGATGGTGTGCTCATGTTATAGATGATAGCTAATCATCTGAATTATTTCCAGCCACCAATTAGTCAAGCAAGCCTGTTTCTTGGCCCCAGTCCTCTTCAGTATTATGTTTCTTGCCATGCTAAAGCACATGCAGCATGTTCTCTATTGATCATGCAAACACAAGTGGCATCTTTATTCAAGTGTGCTTCAAACAGTTCAGATTTCAAGTTGTCCTGATCATGCTTTCAGATACTCACAGAAATCATACCAGTTAGTAATGCCATGGACATCTTCAAACCTTGTAGGGCAAACAATATTATTCCCAGACACTTTATTGAACATCTTCAAACCTTGTAGGGCAAACAATATTATTCCCAGACACTTTATTGAACATCTTCAAACCTTGTAGGGCAAACAATATTATTCCCAGACACTTTATTGAACATCTTCAAACCTTGTAGGGCAAACAATATTATTCACAGACACTTTATTGTGATGGGAGGATGCTTCCTAATTGCCAGAAACAGTAATTACTGCAAAAAGAATATACTCCAGATGAAAAGCAAAGAACAGGAAAAAGATGTTAGCAAATTACATGATTGGTATTTTTTCTTTGTAATTGAATTTGGGTCTAAATGGGCCTACTTTGGTTATTATGTTTATCTACATGCATGTTCCCACATTCCTGTGCATTAATTATTTATAAATGTGTTAATGCATTAAATTTTTATTCAAGTCCAAAACTATGCAATGCATATATTGAAAAAAAAATCCTACTTAAATTAACTTTATATTTTGGGTTTTAGTATTTTATCTTGAAAATCTTGTTTTGGGAAAGCATTGTCAATTTTGAGTTGATTTGCATGAGATTTATACTGTACCCATAGTGTGTGTGTTTTTGTATGCAGACATTTAAGGCTCAGTTTTTCTTATGTGCAGTCTTTTATTTATTTCTTTGGCATCAACCCAGCTTTCAGGCATTATATCTTCATGAAAATTTACTTGGGTGTTGTTCTTTGCTTCATCCTGAATCACCTAATGGGTAAGTAGATAATTAGTGATGTACTTTTATATATCACTAATGACCATTGTTGACATGTATATCTATGTATTCTTGCCTAATTAGTTTCCTACTGGATGCATCTTTAAGTATATTTGCACAACTTGGTCATATTAATACTTTGCTTATTTCTCACAAGGGAAAGAAATAAGACAGTGATGTGTTTACTCTATGCATGCACGATTATTTACAATTTACTCCCAGCATCTAAGTTTTATGTTTTCCTGAAAATTATCCAGCATTTTGCATGCTTTTGATATAACATGGGGTGGACACTGGTGATAATGCTTTGTCTGGTATAAATTCAGAAATACCAGGGTCAGTATATTTGGCTTCATTGACTAACCACTATGGTGGAATATGGGTCATGGTGGCCATGAATAAGAGTTGTACCTGTTTACTCAGCAAGAAGGCTTTGTTTTAAACTTTTAATGGTATATTGATGGAACTTTTTCATTATCTTACTTAATGTAGGTAGGACGCATTGACATATCTTAATGTAGGTATGCTTTATAGATGTTATCACACCAGCATTACTTAAATTATTACTAGTTTGATTGCCTCTCAGACAACTCTCTTGTAGAATGCAATGTATGGATCCAAAATTATTTTCAAAGTCTTTTTTTCTCCTAAAAGTTTCCTTGTTCACAGTAGGCATCTACTTCAGATTTGTTTTGTCACTAGCAAGCAATCACATCAAAGCATTGTTGCCTGCTGTGTAATAAAGTTCAAGTAAATGTTCACCTGGCCTAAATTTTTCTCAAGTATAGTATTTAATATATTTAGAGCTTTAATGAGGTGTGTAGAAAGACTGATGATTGAAACTGTAACTATTTTCTAGAACGATAAGCCCAAACATTATGCACATATATATTCACTATAACCACTTGGAAATCAATAACCTATGACATCAGAGATGGCAGTTTGCATTATTCTACCTTCAATGCTACAGTATGTAAGAATGCATTCTGCATTTTTTCAAGATTAAAACCCATTGTATCAATTAACTTTTTACAGGTAAAATATTCAGTACCAGTCTTGAATACTGCTATATTACCAACATATTTTCACAAGCAAGTATCACATTGGACTCCCATCTTTTTGATTATTAAATCCCTGGCAAACTCGGACACTTTTGTTCTCTCTTATCATACATAAATATCTATATACACAAATTTGAGTTCATGTTCATGCTTTGCAAAAAGATCTGCATATGTGTGTTGTATACTTTATATTTCCCCATCCTTTACTTAACACTCTTAAATATTTCTTTTTTGCAAAATAATTTTATTTTAGATTTTCACTAATAATGGTGTTAAATTGAGTTGAAAGTGGCAACTCATTTTCTTTGGGGTGTCTTATGGTACGGGACTGACTGATTTACTGTGAATAAGAAATCCTTTTCTACCTGTGTATTGATGACATTAATGACAGGGGATGCACATTTCATACACAAGCAAATACAAAACATACATGTACATGTACACACACTAAGGTGATCTTTTAGCTCTAAGAAAGGTTTGTGTATGGTATTCTAGGGCTTCATAAAACTTGGTCAGTTTGAAAACTCAATCCAGAAAAAATAGAAGCAACTACAATTTGAAGTTCTTGTGTTAATTATGTCATAAACTTTAAAATGAATATGAGTAAAATGTTTCAGTCATCCTCAGAGTGGCATACTTATTGGAAGTTGGTTTGCCATTTGTACAGAATACATACTTTATATATCACTATCAACAATTTCAAACACCTTATCAACTGTTGCTATGTGATCAAATTAGTTTGATAAATTCCTTGTTTCACATATTTTTGCAAAACGTTTAAGTTTATATGTAGTGTGATAGTATGAGTTTGTCCATTCTCTGATGTCATTGTTTTTTGCCACCTGTCAACATGATTGGCAAGTCATGTGATCAGGTGAAGAACAGCCACTGTTTTCACCTTTAGAGTAGATTATTGTACAAGTTGGCATTGGAGGTGTTTGCAAGAAAACATACAAAGAAATACATAGCAGATCCCACTCCTCACAGTACTCTTATATTTATGTTAGATATGGACTAATGCATGCAAATTAAAAAGCCTTAAAGAAGAAAACCCTTGTTAATTCAAGATTTGCATGGATAAGAGTTTTATTTCCAAAGATTTCAGACAGCTGCCTGCAGTGAAACAGGGTATGTAGAACAAAATTTCCTGCAGAACAAAATGGGAAAATTTTAGTCTTGACTTGTGGTAATAGGATGGTGCACATTAGGAGTAGGGCCAGGTAAGGTAATTTCTTTGCCAGATTTACAGATGTAAACCGGGTCCCAAGTGGCAGAGTGGTCTAAAGTGCTTTCCGTTATGGATCACTGCTGTCTCACCTCTGCATGGGTTTGGTAAACATTTTTGTGAAGTCTTTTACTTGATTTTGTAAATTCATTCTAGTGATTCATTTTGATACTAAATTATTGTTCTGTTATTATCACATTTACTTTGTTCCCCAAGTAGCTGAGTGGTGTAAAGTGCTCTCCGTTATGGATCACTGCCATCTCACCTTGCTCTGCTTGGGTTCCAGTCTCAGATTCGGTCAATGTGGGTATGTGAAAAAGCTTGCCAGTAGCTTTTTGTAAGTCGGTGGTTTTTTTTCGGGTTTTTCCCAAGTTCATCCTCCACAATTAATACTGGCCACCATGTATAGCCTACCTTGTGCTGAAACCCTACAATAACAACATCACATGTACTCATCCAGTAAAAGAATTTCTTCAGTACTGATATATTAGTATTGAAAGAACAGTGCCTAGACACATGGATGTTTTGTTAGCTATACTTGTCAAAGACAAGAAGACATTATGAAATGGCTTTTTTTGTCTGTTGTCCAGGCATCCATCTGCCAATTAATTCAAATTTATCCCTACTTGTAAACTACTAGGTGGATTGCCTTACAACTTTACATACCTATTCATTAGAAATCTAGATGATCCTAAATTAAAACAGTGCTCTTCACCAGCAACAATCTTGAAATCTTGTTAAGGCTACTCTCCTGAGTGGATAGCCATATCATTAGAGGATTTTTGCTAACACACTACCTATGATATATAGTTGGTCCTAAATGAAAGTTGATTTGATATCTAATATGGTTTCCATGACATCCATCTTGAAAATCCTCTTAAATGGACAGCCATATCAACATATAGTTTTCATTAGAAGAAATGTTATAGTATATGGCTGAACCTGAATGAAAATGTTGATGAATTCATTATCTTACCAATGTGGGGTTTCCATCAGAAGTCTTCTAATGGTGTCTAGTTGACCGTGATGAAAATTATGCCGTTATTGTATCTTTAATGGACATTAGTCTGGGTTCATATGAGACCTTGACCTAGTTTCATTCCAGACAGTCAAGTTTTCAGCTGATCTTTCCCTTGCATGCTTGCAGTGTGTCCAGTAATCTTGAGCTGTGCCAGTAGGCATCCATTAGTGCTGCCATTGTGGTTTATTTGAAAATCACATTATGCAGTAATATCAGAGATTGTTGCAACACTCAGCAATTAAGAATAAATGGAACAAAGAACACATGATAGAAAACGATATTTTCTGTGCCTTTTATAGAAGCGTTGCTGATGTTAACATGTCAAATTGAGATATGAACAAATTTCAAAGGTAAAGCCTGGAAACTAGTTATCAGTCAGGTACAGGTGGAGGCATAGCTGGGGTGGGGGGTGGGTGGGTTCATATGTCCCCGGGCACCAAGGTACAGGGGCGCCAAAATGAGGCTTACAACGTTACATTATAATAAGTAATTGACCAGTTTGCGACAGTGAAATCAAGAAAAATAGATCTTTTGTAGACTATGTAAACCAGTCTACGACTGTGACTGAGTGGGTCATGTACTATAATTTCTATAAATTTGCTTCTTTAAATACAGTGTTTTATTAAAATTTAAATTGTTTTCCTTATTCAGTGTAATAGAAAAATGTGATTAAACGGGGAGGGGGCTGGGGCGCCAATTTATAGTTCGTCCCCGGGCGCAAAATATCATAGCTACGCCTCTGGGTACAAGGGGATATCAAGAAGTAATTGGCTTCTGATACTTGTGATTTTTCTTTGCACATAATTTTTATTTTTTTATATTTCCTTGTAGGTGCCAAGGTAGCCCAGTATGTAGGACACAATCTTCACAAGAAAATAGTTATGCAGCCATCATATGGTATGTAATTATTGTTCCACACTTACTTTCAGTTTACCAGTTATTTTAACTTTATTGCAAACTATGGTGGATACATGACGGGTAAGAAAATCTCCCAGACTGTTTTTTTAAAAATAGTTTTGGGATTTTGTAAAAAAAATTTCTTTTGTGTTTAATTTACCTAAGAAAAGGTCTTAGATAACATGAGGTTTGTTTTTTATTTATTACAAAGCTGAGAAGATGATACAGGCTTATTGTAAAATAGCAGTCAGTTTTGGCTTTCAGAACTGTTCAATGATCATGTTATTGGCTATTTGGAATAAATACAAATTCTTATCTGTTAAAAAATTTCAAATTTTTTTGGGGTCATTTGTCAATATATAAATAAAACAATCTTCATTGTACTGCAAACAAGTCTTCTGTATTCAAAACTTATACCTCTTCATTTCCAGGATTTATTCTAGGACATGTAATTGGAAGATTCATACTGATTTCTTTGAAAATCATGCCCATATATGCAGGAAAATTGTGTCATATTTTCAAACTCTTGACATGTTTTTATATATTAAATCCATCCTATATTAAGACCCACTCTCTTTTTTAACAGTGGGCGTCCTAAATTGTGGGTTCTTTGTTAGACTCTGCATGTTCACTTGAGGCTAGTTACATGTATGGTGATGCAATATTCTTATTTGCAATATAGTTTGCGAATGAGATAATGGGATATGGGTTTTCCATACTATTATACACATTTACACCTTTAGATGATATCATTTATATTTTGATATCATGAATGTCAATGATATTTCTCGTTTTACTTTTTAAGATAAAAAATTTACCAGCCAGTAACGAGTAATCTTTGTTTTAAACAAAAATTGTTGTGCTAATGAAACATTTTCTGCTCTATTTGATGCCATATAAAAAATATTTATTTCTAAAGCAAAGTTCCAAAATGACTATTTGCTAGACATGACTAACAAATGAGTTCAAATGACTAGATGCTAACTTGTGATGTCTGACATTTGATAAATGTCACCTATAATTATTCCACAGTGTTATCTGGTCATTATGCTTCATATTTTTGAAATGTTCTTTATCTACCAAGCAGAAGACAATAGTTACAGAGGTTATTTCAGGACTTTCCCAAACCCTTTAATTGAAGGATTTCCCCAGGGTCTGTATCAGATGCCTTTTAGTAGATCCTCGTACTATGTAATTTGGAACTACATTGAGTTGCCATGTCAATATAGACCTGTAGAAATAAACATTTAGCCCACGGCCAATAAAAAAAGAGATGCAAGCACCTAGAACAAATTTATCATCATCCAACATTTCTTCAGAAAATAACCTTAACCTTGGACATGACCATTAATACCTATAATTATGTGTTATATATTTCAAGAGTGTAGAATGGTGGTTAATTATCAGTAATAGTTTTTTTAAGCAGCAAAAAGGCATCAACAAGTTTTGTTCAGTGAAAGTTTGTGGTATAGTTTTATGAAAGAAAAATATTATAAATAAAAAGTGTGAGAGAAACATAGTGAATCATGGAAAGATAATGCTAAAACTGCAGCAACAATTGTTGTTGTAGGGTTTACTGCCATTTTTCAGCACAAGATAGGCTTTACATTGTGGGCAGTATTATTGATGGAGGAAGAACTTGAGAAAACCCTGCAAAAAACCACCGACCCACAAGAAGCTACTGGCAAGTTTTCTCATATACCTACATTGACCAAATCCTAGACTCAAACCCATGCAGACATGTGAGATGGCAGTGATCTGTAACGGTGAGCACTTTTGGCCACTCAGGGCCCCAAGTAACAACAAATCAAAAACTGAAAATGACAGAACATGTTCAGTCACATTTCGTAATTATATATAAACATTTTCTTATTGATTGCAACTATTTTTGCAGCCTTTTTAATATTTTTACATTCAATTTCAGAAATATATGGCTTTCATTTATGTTTTGGAAGAAAATACTGCCAAGTGCCATTTGAATTTAGAAGCATGCTCGAAAAGCTATATCAGTATTAACCCTTTGAACCCGAGAGGCCGGTTTACCGGCCTGTTGTAACGGTGTACATACCCGAAAGGCCGGTATACCGGCCTTGCTATCTACCATCATAACCCGACAGACCGGTATACCGGCCTGTGTTATGTTATTTGCTAGATTCGCTATAAAATTGTCAAAATTTGCCGGGGAGGCTCGGGTTAGGGTGCCGAAATATGGGGGAGATTAGGGTTTAAAGGGTTAATGATACTGCATCATTTTTTTCAACACTTATTTCCCTGTCAGAATGAGAGAAAAACAATTCATCATATGCCTTGGTGTGTAATGGGGAAATTTCACTATAATGATCAGGATGTGTTGGTAGTAACTAAGTGAATACTTCTTTTTCCCCAAAAAGTCTGACCTTTTGGATGGGATTTCCCTATCCTGGACTATTGCATGTGACATAGTCTACTTACCTATATCTTGCCTTTTCGTGGTTTGGTTTGGTTTGCAATGCCATATCAACACATAAAAGATTAATATATTGTGCTAAGGCCATTGGAAATATATTTATATCAACTTGGCCTGGTATATTGATGTTTGACAATTTATTTGTCCTACAGGAATTGAACTCATTGAAAGATTTGAATAACAGAAAATACAGATAGTTGTAATTCTGAGTTACTTTGTTTCCCACTACCATTCAGATGCTTTGATTTAACAGAACAGAATTTATTGACTTAAGAAACTGGCATTGTGGTGGGTCACTGGTTAGGGTGCTGGATTTGTGACTAAAAAAGTGCAGGTTCAGATTCTAATATGGGAACAGTGGTGGGTCATCTGATGTGTTATTTCCTTGCGCAAGGCATTTTACTGCAGTTGCCTTGGCATTAAGAAAATATTGTTGCCTTGGCACTGAGAAAACGTTTGTGTTAGTGTGCTATAAAGTAAGAAACCAGGCCTAAACAAACATTTAAAAGCTACCAGTTATAAATAAACAAAAATATAATAAATCAAGTTCAGTGTGATGAAATTCTTAATCTCTAACAAATAAAGATTGTATAAGCATTTATAAGCTTAATCATTTGAGAACTGAATGCTTATAATTTTTTCTTGTTGATTGTTCAAATGAAAAGTTTTGTACAATGAATGCATCTGTGTCTCCATTTTTAAAAGAAAATCTCATACATTTCCTAGTTACCTGATAATCAAAGATGATCAAGACCATCAAAAATGCTACTTGATCTGAAACATTTCCTATTCAAATTTTTGTTGGAACATTTTTGGATAGAATGAAGGTTGAGCCTAATAAGCCTATCAAATCTACCTGGATTTTTGGAGAGGCAACGTTTGTATTAAATAGCAACATTGAAAATTCTCTGAAGTCATCAAAATATAATATGCAAAGGTCATTTTAGGGTCATATTTACATTAGTGAGGAAGGGGATTAAAAAATTAAATGAATGTTACTTCCCTTTTTATTTTTAAACTTTGTGTTACTAGAACCATTTCTTTAGTGCTGAAGCTAAACTAAAGGTAAAGAAGGGTATTAACCTTGTGAATTCTTGTTCAGTTTAGTACATGGACTTGCTGTTTTACAAAAACACTTCTTTTGGAAGTGATTTCACATGGACAAATGGACCAGTTTAGTTTAATTAAATTTTAAATTGTTTGATATGTAAAGGCTGTCTTGACAACACTTGTTCTTTACCATGCTCTTTATCAGCTTTACCTTTTCAAGAGAACCTGAATGTCAGTGAATATAAATAACAGTGTTGTAAGCAGTGCAACTATGCAGAGAACTATTGAGTTTGAATTAGAAGGTTTGAAGTTTAACGTTGACTAATTTAGTTTTGCATAGTTTAAGTTGTGTCTTGTTTGTTGTATATAATGCAGACAAATATTCAAATATTGATTTTCATTCCAGTATTCTCCCAAAGGTGTTGTGATTGAAATATTCAGTTATTTGTTTAAACTCTTAATTTAACCATATGACTATATACATCTTTTAATGTTGCATTTTTTTCTGCATAGCTGCTTGATTATGTTGTATTATCTTTAGCTCTGACCAATCTTCCTTGTTAAGCAGTATTATCACAGTCATCAGTTGAGAGTCTGCATCTTGTCAGAATTAAGTACCGTACTTTAGAGCCATGGAGTGAAGAGCAACATATACACAAAAGTCAAGTTACTTCCTTGATCTTTACCAGAAATGATGCTGGGATACACACAACAGGATATCAGTAGGTGGTGTGTCACACTTTGGCTGCTTTTGAGTGCGGCATACAGGCATGCTAATGTAATGTAGTTATGAAACCATCAGATTTATATGATAGAGATTATTTTACATTGTAGCTGTGAATCAGTCATAAATCTGCTTATGTCCAATTTTTTCACATTGAAAAAAATGATGTCCCTGAAAAGGACCTTGGAGAGTATTGCTAGCTTCACCAGAAATGTTACTTGTTCCAGATGTTTGGCTTTTTGAGATTTGCTTGGTCATGCAAAGACACACCACAATGGCTGACACAGGATTTGAACCTGCAGCAATCTAGTTGTAAGGTGACATATTAGTGACTGCTACCATGCCTCCAGTTCATCGTAGAACTTTTAAATCTTATCAATGGCATACTATGAGTTGCTTTTCGCTTTTAAAATTATAGCAAGTAATATTCTAACACTGATAATTTCTAACATAAATTGCATACATAATGTTTGTCTACATAACCGAAAGCTTAGGTAACTTTATTGTGACAACAAAATGTTTGATATCATGTTTCCTTTTTTTTTCAGCCCAGGGAAATGTAGCTGAAGCAATACGACTAGGTTTTTTGAATGTTGATGAAGATATGATTAGAGGTATGACACAGATTATAGTTGTACAAGTTTTTTAGGTATCAAATAAACATTGTAAAATAAGTTTTAACCAGTTTAATGAAATCCTTCAAGAGATGATTTAAAAATCACTTTGTCAGAGTTCACTTTAGTGAGTGACTTTGCTTCCAGGACCTCCAGTTTCAGGTCTTTGATTAACAGCTTTCAAAATTAAGTTAGCAGCTTGTTTCCTGAAATGCAAAGCATGGGTACTATTTTTCTGATGATCTTTTTAGTATAGGTGTCACCTTTAAGTTTTTGCATTTAGCTTTTTTTCACTGACATTTAAATATTTAACATCATGGCACTTGATGGGTGTACTTACAATGGAGGCACATCTCATCACAGACAGTAGGAGGTCAGTTACCTATTTTTCATGCTTCATTGACTTTGCCAAGTTTTAGGAATATGTGTTTTGGCAGTACAGGTGAGATACAGTGTTATGCTGAATTTCTCATCTGTATGATGGATTCCCATGTTTTATTCATGTCTGCAAAGCATATGGACGGTGTAGGGATCACTTTTCACAAGGTGCTATTGTCAGCTTCAAGTTCAGTTTTTTCTGAGCCACATTTCTCTGACACCATTGTATTACAGTCATGAAACATAATGTATTAATATTGGAGGGTGTTTCTTACTTTGGGTAGAGGTAGGTCACTTTGACCGGCTTTTAATGCTTCAGTAATTTTCTTTTTCATTTAGCTTAGTTTCTTGGACACTGTCATGTGTACTGTGAAGATGTTGATGGGTGTATTTTATATCAGGATATTAACTATCTCAGTGTGTTACTGTTGATGGGTGTATTTCATATCGGGGATATTAACTATCTCAGTGTGTTACTGTTGATGGGTGTATTTTATATCGGGATATTAACTATCTCAGTGTGTTACTGTTGATGAGTGTATTTTATATCGGGATATTAACAATCACAGTGTGTTACTGTTGATGGGTGTATTTTATATCGGAATATTAACTATCTCAGTGTGTTACTGTTGATGGATGTATTTTATATCGGGATATTAACTATCTCAGTGTGTTACTGTTGATGGATGTATTTTATATCGGGATATTAACTATCTCAGTGTGTTACTGTTGATAGGTGTATTTTATATCGGAATATTAACTATCTCAGTGTGTTACTGTTGATGGGTGTATTTTATATTGGGATATATCTCAGTGTTACTGTTGATGGGTGTATTTTATATTGGGATATTAACTATCTCAGTGTGTTACTGTTGATGGGTGTATTTTATATCGGGATATTAACTATCTCAGTGTGTTACTGTTGATGGGTGTATTTTATATTGGGATATATCTCAGTGTTACTGTTGATGGGTGTATTTTATATTGGGATATTAACTATCTCAGTGTGTTACTGTTGATGGGTGTATTTTATATCGGGATATTAACTATCTCAGTGTGTTACTGTTGATGGATGTATTTTATATTGGGATATTAACTATCTCAGTATGTTACTGTTGATGGATGTATTTTATATCGGGATATTAACTATCTCAGTGTGTTACTGTTGATGGGTGTATTTTATATCGGGATATTAACTATCTCAGTGTGTTACTGTTGATGGATGTATTTTATATCGGGGATATTAACTATCTCAGTGTGTTACTGTTGATGGGTGTATTTTATATCGGGATATTAACTATCTCAGTGTGTTACTGTTGATGGGTGTATTTTATATCAGGATATTAACTATCTCAGTGTTACTGTTGATGGGTGTATTTTATATCGGGATATTAACTATCTCAGTGTGTTACTGTTGATGGGTGTATTTTATATTGGGATATATCTCAGTGTTACTGTTGATGGGTGTATTTTATATTGGGATATTAACTATCTCAGTGTGTTACTGTTGATGGGTGTATTTTATATCGGGATATTAACTATCTCAGTGTGTTACTGTTGATGGGTGTATTTTATATTGGGATATATCTCAGTGTTACTGTTGATGGGTGTATTTTATATCGGGATATTAACTATCTCAGTGTGTTACTGTTGATGGGTGTATTTTATATCGGGATATTAACTATCTCAGTGTGTTACTGTTGATGGGTGTATTTTATATTGGGATATATCTCAGTGTGTTACTGTTGATGGGTGTATTTTATATTGGGATATATCTCAGTGTTACTGTTGATGGGTGTATTTTATATTGGGATATTAACTATCTCAGTGTTACTGTTGATGGGTATATTTTATATCGGGATATTAACTATCTCAGTGTGTTACTGTTGATGGGTGTATTTTATATCGGGATATTAACTATCTCAGTGTGTTACTGTGTGATGGGTGTATTTTTTATCGGGATATTAACTATCTCAGTGTTACTGTTGATGGGTATATTTTATATCGGGGATATTAACTATCTCAGTGTGTTACTGCTGAGGTTACAGTGATGGACTGTCACTATGCAAGATTGTTTAAAAATTATATTGTGGGAGAGTAGATGAGGTAGAATTATGCAGTATTCTTGTTGGACAAATGCTGCTCAGGATTTTCATTTTCAAAATCTTGACAGAGAATTCGGATTCATGTATTGTTTTTTTCTTTGGAAATATTTTTAAAAAGTGACCACCTTTTGATGAAATCTTTTGTTTTCCACACTACCTCAGAACATTATTATCACACTATTTTTGTATCAGAAGATTTTAGATAATAATGTAGAATGTTGCAGTGCCTAAGATATTGTGATATGTTCATCTTACCACTATTGTGATGGCATAATGTGGAATATTGTTTTTGATGATTTACATTTGTACATCTTTTTATCTGGTGTCTATATTAGATCAAAAATACAAAAAAATACTTTTCAACTTGGAGTACAAAATGTAATGTACTTTATCACTATTACAAGTGGATGGTCTGATTATAAATAGGCTGAACAAGCAGTGCTTCATTAAATTGCATCCCCCTTCACATTTCCCAGTCATCTTCATTTGGACAGCCTGCTCCTTTCCCAAAAAAGTTACTGGATCTCTTCATGTAGCATTCTCAATCATTGTATTTGACTGGTCACATGTCATCCAATGGTCACTGGTCTGCAAACAGGTTAAGATTTCTGGTCTGGAGACAGGGATTCAGTAGATATCCCCTGTCCCTGCATTCCTATGCTGCTATTTGATCTCGGTGGAGATAGGGAATTTGGGTTGTACTCGCCCAACTTGAGACAAAGATTGAATTGTCTCCTCCACAATATTTTCCTGTTTAATCTGGACTGGATGTGTGAACTCCTCATGGTACTATGGACGTCCCTTTTCCTGGTTTCAGAGTATGGTGGGTGGGACAGGCATTGAACTTGCTCTATTGCCTCTGGCAGGGTCCTGTGAAAATGAGGTTACTGCTTCTCACCTCTTAGACCATGTAGAAGGGATCAGCGATGACAGCAGCTAGTAGGTTTAGTCTTATCAGTGGTATTATCTGTGGTACTTCTTCACCTGTTTATTATATACTGCATTGGTGATATCTGTAGTCTTTCAAAACTACAACAAGAACGTTTTATGGTCTGCACCTTTTGAGGGGGAGACACTAATGTGTTATGAGTTTGTGCTCTTAAAATAAGTAACAGATACAGTTAAAAGCAACAAGCTTTGTAAAATTCAACAAATAATTTATTTATCTAGAATATGAATTAAAATTTTTGTAAAAATCCTTATGGTATTGTGAATTTCTAAAATAATTATAGAACTACAGACACCAGTGTTAATAACTTAAAATTCTGAATAAACTTTCGTAGATATCCAACTTAAGTCCAACACTGAAGGTGTTGATGTGTCTGTTATTACCTGTATAATGCTAATGTGCCAACAGTCTTTTGTTGGATCAAAATAATACAATATGAGAATATGCTCTTCTGTTTGTATTTCACTATATATAAATCAAAGTGTTTATTTCCAAGATTGCTATCAGAGCACATTTGTATTTCCAGAGAAAAATCACTTGAATAATTTGAAGAAATAAATTTCAGCCTAAATGAAATGCTGATCATAGCAATAATACAAATTGATTCTGCTAGACCTTAAGCACAAATGACAAGATTATTTAGTCCTCTATTTGACATCAGGTCACAACTAACATTTTCCTTTTTTTTTTGAAAGCATACCTTGTGGAAAATAACCTTCTAGAAAGTTCTTAATGTTTACAAAATAAAATGTTAGTTATTATTAGAAGCTCTGTTACTAAAAGTATAATATAAAACCTGGACAATGAGTGGAATCCCAAAAACATAGACCCTGACCCAAATTAGTAGAAAATAAACGTGATTTTCCAACACACAATTTATATTACAATAGCATATTATAAAATATTTTTAAGAAAAAGACAGAACAGACTAACAAGCAATGCAAATTAAATATACATAGCACATGGGATTCCTCATCCGCTCTATCACATCATAGGGTTTGAGAAACCATCAACACATGTCCCTGGCAGCAGTCCATGCCCTTTAAAATGGTCCAAGAAGCGTGTCTATGTTGACCACTTTTTGGGACCTTCTTTCAAGTTCTTGAAGCAGGTGCAACCCCAGCAGACTCATAAGTAGCCTCAGTTGAAACCTCTCTCCTACCCATCATTCACTAGATGAAGCAGTTAGGTCAAAGGAAGAAGTCTTTGAACTCCTTCCCCATTTCCATGGAGGTAGGTGGTGTACCTTAGAGTCCCACTCTCTCCAACAGTTTCTTCTCCTCCTCCTTGTATCTCAGTTACGGGTTTGGTCAGGCATCACAGATGATCTGTAGGTACATTCCACCTTTAAGATGGCAACCAGCTTCCTTTCCAGGAATATCTTTCCATATCATAGCCTCAGTGGTCATTGTCCACATACCTACTTTCTAATTACCACAGAGGAGCTTATTTCTGTCACAGCCCACAGATTCTCTACCTTTGTGCTCAGCTCATCTCAAGTGATCAATCTGCTAAGACAAGTATTAAAGCAAGCTGTATCATCCAGGATAGGAGGAAGTTTTATGTTTTTGTTTCATTTAATGCTGTTGTAATGTAACATTGTGTGTTGGACTTAACCTTGTGCAAAATCAAGTAAATTTTTCGCTTGGCCTGAATTATTGATTGATTTATTTTTTATTTTATTCTATAAACAAATAATACATAGCCAAAACATTATCTGTTTTTGTATTGGCTTATTATCAGGATCATTAATAATAGAAGTAAATATGTTTCTTAGATAGACTTTCTCATGAGTTCTTTCAGCATTGTAACATAATATTTATAAACCTTTGAGTGAAGCTCATTTCAAGAACTTTACCCTTAAAACTGTTCCCCCATTCTCTGAAGTGTCTATGAAAGGTGAGATATTCTGGCTTTTGTCAGTGGAAGAGGTTTTTGATTTGACAGTCATTATAATTCAGTTCCATTTCTTTGCTAACATGGGTTTCTGGTGAAGAATTGTCTACCTTCATTGTCTCCGTTTCCCTTTGAGAACCCAAGTCTCAGTCATATCAGTCCCGGAATGATTGAGAGAGGCTTCTTTGACCAGTTTAGGCTTTAAACTTTTATTTGGCTTCTTCTAAATGGAGAAGGAAGCCTTGGGATTGTCTCTTTCTACATGGGTTCTGCTGATATTAGGCAGTCACCATTTCCAGGTGGGTTGTTCTCACTATTAAGAGAGCTTATTGGGTCCTTACAGAGGGCATCTTTTGTTCATGAGAATTAAAGCCCATGAAATTAGGGCTATTGCAGTATTATATACCTGTTTAAATCAACTACTTCTTGGGCAATCTTATGAAAGTTATCTTCTGGCAGTCAAAGACTACCTTCTCTTTGTACCTTTGACCTTTGGTATTGAAGAGCAAAAGCATTTGTTTTATTAGGACCTGTAGTGGTGGTACAGAATGCCACCCAACCTTATGCTAATCTGCTGAATAAAAATTCCTGCTGTAAGAGTAAGTGAAATTGTTTTTTTCTTCTTCTTCACTACCTGATTTGTTGAGATCATCAGTCTTCTGTGTAAATCAGTGTGTGTGTAAATCATATTTTAACTATGTGATAACTTCCATTGCTACTGTTGCAAAAATGCCTTTCTTCCATCCATCTCTGATGTTCAGTATGCTGTCTCCAAGTCAAAAGAGGCTATTGTTCCACATATTGGTTCTAACTATGGATGAAGTCAGACTGAGAAGTTTGTTCTTTTCTATTTTTGCCCTTATGAAATAAATAGAGGTGGAATTAAATAACTTGGTCTGGGGACTGAGAGTCTTAAGATGAAGCAATACAGTCATAGCAGGTAAGTATTGTTACTGAAAATTTCTTTTACTTGGTCTGGGGACTGAGAGTCTTAAGATGAAGCAATACAGTTATAGCAGGTAAGTATTGTTACTGAAAATTTCTTTTACTTGGTCTGGGGACTGAGAGTCTTAAGATGAAGCAATACAGTCATAGCAGGTAAGTATTGTTACTGAAAATTTCTTTTACTTGGTCTGGGGACTGAGAGTCTTAAGATGAAGCAATACAGTCATAGCAGGTAAGTATTGTTACTGAAAATTTCTTTTACTTGGTCTGGGGACTGAGAGTCTTAAGATGAAGCAATACAGTCATAGCAGGTAAGTATTGTTACTGAAAATTTCTTTTACTTGGTCTGGGGACTGAGAGTCTTAAGATGAAGCAATACAGTCATAGCAGGTAAGTATTGTTACTGAAAATTTCTTTTACTTGGTCTGGGGACTGAGAGTCTTAAGATAAAGCAATACAGTCATAGCAGGTAAGTATTGTTACTGAAAATTTCTTTTACTTGGTCTGGGGACTGAGAGTCTTAAGATGAAGCAATACAGTTATAGCAGGTAAGTATTGTTACTGAAAATTTCTTTTACTTGGTCTGGGGACTGAGAGTCTTAAGATGAAGCAATACAGTCATAGCAGGTAAGTATTGTTACTGAAAATTTCTTTTACTTGGTCTGGGGACTGAGAGTCTTAAGATGAAGCAATACAGTCATAGCAGGTAAGTATTGTTACTGAAAATTTCTTTTACTTGGTCTGGGGACTGAGAGTCTTAAGATGAAGCAATACAGTTATAGCAGGTAAGTATTGTTACTGAAAATTTCTTTTACTCCCACAAAAACTACATTTTGGTTGTTGTTGTAGGGTTTAACGCCATTTTTAAGCACATGATAGGCTATACATGGCAGCCAGTATTATTGGTGGAGGAAGAACACCCGGGACCCCCCCCCCCCCCTGAAAGAACCACCAACCCACAAGAAGGCTACTGGCAAGCTTTCTCACATAACTACATTAGCTGAATCTTAGACTCGAACCCACGCAGGCAGAGGTGAGATGGCAGTGATCCGTAACGGAAAGCGCTTTAGACCACTCGGCCACTCGGGGCCCCCTACATTTTGGTATTGATGACCTGCTTATATTTTCATATTGCCATTATGATAATTTTAGAATTTTTCTTCAGTTTTGTTGGGACTTGGACCTTTCTGATATATTGTGGGAACAAGTTTGCAAACCAATCTATGTTCTAATTGATTTACCCTAGCAAAGATCTGAGATAGTGCAATAGTATGTAATTAAATCTGTTGTGTACTTCATGTTGAATTTCTTACGTTAACCCCATAGGTGTAAGGAAGTATACATTGTAAAATTGTATGGGATGTATGACCACATGTGCAGATAATGAACATGACTTGTATACTAAAGTCTTTGGAGAAAATGCAGCATGTGAATTATGACATGCAGATCAGACCTGACCTTTTTTTCTGATCACGACAGAGGAACAAAGAAAATTTCATTATCGTGAAATAACTTGATTATGTTTGTGTTTGTTGATCAATTGTTTTGTTTTTGAGCAAATGATCAGTGTGAGTAAGTTATGTTGCTATTAAATACATCCTTAAAGCAACATATGTAGTAATTTTCACAATTTCCTGGAAAGAAATCCACTTATGCATATTTTTATTCCATGACAACAATTATGAATAATTCAGGGCTGTGTTTTTGGTGAGGCTTTAACCTAAATGCACAAACCAAAGCAAATATCTTTCTAAAGATAAACTGGCACTTATGCATGCTCAGAGCAAAATTATATTGATGAAGACCAGTGAAAGAAGAACTGGCAAATTTTTGCTTAGTAAAATATAATCACTAATGTCAAGGTCCTGTATCATGTATTTTAACTTTAACAAAGCTACTGCCAATGAAGGCACTTATAGCTTTAAATATAGAAGATATAATTGTGTAATATACCAAGATAGGTGACGTGTATCCTTTTTAAAGAGAGATGGGGAGGGGGGGGGCATTTATACCAAGGTATAGCACCTGTCCAACTGTAAGAGGCAATGATTGGTTAAAGACAGTAAAGCAGACCTGGATCTTTGGGCACATGAAATAGCAAATTTGATTTTATGTTTTTCCCAGTTAGGTTTGCATTTCATTATTGATCATTATATTATACTCAGATGATACCATGAAGGATGAGCTGGCAGGGACAACTGCAGTAGTGGTTCTTATCAGGGGCAACAAATTGTACTGTGTAAGTATCATTAATATTTGACTTATAAAAACATAAATGCATTGTTGTGTTCAAAGGATATTTTATAATGTGTTTTGGTAGTTAGAAATAAAGCACCCTATTGTTAATGTGCATTCTGATATGCAGCATGAAGTTACATCATACTTTGTACATCATGACACTAGGTACCTGTTGTAGGTCAGGCATAATGACGTGTTCTAAGAAATATGTCACATTGGCAAGCAAGATGTAGTTTTTCTCTAATTTTTCATACAGAAATAATGATTGGTGAAATGAATGCAAAAAATGTTTCATACTAGATTGAGGTTACTAACTTCACTGTCAATTTCACAGCACGATAATTGTCCTTAACATATACCCTTCTACTCATATACTAGGGGCATTTTAAGTTAAGGGATGACATTTGGTACATCCTCCATATTAAGTGTGTCATGTATGAGATTTGGGTTTACTCTCTTTAATGTCAAGGTCACAGCTCAGTATTTAAGCTTTCCCTAACTTACTGTTTGAGATTAGAAGATGAAATCTCAAATTTCACATGGTGTGTTATGTACCACATTGGGGCTCCTGTCTTCTACGTCAAAATCCCAACCCAGTATTTTACATTGTCATTGCACTTTTCCTCCTGTTTTGTAATTTTTAAGCCATTTGAGATTAAGGCATGACACTTCTGAACTTGTATATCATCACTAGAAGAGTTTTGTACCACATTGTGGACCCTATCTTCAAGGTCAAGATGACAGATCAATAGTTTATTTCCATCATATTTCTTTTCTGCACTGTAAAGCTGTTTGAGATTAAAGGATGAAACTTGGTTTGTATGTACATAATCAGTAGATGTGTTGTATACAACATTGGGAATCCTACCTTCAAGGTTAAGTCAAGGCTCAATATTATAGGTGTTCTATTTGTTGTTTTTTCCACTGCACCATAACTTAAAGCTGTCTGAAATGAAGTGATGTAACTTGGTGTAAATATGTCATTATTAGCAGGTGTGTTGTGTACTATATTGGGGTTAGTGTTATGGTGTTAAATGTTGTTTTTTTTGTCACAAATTCCTTCTAAGTCAATAGTTTTAGTCATTTGAGATGAAGGGATGTAACTGTCTATCATAACTAATAGGTTTGTTACATGACACATTGGGTTCCTATTCTTCAAGGTCAAGGTTACAGGTCAATAGTTTTGGTTTTTGTGACATTTCTGCTGTTTTTTACTTAGCAACTGCTAAAACTAAATGGATGAAGTTAGGAATACTTACATATTGTGTGAATAGATGTGCACATTCAAAATCTTATCAAAGTCACAACATTATATTTAATGTATTTATGTATTGTAAACTTCAGGACATTGTACTCAAAGAAAAGTCATACTTCATGATATTCTATGATAAGTAATTATTCAGGATATGTAGGACAAATCATTTTTCAGGATTGTCTAGCACAAGTATATCTACAGGAAACACAAATATCCCATCATATGCTTGATGATCAAGATCTATTTGAATGAAACTAACGGGAGAAGTTTTAGAAAGTTGCACTTTATTATAGGACATTTTAACCAACAGTAAGAAGAAAAAAAAACCACATAAACTTTGTTTCAGCTACCAATAGCTGTTGGATTGTTATGCAAACTTTGGATAATGGATACACAATTTTTAATGCATGATGGGTTGTATGCAGAAAAAAACTTGTTATCATCTCAGTTAAGTTACATTTATGTAAGATATGTACACTTTTAACCTGGAGAATTGTTGTGAAATATGCACAAATCACATGGGGTAACAAAGGGAGTTTATTCCAAGCATGTATATTTGAGTAAAGGCTTTGAAAACTTAATTGGTTTACAAATTAAAATACAGTAAGAGCTCTTTGCAGCCTTTCATGACTAGGACTTTTGTAATACATTTGTTGGTCTTGTAATATTTCAGGGGAATGTTGGTGATTCTCGTGCTGTTTTGAGTGTACGTGGAGTAGCAGAACACCTATCCTATGATCATAAACCAGGGAATGAAGCTGAAACTCGCAGAATTATTTCAGCTGGAGGATGGGTCGAATTCAACAGAGTTAATGGTCAGTCATTGAGCTTAATTCCTCACAATTTACATAAGTTAATAATTAAAGATGAAGATGTTTACTTGTAGAGTGTTAAGGAATAAAATTTAAAGTTTGTTTCAGAAACATACTCTGTTGACATGCAATTATTGATGATAAATATCGATAGCAAGTTATGTATGCCTTGCTCATCATAAACCGTTTTTTGTGTGCAAGACTCCTGCCTATAATAGTTCCTGTAAATAAGAATGTAATATGAGAATATGACAACAGTCTTGAAATATTACTGGATTATTAACAAATGAGGGACAAATCTTCTTTTATAAACATTTGCTTTATTATGGTATTTTTTATTGACAAATTGCCAGGTTGAAAATATTTTTTACTTTGATTTTGTAACATATTTGTACAAGATTTCAGAATTTGGGGACACCTCATTTGATTACTGTATACCCCATGCTGACCTTATGAAGTGCACTCACACAACAATGGGGGTCCTGGGTCTCTTGCAGGCTGTTTGGATAGTATTTTAATATTGGCCATGGTGGTAAAACAAAGTAACCTTGAATTAGCTCTTTTTACTAACTTCAGTACTAAGGTAACTTTGTTTTTACAGCAGAACTAAATTGTAGACACAAATTTTATAAATGCAGTGGCATTATGTACAGAGTTCTTAATAGAACACGGACTGCCCCTAGTGGTAGAAGACTAAATTGGTCCTTTGTTCAAACGAACGTTTCCTTATTCCAAAATTGCAGAAAATATGCATTTGCAAGAATAAAATCATCAAAAATTGTTAGGTCTTTAGCAGAAGATACTTCACTTAAAATTACAGAAGCTATGAAAATTAGGCCATTTCAGAGGGTAGTGATTAGGATGTTAAATGTGGATTACACTTTGTCCTTGCCAATATATTGTATCAGATGTTTGTTTTTCAACGCTATCTTCTTGGACACCAAAAGATTTTCATTCCTGTGACTTTTAGATATTTTTAAAAAGAAATGTTTTTTTTTTTAGACATACGTGTTTGGACTCGATTGCATTAATCAAGTGATAACAAGGACAGACTCTATATATATATGAAATTTTGCTTCACATGTGGAAGTTGTGTTACCTCATTTGTTCACATGCAAAATTATGTTTTCGTTCATAAATGTACATGCAAAGTTTGATTATTTTGTTGTGTGTCATTTATGGTGTTGCCAGATAGTATACATGTGTATTTTGTGCTAGGACATACATCTATGATTCACATGTGTAATTTCTGACACTGTATGAAATATTTTTATATACAGTAGAAACCTGCTGTAACGTGATAATTAGGGTCCAAAAAATTGGATCGCATTAATAGCGGAGTCATTAATGCAGGGTTTTACAGTATTTTTTTTCTTCAGAGAACAACTTATTGACACAAATACGTGTATTCATGTATTTGATAAATAGATTATCAACACTGTTCACTATATTGCCATCGTATGCATATAATTCCATTGAAAAATTGAACACATATTTACAATATTCAACAAAAAAAACTATACTAATCATTGCACAAATTGCAGATAATGACTTGTGTTTGTGAACTTGCTCTTCCATAATGGTAAAATATTTTTATAAAAAATAGGGATTAATAACGAGTTCATTAGCAAACACCATACACATGTAAAACCTGAGAAGTAACTGCAGTAGGTCTGCAATGGTCACAAGTCACATTGATAAAAAATTTTAACCTGTACGCATGTATAATTTCATACCCTTTCAATTTACAGTTATTGGTTCATTGGTTAACTGATTGCATCTAAGAACACCTCCAAGCCAAGCAAACATGTTGGCAGCTTTTGTATTTTGATATTTATTTAATTGTGAGAATCTTTTATCAACCACTGCATTGTCTGCTGCTTGGTTGTGCATGCAGTTAAAGAAGATGATTGGATATACAGAATTAATTGAAGACTTGCTGGCTTTACTCATGCATCAGTAATAAGTAACATTTCTGATGTTTATTTAGGCATAACACTTCAAAAACCTGGTGAAATTTTTATATGCAAACTTCCCCAAAAGGATAATAAATGTTTCACACACTATTTTTCATATTTTAAATGAGATACTTTTCCTGGTACAAGAAAAATACATGTACATGTTTTTAAAACTTCAGGAACCATGCCAACCGCTCCGGTGGCCTAGTGGTTAGAGCGTCCGCCCCGGAAGCGGGAGGTCGTCAGTTCGATCCCCGGCCGAGTCATACCAAAGACTTACAAAAATGGTACTAACAGCTGCCTCGCTTGACGCTCAGCATTAAGAGGTTAGTGTTAGGACTGGTTGGCCTGGTGTCAGGATAATGTGACTGGGTGAGACATCATGCTACATGTCTGCGGCATGATATCTCAGTGCTAGACATCACTATAAACTGCCTCACTGCAGACATCGTAGCGATATGACTGAAAAATTGTTAAAGCTACGTTAAAAATCCTAATCAAACAAATCAGGAACCATGCCAAGATCACATAGTCAAATTCATATGTGATCTCTTCCCCTCAAATGGTAATCAAATTTGTTTACACAATTTCACACACTTTCAAGATTTTTTTTTTTTAAAATATGCAAATGAATAAACAAAATTTTAGGAGCTACACCATGACTGTATTATATTCGAATTCACATTATCATGGGGCACATTATTGCAGGGTTTCATTGTATTTTCTGTGTAAATTATTTTCTGCTGTCACCAAAAATAGTAAATATGATAACACTTAACTGATATTGTTGTGTCTTTTATTTAGGTAATTTAGCTTTGTCTCGAGCACTAGGAGATTTTGTATTCAAGAAGAATGACAAGAAAAGGGCAGAGGAACAAATAGTTACAGGTACATTCATTTAGTACACAGTTTAACTTTTGGATTTAGCTAGATCATATTTTGTATGTACAAGTGTTTATTTATAGCTCTAGCTAGGGATCTTGTATTCATCATAGAAAATATTATGAGACAAAGTAAGATTATATTTTTATGTAAGTAGGTCATAGCATTTATTTAATTTCGAGTTTCATATGTCTGATTTGCATGTATTGGAGATGTAATTAGTCATATAGTAGTAAAACATTGATAAGCTTGTGTAATAGTAAAGACAGACCCTTATTTATCATTGCATAGTGTGCGGGTATGTTCTGTTGACTATGATAGCAGATCCATTTCTATGCTGTTTGCAGCTGAATACAAATATATTTGATACACCTCTCACTTGATAACTCGTGTACAAAAGGGGTCCAATAACATAGACCACACTTTAAGCGAGAGCACAAGTTACTTAAAGAACTTTAAAAAAATTGTGTGTGTGAGGGGGTACTAGGTTGTTTAATTGAGGTGAAACGATTCATCGATATATATCAATGCATCAGTACATTTGCTGAAACGATACACCTATTGATACAAGAGGAGAGTCCATTCATAACAATACTTATAATATGCATGTTATTTTAGTCTTCAGCAGTCATGAATAATTGTTATTAGTTGCCTGTTATTCTATAAAATTATAATCAATCTGAAACTGCATTTGCAGTCATAGGCACTCATGTTTATTAGTAAATAAAGACTGTTACAAGTTAACACAAAGTGACATGGTTCGTAATCTGACCCCCCCACCCATCCATTCCTTGCTAATTATCTTAACTCAGAAGTATGTTCAGCATATATTATGCATCCCAAATGTGTTCCACATGTATAATGAAGTACTTTGCTCATCATTTAATAACCACTTTCACGGATAGTTTCAACTTGTTCTTTGCTTGTTTTGACATTTGAAAGCTACACTACCGGTGTGTTGCATGTTTTTATGTTACATTGAATTCTCATTTGTGGTTGTTGCTTTTCCAGTCCAGGTTAAACAATAACCACCAATCAGAAATCAATGTAGCTTATTCCATGTACGATGAACAGAAAGTATTGGCAGAGCAACAGTCTTCATTAGTCATTAGATCTGTTAAGTTCTTATGCAGAGATGCTGTCTTTGTGTGGATTGTACAAAATTAAAACAAATTTGTGCACTTGAAGAACAGTACAACAGTACAGTACAAGTCCCACATATGAAAATGTGCTCAGCGAAGTATACAATTTTTATTAACTGATTTTGTCCGAACATCTGTTTTTCAAATAGCAACTTTCCACATCTGGGTTCGTCAAGAATGACATGAATGTTTGTAAAGCTAAATGTGATAAGCACATTGTTTCCAGGAATAAGCATTATTGTGTGGCTGGAAACCATTCATAAAGAAAGTTTTACAAATGCTTGTTTAAAATACGGGGTACCTAGTAAATCCCAAATGTCTGCATCCCAGCATAGTTCATTATGATTTTGTTTGGCAAATACTTGCTGATAATAGTAATTATGACAATGATTTTTAAAGTGTATCAGATTATTGGAGCTGAGTAAGTGTTAATGAAGATACCAGTGAGTGATTTTGAACCTGAAATGATGTTAAATACGAGTCAGATTCACACGCTAGATTGAAAAATAATAGCATGCCACTTTCAGTGGTATTTCAAAATTAGATGTACAAAAGGCAGATTACTCAGCCTAATTAAAATACAGAAAATTTAAAAATATGCATTTTTAAAATATTATATCATATGCTACAAAATTATGTATTAGGGTTAAGATAAACTGAATAAATAAGGGTTTTAAAAAAAAATGAAATTTGGAAGTGAAGATATTTATTTTAATACATCAGTCTGTACAAGCATTGAGGGACTAAATACCATTATTCAGTATTATGGAACAGATAAGTAATTTGGCATAGTAGTCAGTAAACTACTGATTTAACAAAGGCAGATTATGTCAGTGAAAAATGTTTTTTATATATCACAATTATCCCAAAGATAATATTTATGAGCTTTGGGGCAAATTTCACTTGATAAAAATTATTTTAATTGGTATTTATTAAGTACTGCCTGCACTATGTGTGGTATTTTTCCTTTATAAAAAAATTTCTCTTTTGTTCATTGCACTGTGCTAAGAATGTCATTTGAAAGAAATGCAACAAATTATGACTTCTTATTTAAAGCTGGTAATTTCTTAAAATTTTCCAGGGTCTATATCTACTGTTTTCGACCATAAAACAAATGACATATCATAGTTTCATTTACCAACTTTGAGCAAGATTTTCTTCAAACACAACAATTAGGGATACATTTTTGTGTTATTTTCTAGTTTAAAAAATGTTGGGATTTGCATGATTTGCAGGTTCGAGAGTTACTAGGGCACGTGTTTTCGTGCGGTGTATGGTACCAATAATAATCAGTATTGTTTACTATATTGATTGGTGTTATATTACAGTGCTAACTAGTGTATTTATGATATGACGATATGATATATGATGCAAATAAAGTTGAATTTTTTATGCATAAATTTCAAGTATTCATTTTCAGTTTGTTTTTAAATTATTTAAACACAGGTGGAATATGCATCATTTCCTTTTCAGTTAACGCATTTCTAAATCATATAAAATGTATTCTTGTTTAAAATCAGTTATCATACTTCAAGAAGGATAGACATTTGCTGTTTAATATGGGTAGCATATTGTACATATTTAATTGTGTGTGCAACATTTCTTTGTGAAAAATTGTCCTGCAATAAAAAAAGAATTATATGATGGACGTTATGTATGTATTGTTTTATATGTATTATGTTTTATATATATTATGTTTTATATATATATTATGTTTTATTTTTGTTAGGAAATCCTGATGTTGTTGAGAAGAATATTAATAAGGACTTTGAGTTTATTGTTCTGGCATGTGATGGTATCTGGGATGTATTGACAAGTCAGGAGGTTGTGGATTTTGTCAGAGCCCGTATTGCTCAGAGAATGGAGCCAGAAGTGGTATGATTAGATTTTTTAATTCATATGAGAAATAATCACTTTATCAAAGTAAAATGTATGGGTCACATGGTCTTTTTTACAGATTGTGTTTTTGTTGTCAAATGTTAAATAAAGATGTTGCTGACTAAACTTAATTTTAAGTTGACTACATTGTGTCTTTGATAAAAAATTAGTAGACGAGTTAAATCATGTTTGTTCATTATGTTGTATGATCACTTGGTAGTATTAAACTTAAGACAGAAGAGGTGTGAAAGCCTATCACCAGAACTCAATAAAAGTTCTATTATTGGAAGTTTACTCCAAGGTCTGTCCTGCAGACATTACATCATTCCCTCGCAAAGTGGTTTGTATCATGCTGTCATAGCTGTCAACTTTCTTTTTTTTTTCCCCCTTGAATTTGAAATCTATGAATGCATGATAGATGTCTTGTTGATAATGCAAGTACTTTTCATGCAGAACCCTGAGATTGAATATTTGTTCTGTTGTGCTTACTCCTGAACCCAACCAGTTCTTCAGCAATTATTTCTTCTGCTTGTGTTTTCAGCCTGTGCAAGATGAACGTCAGCATCACCTTACTAGCATGGCTGGTCAGACTGATAGTTCTGTAATTTTGGTACAGCTGAAGATTGCCTTTTGAGGTTATTGTTATAATCAGTGACTGGGTCCACTGTGTTAGCCATTCACCTGTCTGCCAGATCTTGTTGCAGATTTTTCTTAGTAGCTCTTTCACAGATTCCTCATCCACATTCTTGATAAGTTCAGCTGGGATGATGTCTACTCAGCTACCTTTCCATTCTTCAGTGCTCTTATTGCTGACTCCACCTCCTCTTTAAGAATGGGGAAATCATTATCATTTGTTTAGTTTTGAACTTTAAGCACCTTTGGGTCTCCTGTGGACTGATGGTTGTAGAGTTCTTTGCAATACTTAGTCAATCTTTTTGCAATGTCACTTACATCTGTGAGGCATTTTCCATTTTCGTCTTGAATGGTATTGACTCTGTGTTACTTCTGTCTGGTGAGGTCTTTCACAATTTTGATGCTTGTTTGCTGTTATTCTTTATCAGACTGCCATCTATTTCTGTGCTCTTTTGTCCAATCCAATCTTCTTTTGCTTTCTTCACGTTTTTTTCTGATATTCTTGGTTATTTCTTGGTACTCCTTTGCCCTTGTTGTGTGATTGGTGTTTTTGATGTCTTTTAGGGCATCACACAACTTCAGAAAAACATCTGTAGCCTAGAGCTTTTTGTTTGGGTGATGGAGGCCAATGATGTCCTTGGCAGCTGCTGTCATGACTGTGTTGAAAGTTTCGGTCATCACTTTAACATCAACATCCGTCACAAGGAGTGGATAAAATTTTCCTCTTTCCTCAAATTGTGGCTTGGACTAATTTGCAGATGTTAGGGTCCTTCCGTTGTTCAAGGTTGAATTTGAGCCTGATTTTCTTTACTTAATTTTCATCAGCCTCACTCAGAAGTTTATAATCATGAGGTCATTATTACTCCCAACATCAGCACAGGGGAATGTCCTCATTTTTGCTCTATTGATGCCAGATCGGTAACGGTTTCAAACCAGTATGTAATCGCTCTGGTTATGATGGGTTCCATTTGGTGAGTGCCATGTCCAGTATCATGAAGCTTTATGTTGGCCCAGGGTGTTACCAAGTTGTTGTAGCTTGCGAACTTGAGCAGCCTTCTCCTCTTTCATTGGTAAGCTAATTACAAGAAGGTCCACAATGATTTTCCCCGTCTTTTTGAGTATCTTCTCATTTCTCTCTCTCTCTCTCTCTCTCTCTCTCTCTCTCTCTCTCTCTCTCTCTCTCTCTCTCTCTATATATATATATATATATTGCTGCATCCAATGGTCTAGTTGTTCCTAAATGAAAATGGTGCAGCTTAGACATCCATTTTTGCCACCAGTTGCCATCTTGAAAATCGTATCGCCACTATAAATGGATGGACATATCAACATGGGGCTTCCATTAAAATACTTCTGATGCTATCTTGTTGGTCCTAAATGACAGTGGTACTACTGTGAGATCCAATATGGCTGTCAAAGGGGGCATCATTTACATACTAATTATCCTACAACATGGAATTTTCTCACAGAAAGACTTCTATCGATGTCTGTTTTGTCCTAAATGAAAATGGTGTCGATCTGACATACAATATGTGTACCACTACAGCTAAATCAAAATCTTGTTATTGCTTAAGAATATCAGAGATGGTTTCAATTTTCCTTAGTTTAAAGTCTTGTTTTGAATTCCTGGAAATTCTTTTCTCCCAGTATAGTGTTGGTTTCTTCCTGGGTCATTTGTTTCAGATATAATTCTTGTGAAAACTATGAACCAAGGTTTTAAGTTTTAGTATAAATTAAAACTATAGGTATGAATTGGCATTTGTAGTTTGTAATTGCTTTTTGTAAACTGACTATATAATAATCATTTAGCGTTGCACATCATTTTGGGGCATCTGTCAAAGTTACCTTTAGTTTTCATTGTCTGGTTCGCTTTTCTTTTTCACTTTCCTGTCTCGCTTGTTTAGTCTGCCACTTTTTGTTTGAACACATCTTCACAATAGTCGAGGTATTTGTCTCCAGTGGATGCCATTTTTAACATAATCTGAAAGTTAACATTCTTCAATCTCATGCTCATCAAAACCCCAAAGTGAAAATTTAAAATCAATAATGTTCCCAGTATTATTTGTGGAGAGTGGCCAACTAAGAGCCGCTCTGTTCATACTATATTTTCCATATATACTGAAGAATTTCCTCTCTGTTCGTGCTATATTTTCCAGCTCTTTACTGAGGATTTTTTTTTCTCTGTGGTAATTGCAAGGCTAGCACATTCATTCATCAAGAAATCCAAACTGTCTTGAAGTATCTTGAAAACTGGATCAATGAAAAGCTTCTCTACATTACCATTCTTTTTTTTTATGTTTTTTTATATAGATATACTAAGTGGTCTTTAAATCTTACCCGGATAATCAGGGTTTTCTTAGTTACAAATCTCTTGAGGCTTCTGTTTAACCTCTGGTTATTAATTTGTTCAAAAGGCTTGTTAATGTACTCTAAATTATCATCAGTTGATTTTATCACCATAATGTTCCCTCCCCCTCCCCAATCCCTGCACTTTCCAAAGAGCTGAACAGTTCATGTGGACCTGCACCGTATGTCTGGAGGAATTCATTCCAAAAATCATTTGATCAATTTCATCGTCAGTAAGGGGCTTTTCTAATATTGATGCTGTTGGAATTTTGCACAAGTCCTGTTCTTATTTTTCCAAAAGTGGAGGTTGTATACAGAGATTAGATTCCAGAACCTGTGCTGGTGAACACTTCATAAAGCCATTATCAGTAGGAAGTGGTGATTTAAAAAACATTTGCTGTTATGGCATACACTTTATATATGATCAAGGATTTGTCAGAGTGCATTCTCCCTATAAATGGCATCAACCATTACTGGGGAGAATGTCTTTTCACTTATGCTTTATCTAATACATACATGGTATAATTTGATATATATGTAAGGTTTGGCATAATCAGGCATAAAATCCAAGTGTTATGATAATGGACGTTTTACTCCATACATTTTTAGTAAGGGACTCTGATCTAATTGTAAACTTTGTTTTCATAATTGCATAATGTTAGAGCATCAATACATCACAAAATGAAGGAATTTTGATGTGGACTATTTTACAGTATGTCACAGTTTCAGATAATAGTTTGTCGATAGAAACTTCTAGTGTTATAGATGATTTCCAATGGTTCCTTAAATCAATAAATTAAAGTATTGATTTATGTAAGTGGATGGTCATTACTGATAACAGCTATGAAGTTATAACAGTTTTTATGGTAATTGTTATTAAACAATTATTTAATGAAAAAAAAGTAAAACTGATTATGATTTATTTTTCAGATCTGTGAAGAATTAATGACTCGGTGTTTGGCCCCTGATTGTCAAATGGGAGGTCTAGGATGTGATAACATGACAGTTGTCATCGTTTGTTTCCTTCATGGAGGAACATATGAAGATTTGATCCGTCGTTGTTCCCAGCATGGATCCATGGGACCGGTTCCACATCTTGGTCACATGGGAAACATGGATCTAAAATAGTATCTTTGTTGAAATCTGTCCCCAAATCTTGTCTTGATCTATCTACACATTCATGACTTATTTATACCTATTGAGTGCTTTACATTAGAGCGTGTTTACATAAAAAGGAATATGCGAAACACTGAACTTTCCGCATTAACTTCAAGTAAAGTTTCAATTGTTTAGTTTTTTTTGTACCACCAAATGGGTCTGCTTAATTGCAGTTTTATGTTTATGACTACTGATGAATTACATCCAGAAATTGTTCTTACATGTATAATCTTTTGTTTAAAAAAATACAGCTGTAAAAAAGTAATTAAATTATGTTACAGTATCCACAATTTCCTGGATGTTTACACTTGGATTTCACATGTGTTTCATTGAGCCTTTTTTGAGATGTTTTGTGTACCATTTTGTAAATTTCTTTTTTAGGTACATTACATCAGATATTAGAAATGAAATTCTCATTAAAACCGTGCATGAAATATTGTAGGTCACCATGACTAAAATAAATATAAGGCAACTATTTCATTCAATAACTTCTTATATTATATACTCTATACATATCCAAATGACTCTGAACATTTCTAGAAGTAACCCAATAAAAGTAATTTTATTATTAATATTTATCAAGATTTATCATTGCAGGAAACAAATTCCTAGTTTCCTGGATCTGATAATTTTTAATAATTTTTTTTATCATTTGTGGCAGCTACATTATTGTCTAACTTTTAAATGGCATTCATTTTTGGTGGTGATGGTAACAGCAATGATGGCATGATCATAAACAAAATTAAAGGTTGTGTTTTATAAGGTTTTACAGTCACATGTATTTTACCTTAGTTTGACTAAAATATTTTATCACAATATTGCTTTAGGTCTCAAGTTTGTACTTGGATATGCTTGGAGTTCTAACTTGCCTGAATAAGCAAAAAAAGCTTAAGGCATTATGTCATCAATATTTAGCTTTTATGTTGAAGTTTCTGAAAGTCAGATGTTGTTTTTTAATAATTTTTGAATGCTTGCCATAAAGCAGAATGCATTATTCATTTCCGTACAATGGCTTAATTTCTCCATATAGGTACTTAGATGGTGTTACACAGTTTTGCATTTTGCATACTGTTAGATTTTTAAAGAAAACAAATTTGCTGTGTTTTACATGGGTTATCCTGACTATTTAAGAAAGACCTTGTATAACTTAGGTATTGTTAAAAGAACTTTCGACTCCCTTTATTGTTTGCTTTATAATTGATATTTGTAATTTGGGTTATAGGGTATACGGCTTGACATTACTTAAATCCGTACACTTTGGTTTATTGAGCATAGTTTGCTCTGATGTACACCTATAAAATAATAACTGGCTCTGCTTGGTCATTTTCACTTCTTGGACTTCAAAGGTAAATTGCAACAACAAACAAATGTGCTGATAGCATTTGTAAATGTTATATATTTTGTAAATTATGCATTGTACTTGCCTGCTCTGCAAAAATTACTTCAGAATTACTTTCAACTGTACATAGGAGCAGCCATTCTGGTTAGCAGTGTGGTTAGATCAGTTTCCACAAGTACAATATGTAAAGAAATTTCAGCTACATTAAAAAAAGTAGCATAAAAGTTTTCCAAACATACTCACTGTTGAACATGTGGTAAATGCAAATGATTTCACTCTACAGCTGTCAGTTTTTCAGAGGTACGTCTTAGCTACCAAACTTTAAGGATGGCTTGCATTCAGGATAAAGGAAGAAATATATTGCTTTTCAGATCAAAAGGTTGCATATCAATGTCACTGTGACTGAAACAAATAATGGTTTCTTCCTGCAACACATACGTGGTCATATCTTGTAGATTACATACACTTGCTAGAAAGAAGCCTAATAATTTGGGGATCAAAGGTTAAGGTCACTGTGAGTTTATGAAGAAAATGGTTTCCACATAATAACATGATTTCTGCATCAGATATCTGGACCCAGCATAGTGAATGACTTGCACTTTGGGTAAGAATTGTCTATCAGTTTTGAGGTCAAAAGGTGATAATAGGTCAAGGTGACTGTGATCGAAATAAGTGGTTTCTGTACAATAACACCAGTTATACAAAACAGACTTGTGCAAATATAATGATGGCTTACACTTGAAGTCAGAAAGAAATCCATTAATTTGGGTAAAAAATCATGTCACGGTCACATTGGGTGAAGAGAAATGTTTGTATAATAATGTAATTTGTAGACCATAAACATTGCCAAGGGGTTTTGGTCTGGAAGAGGCCTTTTTGATTGAGGTCAAAGATCAGTGTTATGTTGGCATGGAGAAAAATGGGTCTTACATTTCTTCCAGAGTAAGTTTAAAATCCAAACTTTGTGAATGGTGTGTACTTAGGGTAATAAAAAAACAGGGACAGGCATATAATGGAAGTTTCACAGATTATTATATATGTCTTGGTATGTGCTGGGCACTCCTGATGCACCTGTTTATACTAAACAGACATACATCTTATCACCTTTCAATAGGGGACACCCTTATAAATCCTAGTAATTTGATGAAAAGTATATATATTGCTGATAGTTATTCCAATTCATTGTTTTGTCTCAAAATCCAGTTGTTGTTTTTTTACAAGATAATTTGTAAAATTTTGTTACAAATTTGAAGAAATATTATTCCATGGGCCCAGTTATTCAGATTAATTATAACAATGGCATATTTAGACAATAACATGTTGGCATAAGATGTATAATTAGTAATTCATAAATGCCTAAGATAACAAACACAAAGTGAGATTTAGTGAACAAGCCAATTCCATAATCTTAGAGAAGAAGAATACATTTTACACGGAACACTAACATGTAATATTCTTATTTTATATATCATGAGGAATTGTGTTAAACATCTGTTTTTATTATAAGAAAATAAAATTCATGCACAAATGTTTGCATATTTAGTGAATGTATATATTGTAGCAACCATAAATGGTAAAGGAAACCCGATTGAACCATAAATCATAAAGTGCATGCCATTTGATATAATTATGTTTTACCATTGAGGCAAACAACATGTATAGTCATTAATGTTATAATTTGTTCCGGATAAAACATGCATCACTATAACAGCTCCTGATGGTTCAGAAATGTTATTTAATCCAGTCAGCTCAAAATATAATTTGTTTGTTCTGTCGTTCTTTTTTCTAACTTGACTCATTTTCTGTGCAGAAATGTTTACTGCCATGTTCTTTATTCAGGATTTTACAATATTAATCATTCCAGCTGAACAGTATTTCACTCAGTTTGTAAAATTAATCCTGCCATAATGAATGAAAAATGGTTGTGCCATAATAGTTGTCCCTTATTATTTTTGAATTTTTAAAAATTACTTTAAAGCACTGTTACACTTGGGGAAATCCAAAGGAATATACGTGACAGTAACAGTCTTGGACTGTTATGTATGAATATGTTAAAGATTAGATAATGGTTACTTGTACAATAATTGCATATATAATGTATTTTAGTGTATTTGATATTTGTTTGACAAGGTTTGAAACGAGAGCAAATTTGCAGCAAATGTACATACGTGTCCATCCAGGAACTACACAGAGCCAAAGCTGCTACTCAGAATCATGGTCTATTCTTTTTTTTTTTTTAGTGGTGTGTATACATAGGTGATTACAGTATTTGTCTTTACAAACAGTTTATAAATACAAGTCACTTTAAGTTCATTTCTCCAAGGTTTGCTGCTGTTACTACTTGTACTGCAATGAAAACAAGTGCCAATTAGTGTACATGTACTAAGAGCGTAAATGGCATTTTTTGTTCTAGGTAAGAAATGTTAAAGTTGAATTTCTCAAATGAATTTGTCTAAGTTTACTAACTGTGAGCAAATTTGCAGCAAATGTACATACGTGTCCATCCAGGAACTACACAGAGCTGCTACTCAGAATCATGGTCTATTCTTTTTTTTTTTTTTAGTGGTGTGTATACATAGGTGATTACAGTATTTGTCTTTACAAACAGTTTATAAATACAAGTCACTTTAAGTTCATTTCTCCAAGGTTTGCTGCTGTTACTACTTGTACTGCAATGAAAACAAGTGCCAATTAGTGTACATGTACTAAGAGCGTAAATGGCATTTTTTGTTCTAGGTAAGAAATGTTAAAGTTGAATTTCTCAAATGAATTTGTCTAAGTTTACTAACTGTGAGCAAATTTGCAGCAAATGTACATACGTGTCCATCCAGGAACTACACAGAGCCAAAGCTGCTACTCAGAATCATGGTCTATTCTTTTTTTTTTTTTAGTGGTGTGTATACATAGGTGATTACAGTATTTGTCTTTACAAACAGTTTATAAATACAAGTCACTTTAAGTTCATTTCTCCAAGGTTTGCTGCTGTTACTACTTGTACTGCAATGAAAACAAGTGCCAATTAGTGTACATGTACTAAGAGCGTAAATGGCATTTTTTGTTCTAGGTAAGAAATGTTAAAGTTGAATTTCTCAAATGAATTTGTCTAAGTTTACTAACTGTGTGTTTGCTTTGCATAATATTGTTTTTGCTAAGTACATGTAGACTAACCAACCATGTACTGAGCTTATTGTGTGGCTCTGGTCCACACTTTGATTCTCATGGCCAACTATTTTCATTGTTTTTGCTAAGTACATGCAGGCTAGCCAACCATGTACTGAGCTTATTGTGTGCCTCTGGTCCTCACTTTGGATTCTCATGGCCAATTATTTTCATTGTTTTTGCTGAGTACATACAGACTAACCAACCATGTTCTTAAGCATTACTGATGACCTCCCATACTTAAAATTAAGGTCTGCTTCTTGAAAGCTTATTTGGGACAAAGGGAAACACTTTCATTGTAGAGTTTTCACTATGGATCAGGTTTAGAATTTTTGAAATTATTTTCTTACAAACATTTGGAGTCATCAGAGTATCCTGGCATGTAGTTCAAAATTACTGCCTTCCTGGGCAATATGCATGTAGTTCAAAATTACTGCCTTCCTGGGCAATATGCATGTTTAAATGGAACATCCCTAAACTTCTTTGATTGCTTGAGGTGGAAAGACAACTAAATATAGAATTCAACTGTTTTGAACTATTGCAGATGTGGTATGGATGGATCTGATGCTCCAAGGTCAGGTTGGATATTTCACCTTTTGTTTTCCAAACGGAGTTACTGCTCCTGATTGACATAGCACTTAGCTATTCAGTTGCATCATATAGATTGGGGTGTCCATGTTGTGTTTACACAGCTGGTTTATTTACCCATACAAGATATTTTTTTAAAAAAAACATTTAATAACAGTTTCAGAGTTTAAGATAGATTTTCAGAGTTCAGGTCATCAAAACAATTAACAGCAACTCAAGTTAACACACATCAAGAGGTTTGGATGTTCTACATTTGTGTCCAAGAAGAATTGTATATTCCAAACGGAGTTACTGCTCCTGATTGACATAGCACTTAGCTATTCAGTTGCATCATATAGATTGGGGTGTCCATGTTGTGTTTACACAGCTGGTTTATTTACTGCTTATTTTAGAAATCTAAGAGCTTTAATTATGTTGTTTTTGTTCCTTTGTTCTACTGCAAAAAAAACACGTACACCCATACAAGATATTTTTTTTTAAAAAACATTTAATAACAGTTTCAGAGTTTAAGATAGATTTTCAGAAGAGTTCAGGTCATCAAAACAATTAACAGCAACTCAAGTTAACACACATCAAGAGGTTTGGATGTTCTACATTTGTGTCCAAGAAGAATTGTATATTCCATTCATGTACAGTTGGATATTTAATGGTACTTTGTGTTGTTCAAGTCTACAAATTTTATGCAAACTACAAACTACAATGTATGCAAAATGCTAAGATATACTTTATATCTTTTACTTCAGTTGTTTTCTTTTTATAGAAATTTAGCACAACCTACCTCATTATGATGTGCATTTTCTATACTGGCTTAAGATGCAAGAAACATTTAGAGTACATGTCCAATATTAAAACTGCTTTCCAACTGGTTTTCATCTAATTTATGATCCAAACTGGTAGTACTTGTAAGACCAGTAGAGAGCTTGTAAAATCAAGACACTGGAAGTCCCATTTAATCTTTCTGGCAATCTAACAGTGATATCACATTTTGTTTCTCTATGCAGTTTTGGATAAGTGTCGTTTGGAATTTTCCAAAAATAAGGTTAAAAACTGGAATTTGCTTTTTAGATTAAAGTATCATAGCCTCAATAGTTTTCACTGACCTTGGCAGTCAAAATGATAAACAGGTAAATGGTTAAGAAAAGTTCATGATTAAATTTGACATACTAAACTGAATTATGCACATTTCCCAATGAATGGCTTAGTGTTATGCAAATGAGTAATCATTTATAAGAAAGCTGTGTTAAAATAAGTGCATCAATCATAGAGATGTCTTTTTTGTTATGATAATTGTCCTTGTCATTTTTCTTACTTTTTGTGCAAAGTTTGTATCAAAAACTCTCATTTCTAGTCACTTTTGAAAATCAAAGAGTTCTTTTCAGTACAATTACAGATGCTCTAGACAAATTTAAATGATCTCAGGCCGTCTGGCATATATGATTCAGAATTATCATTTATGTTCATTTTTTTGTTGATATTTGCTGCTAAAACTTTCCTATAGTACATCATATTATATATCAGTGTAAGTTACCATTACTTGCACACCAGCATCATAATTAGCACACTCATCCACAAGCAGTTTAATGGAGTGTTCATGAGCAGATGCAACATTTACAATCGATTGGATGCACATGCAGATTAAGCCTTCAAATGGTCATAGTAGAAAATATTTATATCATCCTTTTGTTACTGTTTATATAATACTTCATAGGTAGATATAAAATGTTACCCTCACAGTGTATGTGACTTATGACATTCGTCTGTATTGTAGCACCTGCTTTCCAGAGAATGAATATTGAAGACCATTTGGTTTAAAATTAATGTTGATAGATTAGATGACCTACCAGTATTCACATGTACTTCATTTATAGAGCACAGTGATTGTTTTTATGCTTTAAGTTATTCTTGCACTTCATATTAGGTTTTCTAGTGAAATATCACTTGTAGCTATTTTTAGTATGCTGGTCTAGCACACATTGTAAATTAGTTTTATAGTATTACTGGCACAAAGTGGTTTTGTTATGTGTATGTAAATATGCTATTTTTAAACTGTAATATTGATGAGTTAGTGTGATATTTCATTTGACAATGTTGATCTGGAGGTGTTCAGGATTTGACCCTTCCTAATAAAATGAAAAGAGAACTGATTTTTTTCTGTTTGGGACATTTGTAAGCACACAAAAACTTTGTTTTATCTTGACAGATTTTTTACAAAAAAGAAAATAAGGTACAGTAGTTGAAGTTTTATGTACAGAACACAAGTGAGACTAAATAACAATAATAACTGTAATATGGAAAAATGTAATATAACATTTAAAAGATGTATCTAACTGTATAATTCCTTTTTCACAAAATAATTAAGATGCAAAGGCAGCATCTAATTAAAAGTGGAAAAGATGAAATATTATAGCTGTCTGATTCCGGTGCAAAAAGATTGTAGTATATTGTACAATTTATTTTTCGTAGTATCTGTGTGCAAGTGATTAACACTATTGTACATAAATAATCAGAAGCCATGTTTGATTGCTTTAGATAATAAGATGAGCTAAAAATTTAATGTGCAAAGTATTGTTGTAAAGGTTTACATTATTTATTTATTGTTAAGAGCTGTTTTAGTAGAAGTGGTTTGGCAGCTGTGCAGTGTAGTTGCATATTCATCAAATATGTAATATAACACAACTCTCTACAGTAGTGGCATACTTGCATTGTAATAGTGGCACATTAAAATATATTTTTGTGTAAATATATTTTCAGTGTATAATAAATACTACACCAAACAATAAACAGTTAAAGAATATCAATGTAATCTGTACTAAAATGCAGTTATGGAATTTCAACGTAATTGACATGCCTATAGTCTTGTGGATGACAAGATTCCAGGCCTAACAATATAGAGAAAAGCAATAGTATTTGGGTTACAGATTTAAAATCTGCCTTGAAAATATTTCTTATAAACAGTGAACTGTGGTTTTACTGATAAGGCCTAAAAAGTTAATAAAAATTTTAACTTTCTTGTAGCAAAGTTTACACCTATGGGATGTTCCAGGAACACATACCTGAAACCCAGGGAAAGCACTTTTAATTTGGGGTACTCATTAATAGATGCATTTTAAAATGCTATTATTTTAATATGACCTCTGTGAAATCTAAGTACCCTGGCATATATTGTTTTTAAAAACTGCCTTCTCTGGTTACCATATATGTTTAAATGGAACAGCCCTGACAACAAATAGCAGACAAGACATTCTAAGAGAAAACTTAAATTGGTGAGCACTGACTGTATCCCCCATTTCTAAAAGAACTAAATTTACTTTAAGCCTCTCATAGTGGATACTCTAGGAGAGGCATATATAGTTATAATCTCTTAAACCATAAATAAATACATTTTATCAAGTTAGTTTTTTTTTTGTTTAAATATAATAAACTTGAATAGTAAAGCTACATTGCACTTGTGTTTTGTAAAAAATCTGTGTACAATCCATATTAACCAGTATTTTTTACTGATAAAGCGACTTTTGTTTATCATTTTGGATAAACAATGTGATAATAGTTCTTGCCGTTGCAAGTTTGGAATGGTTTCAGTTGAATAAATGGATTTAAAAAATTGTTTTCATGTTGTTCATTATAAACTCTAAATCAGAAGTAACATCAATTAAGTTCTCTATTAACCTCATATACATTGTACGATACTCATGTGAAATCTTGTCTCATTTGAAGCCACTTGGTTAGCATACTGAACTCTATTAGTTGGTTGTGGGCTTGAATGAGCCCAGATCAACTAGTGTTGTTTTAGGAAGGGCATCCAGCTCCCATAGATTCGACTGATTTATTGTTTTTCAAGTGCTGATGTGTTCCCAATCAATAAATGAATCTGTTGTGTAGAATATGTTAATCAGCCACCTGGCAGAAATAGTAAGATGTTGTAATACAAGAAAAATGTGCAACGAGACAAGGGTTGCTTAAGATGGATGACAGTCTAGGTGTGTAGGGAGAATGTGGTTGCTTAAGATAGTTGATAGTCTGGGTGTGTAGGGAGATGGGGTGCTTATAACCAGTAATAATAGCCTAGGTGTGTAGGGAGATGAGGTGGGTGTGTGCTTAAGATAGTTGATAGTCGGGGTGTGTAGGGAGATGGGGTGCTTATAACCAGTAATAATAGCCTAGGTATGTAGGGAGATGGGGTGGGTGTGTGCTTAAGATAGTTGATAGTCGGGGTGTGTAGGGAGATGGGGTGCTTATAACCAGTAATAATAGCCTAGGTATGTAGGGAGACAGGGTGTTGTGTGTGCTTAGGATGGATGGTAGTCTGGGTGTGTAGGGAGAAGGGGGTTGCTTAAGATAGTTGATAGTCTGGGTGTGTAGGGAGACTGGGTGCTTATAACCAGTAATAATAGCCTAGGTGTGTAGTGAGACGGTGTGTGTGTGTGTGTGCTTAAGATAGTTGATAGTCGGGGTGTGTATGGAGACAGGGTGCTTATAACCAGTAAAAGCAAGACTTTGGGGTTGCTTAAGATGGATGGTAGCCTTACAGAAGAGACCTCATAGGTGGATTTGACTACTTTTGCAAAAAAGGAGTACTAAGATATCCTCACCAAAACTTGACCACATCTACTTAAAAAACAGATTGCTAGGTAGTTACTGTGAGGTGTGTAAACAAAATAAGGATGACGGTACTTGCAGAGAAAATGTAATAATACCAAGCCTATCATCACCTCAGCTAACTCCCAATAAAGAATATAGATGGAATGAAGAAAACTGGACTGATTAGGCAGATGGATGCTATTAAAAACTAAATAAATGTAAATCGCCACAAGTTAACTAAATCATGACTAAGGAGTGGTTTCATTTTTGAGGGCTGGTAACAAGGGTAGGTTTCATGATACATGTAGATAAGCACCAGAGATAGATTTTAATGAAACTGAGATGATCAGATGTTATACAATGTACACTTTAAATCTGAAATTTGTTTATTTATTATTTCTAAAATGTAAATGCCTTGTTCATTACAGGTTCTACATGGCAAAGAAGATGAAAATATTAACTTGAGGGTTCTCAGTACTGGGAAATTGGGGAAAAGCCACAAGACAGAACTTGTTTGTTCCTATATGGGAAAAGTTCTTTCATTTCACAAATAGTTATGGAAAAACGGAATTTTTAGCATCTACATGATTACAGAAAAAATATGAGTCTTAACTGAATTGAACACAAGAGTTATATTAATTTTATTGAGTCTTAACTAAATTGAACACAAGAGTTAAATTAATTTTATTGAGTCTTAACTGAATTGAACACAAGAGTTAAATTAATTTTATTGAGTTCTTAACAGAATATGTGGAGGTTGCAGCACTCTTTAGTCAGAAGAGATACAGTTGCAAATGGATAATTCTGGGTGCTTCCACTAAATATACCTGTTTAATGAATAATCCAGGTGTTCAGGTGATCGGATTGTTCAAGTATCCTTTACTCTGCTGAAGATAAGAAAATCACTCAAAAATTACACTATGTCAACACACTATCTATGATGTGATCTTGGTAATAAAAAAGCTTATCTTCCCCAGTTCATCCATTCTTCTTTATACAGACATGATTTTGTTTCCATAAAAAACCTGAAACAATTGGGGGTCCTCCCTGAAAATGGGTACACAGCGGAATTGCATCTGATCCGCCAAAAACACATTTTACAATGATAAAATAATGCTTCTGGTGCAAATTATGATATTAAAATAAACCAAAATAATCATCTGAAAAACTAATAAAATGTTGACTTCAATAATTTCATAATATTTATTGTCACATAAATTTGTTCTCCAATATTACTGATGCTGAAGTTTTTTCATGTACATGTCAGTGTTCACATTGCAATTAAGTCGCAATAATTTGTGAATTTTTGTATTTAAAAAAAATTCTCTTTTAAAACGTTAATAATAAGATCATCTTTAGTGCATACAACACTATTGTTGAATTTCAGTTTACTGATTTGACATGAATCTGGTACATTTCTCAAATTAAGTGATACAGCTTCCATGAACGCTTTCCTGTTTTGCAGGTGAGGGCAGATCAGAAAGAAGAAACGTCATTCTAGAAAATGAGCTTGTATTACATCCTTTTTTAATAATTTGATAAACACAAATAACATGTATATGACAAGTCTGCACCTTTGTGAACTACTATAAAATAATCTTTCAAACCTGACAAATGACCACCCTATCCATGACAAAATTAACTGCATCCTGACGCTTCAGAACTCGAGGAACCTTAAACTGGTTTGGAGAACCAGTTGTATTTTCAATAAGAAATGCTCTTAGATCCTGGAATGTCCCAGACTTTACAAAGTAAACCCTGACAGGGCTGATGCTTCCTTTCCTCCTGAATGATGAATAGACATAGGACACTGTCCTCAAAGATTCATCTAGCTGAAAAAGAAATATGATTTTTCTTGGTAAATTTTCATTTGTTTTATTCCAGTTCTGTAGAAGCACTGATATAAGTCTGTTGTCCAAATATATTGGCAGTTTTGTAGTGATTATGAAGTCAGACAAATCTATCTGCCCAGATAAATATATTGTCCACAAACTCAAGATGAGCACTAATTCTGTAGAATAAGCAAAATTTACATTGGTTTCCAAAGATTGTGGACTAAAAATTTTGGAATATTTAGAAACAAGATGTAACAGCCAGGAAATACTGATTTCCACCAAGTTAAAATCTTGCTCTTATATCAAAACAACTTTCTTTATTTCCTCAATAAAACTTACTATCTTTTACATGCCATATTTATTACATAACCAACATTTGCACAATTTCAAAATATTGTTCATGATCAAGATATTTATACATAAGAGAGTGGAACCTCTCAAGACCAAAATCTCAGTATACTACAATGCCCTGAAAATCAATCTTTTTGTGACATAAAATTTCTAATTTATTTTCAATACACTGTAATTCAGTGAATTGAAACCCTGATGCTGTGCAAACCAAATAAAATGTTTTCGTCTTTGAGGTCAGTTTTGTAAATAAAATGAACCCCATAAACTAAATATAAACAAAACAAACTACACAGAATTACATCAAATACAGCAAAAACTTGTAGTAAATTACTTGTATTAAAACTGACTGGCTCTTAGACTTGATGTTTTATCCAAACAAAAGAAAAATTTATAACAGAAAACCTGATCAAATGTCATTTTAAGGTAAAAAGTATTGAATTGTTTGGAAAAGGGAGGTTTACTCTTTTCCCAAAAAATAATATTTCATTGGGATTTCAAATCTGATTAGTGGCAACCATGAATATCACGAAAACTAGTATTCAACAATTCCTACATTCACAATAAACCATGAATATCATGAAAACTAGTATTCAACAATTCCTACATTCACAATAAACAATGAATATCATGAAAACTAGTATTCAACAATTCTTACATTCACAATGAACCATGAATGTCACAAAAACTAGTATTCAACAATTCCTACATTCACAAAGAACCATGAATATCATGAAAACTAGTATTCAACAATTCCTACATTCACAATAAACCATGAATGTCATGAAAACTAGTATTCAACAATTCCTACATTCACAAAGAACCATGAATATCATGAAAACTAGTATTCAACAATTCCTACATTCACAATAAACCATGAATATCATAAAAAACTAGTATTCAACAATTCCTACATTCACAATAAACCATGAATATCATAAAAACCAGTATTCAACAATTCCTACATTCACAATAAACCATGAATATCATAAAAACTAGTATTCAACAATTCCTACATTCACAATAAATCGTGAATGTTATGAAAACTAGTATTCAACAATTCTTACATTCACAAAGAGCCATGAATATCATGAAAACTAGTATTCAACAATTCCTACATTCACAAAAAACCATGAATGTCATGAAAACTAGTATTCAACAATTCCTACATTCACAATAAACCATGAATATCATAAAAACTAGTATGCAACAATTCCTACATTCACAATAAACCATGAATATCATAAAAACTAGTATTCAACAATTCCTACATTCACAAAGAACCATGAATATCTAGAAAACTAGTATTCAACAATTCCTACATTCACAGTAAACCATGAATGTCATGAAAACTAGTATTCAACTATTCCTACATTCACAATAAACCATGCATATCATAAAACTAGTATTCAACAATTCCTACATTCACAATAAACCATGAATATCATAAAAAACTAGTATTCAACAATTCCTACATTCACAAAGAACCATGAATATCATGAAAACTAGTATTCAACAATTCCTACATTCACAATAAACCATGAATGTTATGAAAACTAATATTCAACAATTCCTAAATTCACAAAGAACCATGAATATCATAAAAATTAGTATTCAACAATTTCCTACATTCCCAACAAACCATGAATGTCATGAAAACTAGTATTCAACAATTCCTACATTCACAATAAACCATGAATATCATGAAAACTAGTATTCAACAACTCCTACATTCACAATAAACCATGAATGTCATGAAAGCTAGTATTCAACAATTCCTACATTCACAATAAACCATGAATATCATGAAAACTAGTATTCAACAATTCCTATATTCACAATAAACCATGAATATCATAAAAACTAGTATTCAACAATTCCTACATTCACAAAGAACCATGAATATCTAGAAAACTAGTATTCAACTATTCCTACATTCACAAAGAACCATGAATATCTAGAAAACTAGTATTCAACAATTCTTACATTCACAAAGAACCATGAATGTCATGAAAACTAGTATTCAACAATTCCTACATTCACAATAAACAATGAATATCATGAAAACTAGTATTCAACAATTCCTACATTCACAATAAACCATGAATGTCATGAAAACTAGTATTCAACAATTCCTACATTCACAATAAACCATGAATGTCATGAAAACTAGTATTCAACAATTCCTACATTCACAAAGAACCATGAATATCTAGAAAACTAGTATTCAACTATTCCTACATTCACAAAGAACCATGAATATCATGAAAACTAGTATTCAACAATTCCTACATTCACAATAAACCATGAATGTCATGAAGACTAGTATTCAACAATTCCTACATTCACAAAGAACCATGAATATCTAGAAAACTAGTATTCAACAATTCCTACATTCAGAAAAAAATCCTTGAATATCATGAAAACTAGTATTCAACAATTCCTACATTCACAATAAACCATGAATGTCATGAAGACTAGTACTCAACAATTCCTACATTCACAAAGAACCATGAATATCTAGAAAACTAGTATTCAACTATTCCTACATTCACAAAGAACCATGAATATCTAGAAAACTAGTATTCAACAATTCCTACATTCAGAAAAAAATCCTTGAATATCATGAAAACTAGTATTCAACAATTCCTACATTCATAAAGAATGTATAGTTTCTTTAGATTACATTAACTTACCGGTAGATACATTTTCATGAACTACGAGCCATTTTAAATAGTGTTGTTCCGATTATCAATTATAATTGATTATCAGTTGGTTGAGCAGAAAATCGATTGTGAATTCCATAATCGATTGTGTGTAAAGGGAGACTACTTTTAGGTGTATGCAAAACACAATGGTTAGTAAAACTCCCAGCCACTAAAGTTGACCTGAAATTTATTAATTCCCTTCACAAATATGAATATGAAACCTTATGATTCATAATTAGGAACATATAGTCATTATTACATGGTCAAGTTGTTAAATTGTTTAGGTAATAAATTTAAACACATTTTGTTGATTTGTTTAAGTTAAATTGAAACATCTTTTGTGGTATTTATAAACAATGACAAACAAGAAAAACATGTCCTTCTATACTTTATATTATAGACACATCACATTAGAACAAAAGAAATTTGGGTGATTGTAGCAGTATTTCAGTTACATTTGCCTGATCAGCCATAAAAAGTTGCAGAAAAATATAACACACAATGTAATATTATTGTCAGGTTAAAGTATATATATTTATATATATATATATATATATATATATATATATATATATATATATATATATATATATATATATATGCATGCATGCATACACACACACACATGAATATGGAAAATAGGAAGTTCTATATATATTGCATAATCATGAACTTTTGTGGAATTCAATAGTGTTCTGAAATTTGAATTCTTTTCCAGCACATAAAACTTATTTTTATTTAGGGGCAGAATAGAAGCTCAGTATCAACTTGGCCGGATATGGTCAAGTGTTGGCTTTTTTTTCTTCTCCAAAATTTCAAAAGAACCCGGACTTTCCTCAAAAGGACACCAAAGCAAAATTATATGTGCCTGTTTACTAAAAGTGTGCATATTACCCAATAAATATGCTCGAAAATAAAATGATGAATAAGTAAATTTTCTTATTAGAATCGTTTGACAATGATGGAATTACTTTGGCCTTCACATAGCAATGTGAGCACTCCTGCGAAAATGTGTGATATGCAACTGAGTGCATGTTGTCTTCATAAAAATCTTTAGACTTCAACTGCTTAGTGACCTTTGTCATTTTGCAATCAAAATTTCTTAAACTGTTCATTACAAGATAATTGTACAATCTTCTGTTCTGAACAATGGCAAATGAGTCAAATCACTATCCCATATTTTCTCCCTGACACGTGTGCACCTCCATCTCTTAAATAAACCTTCAATTCATGAACTGATAGCTTGTCAAAAAAGAACAGGTCAGCGATTCCTTTATTAGACGTCACTTCATCAGATTTTTTGCTCACCGGAACTATGTTTAACAAATAACAATAACTCACACAAGGGAGGTAACAACCCTTATTAAACATGCCTATAAGGAATATCACATCTTATTCACATTACCTATTGTATTAAATGATGGTGCTGTGCGGAAACTATTTCTGCTGCTGAATCTTGGAAGTTGTTGTAGGGTTTCACGCCATTTTTCAGCACACGATAGGCTACACATGGCAGCCAGTATTACTGGTGGAGGGAGAATGGGGTGAAAACTGTCAGAAAGAACCACTGACCCACGAGAAGCTACTGGCAAGCTTTCTCACATACCCACATTGGCAAAATCTGAGACTCGAACCCACACAGACAGAGGTGAGATGGCATTGATCCATAATGGAAAGCGCTTTAGACCACTTGACACTTGGGGCCCCTGCATCTTGGAAGATAGGAAGCCTGATTTGTACAGCTCATGTTGTTAGTTTTACCCCATAAAAAGCTAAACGATAATCTGGGTAAAAACATGAAATAGTAAACTTATTTACAGAGGTTTCCTACTATACAACACTATATTATTGCAGTACCATTAAATGTTTCCAATGTTAATTTAATATCAACATTCTGACATAAAATCACTACCATTTTCTTATGGCCAATAGACCATTTCATACCGGATTTAACCGAGTTTCTCCATAATTATCTGATTAACCTCCGGAGTCACTTTATACTCCAGCCAATCAAATGCTGGTGGGTACATGTACATACCAAATTGGCGTTCATTGTTGTTTAGAAATATTTCAGAGATAAAACATCAAGAAAAATCCACTACTTGTATCGTCAGAGGTTGTAAAAGTTGCTCCAATCAAGGATGTGGCATTAAATTCCATCATCTGCCATGGAGAGATGATTTTACATGTATTAGTATTGCGACTTGATAAATAGTTTTGTACTTGTCCATGAACATTATAGAGATCGAATACCGGTGACACCGATATTTTCAGCTTTTTCCAAATCCAGCAAGTGGAGCTAATTAAATGATTGAAATTTACATGTAAATTTTTCACAGACTTTTCAGAAAAAAAATTATAAATTCACTTATTACAGTGATGTTTCGGATGCATATAAACAGTTTGAATAACCTGCTCCTTGATTGTCAGGATGTAATTTGTTTACTTCGACACCATTTTCTTACTTACATGTACATGTCCAGATTTAAACAACTCAAAACTACTCTCACTTATGGCTTTGAAATCCATCCTGGTTTCCAGAAAATAAGACAGGATGGTTCCAATATTAAATTTCGTCAATATCTCCGGCAGCATCACTGTTGAATAGGCATTTTCCAACTCGATAAACGATGTTGACATAGTTTGAAAATTGATGCTGATTCTGAAGCGTCTGCCATATTTTGCCCACCACCGATCGAGTGGCTATTGCGGTCAGCTGACCACCCGCCACGTGATAAAAATTCCGAGCAAATTACGAAGTTCGCCAAAGTCTCAATGAAATGGTCTATAACTGTACACCTTATAGTTATTAATGTGAGTCATGCCTAACATTTGTAACTTAGGTGTGTGTATGAGCTCACAAATATTTTATGCTTGCGAAAATGTTATCATTAATACTTACAGGGATGTTATCATTAATACTTACAGAAATGTTATCATTAATACTTACAGAAATGTTATCATTAATACTTACAGGGATGTTATCATTAATACTTACAGGGATGTTATCATTAATACTTACAGGGATGTTATCATTAATACTTACAGGGATGTTATCATTAATACTTACAGAAATGTTATCATTAATACTTACAGGGATGTTATCATTAATACTTACAGGGATGTTATCATTAATACTTACAGGGATGTTATCATTAATACTTACAGGGATGTTATCATTAATACTTACAGAAATGTTATCATTAATACTTACAGGGATATGAATCTGCTGATTTTCTTGATCCTTCTCAAGCTCAATAAACACATGATAGCCTGGTGCATAATCCTTGCCTGAAAGTAAATTAAGTGATAGCCAAGTGTATAGTCCTTGCCTGAAATTAAATTAAGTGATAGTCAAGTGTATAATAATAATAATAATAATAATAATAATAATAATAATAATGCTTTATTTATAGAGGATGACTCATTGGTCTAGGATTATTCTCCCTTGAGGCCCTCTTAATGAGACTATAACAAATACACATTGTATGAATATAGCAATAATTAGTGCTTATATTAGCATGTTTAATATTAAAATTATACTAAATTCCATTATCTATTAGAAACACATGCATGCTCATGATATTTCTTCTTAAATACTCTAATATTTACAGACAATTTTACATGCAGTGGAAGCTTATTCCACAGAACTGTACCAGAGTATTGAAAACTCTTTTTGAATTGCTCTGTTCTTGGTTTTGGTACTAGAAGGTTTCCATGTGATATTGATCTCAGCTGGTATTGTGTTGAAAAAGGACTGAATAAGTCCTGAAGATACTCTGGTGCAGTTCCATGTAGACATTTATATAAAAGAACTACCTTGCGAAAATCTATCCTGTTATATATTGTGAACCATTTGAGTTCTGTAAATAATGCTTTTGAGGGATGATCAACAGATGCATCTAAAATTACACATGCTGCTCGTTTCTGGAGTTTATAAATCCTGTCAAGTCCAGATTTAGCACAGTTTCCCCATACATTAGAAGAATAATCCATTGTTGGAAGAATATACGACTTATAGTATAGATTGCGAGTTACCATAGGTACATATTTTCTTGATTCAGCTGAGAAGGGCAATTTTGGATGACAGTGTTTTACAAAGCTTACCAATATGGTCATTCCATAATAAATTATTATCTATGGACACACCTACAAGCCTTTCATGTCTGACATTTTCTAATGGATGATTATTTATTGCAAGAGATAATTTTGGGTTCCCTGACTTGTGTAGTTTTTGTGTTGTCCCCAGAATCATACATTTTGTTTTAATCCATTAATTACCATCCTATTTTGTTGTGCCCAGTTTTGGACTCTAATAAGGTCTGATTTAATCTTGTTTGGATAACTTCAGTATCAGAACTAGATGTATACAAGGTTGCATCATCTGCAAACAATTCTGTATTGGTGGATTCATTATTTAATGGTAGATCATTGATATAGATAAGGAAGAGGAGAGGGCCCAAAACTGAGCCTTGAGGGACTCCTGAAAGAATAGTGCGAGTTTGAGAGCTAATATTGCCAATGCTTACTTGTTGAGACCTTTGGTTTAGGTATGATCTAAACCAGTTTAAAGAAGGATTGTCAAACCTGTAACAGTTCAAATTTTGCAGCAGAATTTCATGATCAACAAGATCAAAGGCTTTCTTGAAGTCAAGGAAAACAATCCCAGTCATATGTCCATTATTCAGCCAATGATTAATTAATTTGGTAAGTTCTGTTTGGCAAGAATGATACTTTCTAAATCCTGATTGTGCTTTATGAAACAGAGAGTTTGTTGAAAATTTTTTAATAGACCTGAATGGCTACATGCTTTTCAAACAGTTTTGACAATACAGGTAGAATTGATATTGGTTTGTAATTTCCTGGATCCTCCTTTTCTCCTTTCTTAAAGATAGGTGTAACCTTTGCACATTTCAGTGTTTCTGGAAAATTACCATGCATACTTACATTTATGCGTTAGTGACTTTGCTATTACTGTTGCAGCAATTTTAAGAATTCGTTGACCAATACCATCCCATCCAGAGGATTTATTAATATTCATCTTAATTAGCATATCAAAAACATCAGCTTCACTAATATTAGCTTCTGAAAAATAATTGTCATCAGGAATTTTAGCTCTTATAAATAACAGAAGAGCATCAAGTTCAACTGAGATGTTAGTCTGGTTCTGAATACTGTTACTAGAGATGCTTATAAAGAAATTGTTGAACATTTCCACAATGTCTTGTACAGATGCTGCTATATCATCATTTTGCTTAAATCTAGGGAGAAGACAACTGTTCTTGGGTGGGTTCAGCTCTTTTTGTATAACCCTTGCCTACAATTTAATCAATTACATGATAGCCTAATGTATAGTCCTTACCTGAAATTTAATCAATTAAGTGATAGCCTAGTGTATAGTTCTTGACTGAAATTTAATCAATTACATGATAGCCTAATGTATAGTCCTTGACTGAAATTTAATCAATTAAGTGATAGCCTAATGTATAGTCCTTGACTGAAATTTAATCAATTACATGATAGCCTAATGTATAGTCCTTGACTGAAATTTAATCAATTAAGTGATAGCCTAATGTATAGTCCTTACCTGAAATTTAATCAATTACATGATAGTCTAATGTATAGTCCTTGATTGAAATTTAATCAATTAAGTGTTAGCCTAATGTATAGTCCTTGACTGAAATTTAATCAATTACATGATAGCCTAATGTATAGTCCTTGACTGAAATTTAATCAATTAAGTGTTAGCCTAATGTATAGTCCTTGACTGAAATTTAATCAATTACATGATAGCCTAATGTATAGTTCTTGACTGAAATTTAATCAATTACATGATAGCCTAATGTATAGTCCTTGACTGAAATTTAATCAATTAAGTGATAGCCTAATGTATAGTCCTTGACTGAAATTTAATCAATTACATGATAGCCTAATGTATAGTCCTTGACTGAAATTTAATCAATTACATGATAGCCTAATGTATAGTCCTTGAATGAAATTTAATCAATTAAGTGATAGCTAATGTATAGTCCTTGAATGAAATTTAATCAATTAAGTGATAGCCTAATGTATAGTCCTTACCTGAAATTTAATCAATTACATGATAGTCTAATGTATAGTCCTTGAATGAAATTTAATCAATTAAGTGTTAGCCTAATGTATAGTCCTTGACTGAAATTTAATCAATTAAGTGATAGCCTAATGTATAGTCCTTGACTGAAATTTAATCAATTAAGTGTTAGCCTAATGTATAGTCCTTGACTGAAATTTAATCAATTACATGATAGCCTAATGTATAGTTCTTGACTGAAATTTAATCAATTACATGATAGCCTAATGTATAGTCCTTGACTGAAATTTAATCAATTAAGTGATAGCCTAATGTATAGTCCTTGACTGAAATTTAATCAATTACATGATAGCCTAATGTATAGTCCTTGACTGAAATTTAATCAATTACATGATAGCCTAATGTATAGTCCTTGAATGAAATTTAATCAATTAAGTGATAGCTAATGTATAGTCCTTGATTGAAATTTAATCAATTAAGTGATAGCCTAATGTATAGTCCTTGACTGAAATTTAATCAATTAAGTGATAGCCTAATGTATAGTCCTTGATTGAAATTTAATCAATTAAGTGATAGCCTAATGTATAGTCCTTGACTGAAATTTAATCAATTACATGATAGCCTAATGTATAGTCCTTGACTGAAATTTAATCAATTACATGATAGCCTAATGTATAGTCCTTGACTGAAATTTAATCAATTAAGTGTTAGCCTAATGTATAGTCCTTGACTGAAATTTAATCAATTACATGATAGCCTAATGTATAGTCCTTGAATGAAATTTAATCAATTAAGTGTTAGCCTAATGTATAGTCCTTGACTGAAATTTAATCAATTACATGATAGCCTAATGTATAGTCCTTACCTGAAATTTAATCAATTACATGATAGTCTAATGTATAGTCCTTGAATGAAATTTAATCAATTAAGTGTTAGCCTAATGTATAGTCCTTGACTGAAATTTAATCAATTAAGTGATAGCCTAATGTATAGTCCTTGACTGAAATTTAATCAATTAAGTGTTAGCCTAATGTATAGTCCTTGACTGAAATTTAATCAATTACATGATAGCCTAGTGTATAGTTCTTGACTGAAATTTAATCAATTACATGATATCCTAATGTATAGTCCTTGAATGAAATTTAATCAATTAAGTGATAGCCTAATGTATAGTCCTTACCTGAAATTTAATCAATTACATGATAGCCTAATGTATAGTCCTTACCTGAAATTTAATCAATTACATGATATACTAATGTATAGTCCTTACCTGAAATTTAATCAATTACATGATAGCCTAATGTATAGTTCTTGACTGAAATTTAGTCAATTAAGTGATATTGTAATGTATAGTCCTTGATTGGAATTTAATCAATTACATGATATACTAATGTATAGTCCTTACCTGAAATTTAATCAATTACATGATAGCCTAATATATAGTTCTTGGCTGAAATTTAATCAATTAAGTGATAGCTAATGTATAGTCCTTACCTGAAATTTAATCAATTACATGATAGCCTAATGTATAGTTCTTGACTGAAATTTAGTCAATTAAGTGATATTGTAATGTATAGTCCTTGATTGGAATTTAATCAATTACATGATATACTAATGTATAGTCCTTACCTGAAATTTAATCAATTACATGATAGCCTAATATATAGTTCCTGACTGAAATTTAATCAATTAAGTGATAGCTAATGTATAGTCCTTTACTGAAATTTAATCAATTACATGATATACTAATGTATAGTCCTTACCTAAAATTTAATCAATTACATGATAGCCTAAAGTATAGTTCTTGACTGAAATTTAGTCAATTAAGTGATATTGTAATGTATAGTCCTTGATTGAAATTTAATCAATTAAGTGATAGCCTAATGTATAGTCCTTGACTGAAATTTAATCAATTAAGTGTTAGCCTAATGTATAGTCCTTGACTGAAATTTAATCAATTACATGATAGCCTAATGTATAGTCCTTGACTGAAATTTAATCAATTAAGTGTTAGCCTAATGTATAGTCCTTGACTGAAATTTAATCAATTACATGATAGTCTAATGTATAGTCCTTGAATGAAATTTAATCAATTAAGTGATAGCCTAATGTATAGTCCTTGACTGAAATTTAATCAATTAAGTGATAGCCTAATGTATAGTCCTTGACTGAAATTTAATCAATTACATGATAGCCTAGTGTATAGTTCTTGACTGAAATTTAATCAATTACATGATAGCCTAGTGTATAGTCCTTGACTGAAATTTAATCAATTAAGTGTTAGCCTAATGTATAGTCCTTGACTGAAATTTAATCAATTACATGATAGCCTAATGTATAGTCCTTGACTGAAATTTAATCAATTAAGTGTTAGCCTAATGTATAGTCCTTGACTGAAATTTAATCAATTACATGATAGTCTAATGTATAGTCCTTGAATGAAATTTAATCAATTAAGTGATAGCCTAATGTATAGTCCTTGACTGAAATTTAATCAATTAAGTGATAGCCTAATGTATAGTCCTTGACTGAAATTTAATCAATTACATGATAGCCTAGTGTATAGTTCTTGACTGAAATTTAATCAATTACATGATAGCCTAATGTATAGTCCTTGACTGAAATTTAATCAATTACATGATAGCCTAGTGTATAGTCCTTGACTGAAATTTAATCAATTAAGTGATAGCCTAATGTATAGTCCTTGACTGAAATTTAATCAATTACATGATAGCCTAGTGTATAGTCCTTGACTGAAATTTAATCAATTACATGATAGCCTAATGTATAGTCCTTGACTGAAATTTAATCAATTAAGTGATAGCCTAATGTATAGTCCTTGACTGAAATTTAATCAATTACATGATAGCCTAGTGTATAGTCCTTGACTGAAATTTAATCAATTACATGATAGCCTAGTGTATAGTCCTTGACTGAAATTTAATCAATTACTTTTTAACACTTGCTGTAAACTACTGCACACAACAAATTATCAAAACCATTCATGCACTCATCCCAATCACAGCAGCCAACCAGCCAATGAAGCCTCGTGTGACTGATGAACTTCCAGCATACACATTAGCAGATAGCTAGGCAGATTAGATAGCTAGCGAAATTTCCAACTACTACAAAACTATGACTCATTATAGCTAATCTGTTCTTTAGTCAGTCCTGCAATACTGCTAATCAACAAAAAGCAGTGGCACACTGAAGCAGCTGAATGCTAAAATAAAAATATTATGTAGCATTGATATTGGCATGCCAGCGCCAGAGACGTTACCCCTGGATACTCCAACTGCTGAGCTGCTTCAACATGCGACTTGCAGCATGGTGCGTGCATCCATCCAGCCACGGGGACAACTTAGTAGTAACCAATCACTCAATAGAGTGCATATTAACCCTGGATTGGGGACTAGCTCCAGGAAAAGAGATAACACAAAAGTAGTAGGTAATGTATTACCAATATTAAAGGGGACCCGAGTGGCCGAGTGGTCTAAAGCGCTTTCTGTTACGGATCTCTGCTGTCTCACCTCTGTCTGCGTGGGTTTGAGTCTAAGATTTGGCTAATGCAGTTATGTGAGAATGCTTGCCAGTAGCTTCTCGTGGGTCGGTGGTTCTTTCCGGGGGTTTTCCTGGGTTCTTCCTCCACCAATAATACTGGCCGCCATGTATAGCGTATCGTGTGCTGAAAAATGGCATTAAACCCTAAAACAACAACAACAACCAATATTAAAACATATATATCCATACAAAATTACATTTATGTCAAACTAACTTTACGAAAAGAGCGTCTCTCTCTCTTACACACACACATACACAAAATTGTATGATTTTGCAGGAAATACTGACCTCAATGCAAAACGTAACCAAAGTGTGAGAGATATACTTGTGGAAAGGGTAGATGGACAGTAGGTCAGGAAAGATGGAATTAAAGTGGAATAATGGCAGGGCATAGACATGATTTAATACTTGTAGTCTTTGTGTCCACCATCAGACTTTCTGCACAGCAGTAGTCCACAAGTCTGACACCTGACTTCTTCAATGCATCAAAGAGGGCCTGATAAAATGCATTCTCTGAGGTTTTCTCTCCACGCACATTCAGAAACTGGCCTTGTCTGCAGGGAAACAAAAGAAAATGTCTAAAATTTTCAAATTAAAAACTAGTTTAATATCAATATCATTTTAATACCATCTTAATCACCTTTCCAGATTATGTATGGGAGCCCATGATGGTTCATGGTTTGTATGCTGGATTCACAATGAACAGGATGTTGGTTCCAATGGAACACTTCTTAGCATGGCACTTTATGTTATGACTATCATAAACCTGTTTGTCGTCTATTTCAAGGCATGCGATCCCTCAGATAAAGAATTGTTTTCCATTGTTATAGCTTTATGCTCACAACTAAGTAACAAAAAGAAGCAAGACTTAACAAATAATTTAATTATCAAAGTTATAAAATGAAAATGTAAGAAGAATTTACAGCATTATGAATTGAATCCAAAATAATACTAAAACGTTATATTTAAGTCCAAAAGAATCTAATATTCCAAAAGAATTTAAGATCCTTGAACATGTTTATCACAATGGCACTGTATAGACTTCCTTTGAATAATTCAATATAGTCCAAGAATAATGTTCTAATCCAATGAGCACTTTGCAAATCCAAAGAATAATTCTAACAAGTGTCTCCTCTGAAGTTATCTAAACACAGTAACAAACAGATCTGCAGATTGATATTAAGATATAAATCGAGAATCAGAAATAGGAATTAATCTAATTGTTCAATGCTCTCATTACGTACATCTTCATGAGTTTATTACAACTACGGTATAAATGCACCCCATATGACAGATCTTACTACTCTATCTAATATTTTAAGATACCAATTACTGTAATCTAATACATCCAATGACAGAAAACTTTTTTCTTCTAAGAAACTGCCTAACTATCCTGTACAAAGTAAAACAACCCCAAACTCTTAAAAATATGTTATTATTAATATTAGCATTAATGGTTATAAGTAAAACAACCCCAAACTCTTAAAAATATGTTATTATTAATATTAGCATTAATGGTTATAAAACAACACCAAACTCTTAAAAATATGTTATTATTAATATTAGCATTAATGGTTATAAAACAACCCCAAACTCTTAAAAATATGTTATTATTAATATTAGCATTAATGGTTATAAAACAACCCCAAACTCTTAAAAATATGTTATTATTAATATTAGCATTAATGGTTATAAAACAACCCCAAACTCTTAAAAATATGTTATTATTAATATTAGCATTAATGGTTATAAGTAAAACAACCCCAAACTCTTAAAAATATGTTATTATTAATATTAGCATTAATGGTTATAAGTAAAACAACCCCAAACTCTTAAAAATATGTTATTATTAATATTAGCATTAATGGTTATAAAACAACCCCAAACTCTTAAAAATATGTTATTATTAATATTAGCATTAATGGTCATAAAACAACCCCAAACTCTTAAAAATATGTTATTATTAATATTAGCATTACTGGTTATAAAACAACCCCAAACTCTTAAAAATATGTTATTATTAATATTAGCATTAATGGTTATAAAACAACCCCAAACTCTTAAAAATATGTTATTATTAATATTAGCATTAATGGTTATAAAACAACACCAAACTCTTAAAAATATGTTATTATTAATATTAGCATTAATGGTTATAAAACAACACCAAACTCTTAAAAATATGTTATTATTAATATTAGCATTAATGGTTACAAAACAACACCAAACTCTTAAAAATATGTTATTATTAATATTAGCATTAATGGTCATAAAACAACCCCAAACTCTTAAAAATATGTTATTATTAATATCAGCATTAATGGTTATAAAACAACCCCAAACTCTTAAAAATATGTTATTATTAATATTAGCATTAATGGTCATAAGTAAAACAACCCCAAACTCTTAAAAATATGTTATTATTAATATTAGCATTAATGGTTATAAAACAACCCCAAACTCTTAAAAATATGTTATTATTAATATTAGCATTAATGGTCATAAAACAACCCCAAACTCTTAAAAATATGTTATTATTAATATTAGCATTAATGGTCATAAAACAACCCCAAACTCTTAAAAATATGTTATTATTAATATTAGCATTAATGGTTATAAAACAACCCCAAACTCTTAAAAATATGTTATTATTAATATTAGCATTAATGGTTATAAAACAACCCCAAACTCTTAAAAATATGTTATTATTAATATTAGCATTAATGGTCATAAGTAAAACAACCCCAAACTCTTAAAAATATGTTATTATTAATATTAGCATTAATGGTCATAAAACAACCCCAAACTCTTAAAAATATGTTATTATTAATATTAGCATTAATGGTCATAAAACAACCCCAAACTCTTAAAAATATGTTATTATTAATATTAGCATTAATGGTTATAAAACAACCCCAAACTCTTAAAAATATGTTATTATTAATATTAGCATTAATGGTTATAAAACAACCCCAAACTCTTAAAAATATGTTATTATTAATATTAGCATTAATGGTCATAAGTAAAACAACCCCAAACTCTTAAAAATATGTTATTATTAATATTAGCATTAATGGTTATAAGTAAAACAACCCCAAACTCTTAAAAATATGTTATTATTAATATTAGCATTAATGGTTATAAAAACAACCCCAAACTCTTAAAAATATGTTATTATTAATATTAGCATTAATGGTTATAAAACAACTCCAAACTCTTAAAAATATGTTATTATTAATATTAGCATTAATGGTTATAAAACAACCCCAAACTCTTAAAAATATGTTATTATTAATATTAGCATTAATGGTCATAAGTAAAACAACCCCAAACTCTTAAAAATATGTTATTATTAATATTAGCATTAATGGTCATAAGTAAAACAACCCCAAACTCTTAAAAATATGTTATTATTAATATTAGCATTAATGGTTATAAAACAACCCCAAACTCTTAAAAATATGTTATTATTAATATTAGCATTAATGGTCATAAGTAAAACAACCCCAAACTCTTAAAAATATGTTATTATTAATATTAGCATTAATGGTTATAAAACAACCCCAAACTCTTAAAAATATGTTATTATTAATATTAGCATTAATGGTTATAAAACAACACCAAACTCTTAAAAATATGTTATTATTAATATTAGCATTAATGGTCATAAGTAAAACAACCCCAAACTCTTAAAAATATGTTATTATTAATATTAGCATTAATGGTCATAAGTAAAACAACCCCAAACTCTTAAAAATATGTTATTATTAATATTAGCATTAATGGTTATAAGTAAAACAACCCCAAACTCTTAAAAATATGTTATTATTAATATTAGCATTAATGGTTATAAAACAACCCCAAACTCTTAAAAATATGTTATTATTAATATTAGCATTAATGGTCATAAGTAAAACAACCCCAAACTTTTAAAAATATGTTATTATTAATATTAGCATTAATGGTTATAAAACAACCCCAAACTCTTAAAAATATGTTATTATTAATATTAGCATTAATGGTCATAAGTAAAACAACCCCAAACTCTTAAAAATATGTTATTATTAATATTAGCATTAATGGTTATAAGTAAAACAACCCCAAACTCTTAAAAATATGTTATTATTAAAATTAGCATTAATGGTTATAAGTAAAACAACCCCAAACTCTTAAAAATATGTTATTATTAAAATTAGCATTAATGGTTATAAAACAACCCCAAACTCTTAAAAATATGTTATTATTAATATTAGCATTAATGGTTATAAAACAACCCCAAACTCTTAAAAATATGTTATTATTAATATTAGCATTAATGGTCATAAGTAAAACAACCCCAAACTCTTAAAAATATGTTATTATTAATATTAGCATTAATGGTTATAAAACAACCCCAAACTCTTAAAAATATGTTATTATTAATATTAGCATTAATGGTCATAAAACAACACCAAACTCTTAAAAATATGTTATTATTAATATTAGCATTAATGGTTATAAAACAACCCCAAACTCTTAAAAATATGTTATTATTAATATTAGCATTAATGGTTATAAAACAACCCCAAACTCTTAAAAATATGTTATTATTAATATTAGCATTAATGGTCATAAAACAACCCCAAACTCTTAAAAATATGTTATTATTAATATTAGCATTAATGGTTATAAAACAACCCCAAACTCTTAAAAATATGTTATTATTAATATTAGCATTAATGGTCATAAGTAAAACAACCCCAAACTCTTAAAAATATGTTATTATTAATATTAGCATTAATGGTTATAAAACAACCCCAAACTCTTAAAAATATGTTATTATTAATATTAGCATTAATGGTCATAAGTAAAACAACCCCAAACTCTTAAAAATATGTTATTATTAATATTAGCATTAATGGTTATAAAACAACCCCAAACTCTTAAAAATATGTTATTATTAATATTAGCATTAATGGTCATAAGTAAAACAACCCCAAACTCTTAAAAATATGTTATTATTAATATTAGCATTAATGGTTATAAAACAACCCCAAACTCTTAAAAATATGTTATTATTAATATTAGCATTAATGGTCATAAAACAACCCCAAACTCTTAAAAATATGTTATTATTAATATTAGCATTAATGGTCATAAAACAACCCCAAACTCTTAAAAATATGTTATTATTAATATCAGCATTAATGGTTATAAAACAACCCCAAACTCTTAAAAATATGTTATTATTAATATTAGCATTAATGGTCATAAGTAAAACAACCCCAAACTCTTAAAAATATGTTATTATTAATATTAGCATTAATGGTTATAAAACAACCCCAAACTCTTAAAAATATGTTATTATTAATATTAGCATTAATGGTCATAAGTAAAACAACCCCAAACTCTTAAAAATATGTTATTATTAATATTAGCATTAATGGTTATAAGTAAAACAACCCCAAACTCTTAAAAATATGTTATTATTAATATTAGCATTAATGGTCATAAGTAAAACAACCCCAAACTCTTAAAAATATGTTATTATTAATATTAGCATTAATGGTTATAAGTAAAACAACCCCAAACTCTTAAAAATATGTTATTATTAATATTAGCATTAATGGTCATAAGTAAAACAACCCCAAACTCTTAAAAATATGTTATTATTAATATTAGCATTAATGGTTATAAAAACAACCCCAAACTCTTAAAAATATGTTATTATTAATATTAGCATTAATGGTTATAAAACAACTCCAAACTCTTAAAAATATGTTATTATTAATATTAGCATTAATGGTCATAAGTAAAACAACCCCAAACTCTTAAAAATATGTTATTATTAATATTAGCATTAATGGTTATAAGTTAAACAACCCCAAACTCTTAAAAATATGTTATTATTAATATTAGCATTAATGGTTATAAAAACAACCCCAAACTCTTAAAAATATGTTATTATTAATATTAGCATTAATGGTCATAAAACAACCCCAAACTCTTAAAAATATGTTATTATTAATATTAGCATTAATGGTTTTAAAACAACCCCAAACTCTTAAAAATATGTTATTATTAATATTAGCATTAATGGTTATAAAACAACACCAAACTCTTAAAAATATGTTATTATTAATATTAGCATTAATGGTCATAAGTAAAACAACCCCAAACTCTTAAAAATATGTTATTATTAATATTAGCATTAATGGTCATAAGTAAAACAACCCCAAACTCTTAAAAATATGTTATTATTAATATTAGCATTAATGGTCATAAAACAACCCCAAACTCTTAAAAATATGTTATTATTAATATTAGCATTAATGGTTATAAAACAACCCCAAACTCTTAAAAATATGTTATTATTAATATTAGCATTAATGGTTATAAAACAACCCCAAACTCTTAAAAATATGTTATTATTAATATTAGCATTAATGGTCATAAGTAAAACAACCCCAAACTCTTAAAAATATGTTATTATTAATATTAGCATTAATGGTTATAAAACAACCCCAAACTCTTAAAAATATGTTATTATTAATATTAGCATTAATGGTCATAAGTAAAACAACCCCAAACTCTTAAAAATATGTTATTATTAATATTAGCATTAATGGTCATAAGTAAAACAACCCCAAACTCTTAAAAATATGTTATTATTAATATTAGCATTAATGGTTATAAAACAACCCCAAACTCTTAAAAATATGTTATTATTAATATTAGCATTAATGGTTATAAAACAACCCCAAACTCTTAAAAATATGTTATTATTAATATTAGCATTAATGGTCATAAGTAAAACAACCCCAAACTCTTAAAAATATGTTATTATTAATATTAGCATTAATGGTTATAAAACAACCCCAAACTCTTAAAAATATGTTATTATTAATATTAGCATTAATGGTTATAAAACAACCCCAAACTCTTAAAAATATGTTATTATTAATATTAGCATTAATGGTTATAAAACAACCCCAAACTCTTAAAAATATGTTATTATTAATATTAGCATTAATGGTTATAAGCATATACATCAACAACTATTTATAGATCCTAAGCAATCTATATTCTAAATATCTTAAAGTAGAATTTTATGTGAAAAAAAACAAAAATACCCAAATAATATCATGGTTAAAGATGGTCATTACAATTCATTGTCATGAACAAAAACTACACAAAACATAGACACAACCATGTACCTGAAGTTCCCAAAAATAAAAAAATATAGATATACACAACACCATTCTTATGTGTAGCACTTCACCTTGCTTCTAATTTTCCAAGCACACTATATTATGATACGGTGCCCCGAGTGGCCGAGTGGTATAACGCGCATTCCATTACGGATCACTGTCATCTCACGCCTCTCTGTCTGCGTCGGTTTGAGTTTAAGATTTGGCTAATGTAGTTATATAAGAAAGCTTGCCAGTAGCTTCTTGTAGGTCGGTGGTTCTTTCCGGGGGGGTTTTCCGGGTTCTTCCTCCACCAATAATACTGGCCGATATTTATAGCCTATCATGTGCTGAAAAATGACATTAAACCCTAAAACAAACAAAAAATATTATGATACAGTATTTAATATTAAACTGATGCCCACCTGTATTGAAACTCTATCACTGGGCACTGATTGTAGAAGCCAACAACCTTAATCACATCTCCAAATCTGTACCTATATAGGCCACTGGCATTGGTGATAACCAGTTCGTATACACGTCCAACTTCAACCTGTAAAATAATGGTTTAGACTTTTAGGCCATTCAAAAATAAGACACAGTATCAGAGATTTAAAAAAAAATTACATTCTCTTTTAAACTGATCTTTATCAATGAAAAACACTCATCACCATGGCTGTTTGCAGCCTTCATGTGTCTGGAATATCAGGACTGGCCCTAGGGCAAGGCAAACCAGGTAACCGCCTTAGGCCCCACACTTTCAGGAAATCAACTCCGCAATGCAACTTTTTTGCCTTGGGTCCTGCATGCTGGCTTAGGTCCTGCACATCCTAGCACAGGGCCTTTGGAACAGTAAGCTAGTCTGCTTTTGCAGAATCAATTCGTATTGTGCAACCCAAAATTATGTGACCATTGAAATATATTGAAAGGGACAGCTTTGACACACTGGGATGGGACTGTTTGGACACTGCTGTATATCAATTTAAAAAAAAAGAAGTCAAAAGATCAAATATTTCATAAGTGATCATCTTTAAAAAAAACTCTTTTTCTGAACTTGTACAGAGTTCGTTTTCATTTATAACAAAGTTCTCCTATTAAAATGATTTAATTTAATTTAATTTAATTTAATTTAATTTTCCATTTGAATTCACCATTTGTCATGAATCAATATTTGTTAATAAAGTAACAAAATAGTACAATAATTCCTGATTTAAAAAATCTGAATATATTTTACCTTCTAAAAAAACAAATTCTGGCTCTGAATGTGTTTTGGCTTAAGTATTAAGATGTAACCAAGATAGTCTGATACAGGTCTTAATTGATTTTTGGTAATAGTACATAAATTTACCCATGACAGTCTCATACAAGTCTCCACCAAGTCACGTGTCACACCTGTAACAGCAGAAAGTGTCCACCCATGTCCCTCAGCTAAGACAAGTCTGTTACCTGCACCAACAACTGCATTTCCAAGTACTCAGACAAATGTGTCAACATCAACATCAGCTCGATCAGTTCACACAACTGCAAACCAATTTCAGCACCTCTTTCTCCAAGAAATGTGTCTGATATACAAACCCCCAGAGTCCAACAGATGAAATCACAAGCCAAGAAAGAAAGGACTCTAATAATTGCTCCTCAATACTGAAAACTAAAATTCCAAGGAGACTTTTTAAAACAGATGTTCAGACTCTAAGAGATGCAAAACTCAACATCACAGACAAAATAATGAATTCTGACCTTACCAAATATAACCATATTAATATTTTAGTAGGTGGAAATGATGCCAGTGAGGGAAGGTCACTAAATCAAATCAGAACAGATTTTGAAAGTCTACTCTATGCTGCTAGGTATTGCAGTCCAGATACATGTAAAATAATGATATCAGGACTACCTCCTCATGTGGACACCAGGGTGAAAGTAATCAATGATCTCATAATTTACCTATGTGAAGACTTCAACATACAGTACATTCCACAATACACATCTTTCTTTCTTCAGAACCAGGACGTCAACCTAAGACTCTACGACAGAGACAAAATTCATCTAAGCAGTAAAGGAACCTGTTTGCCCCCATTTTCAGACACTGTAATGAAGAGTACTGTCTCTACTGTGGAGAAACTGGGCACATGACACAAGTATGCCATCATGGCAAACAGATTGAGTGCTTCATGCTTCTGCATGTGACTTTGAAAATGCTAATATATATATGACCATTTTAATATAGAAATAGGATGTCAGAATGATAAAAGTAGTATGGAGACAATCTCACTGTGTGCCCCACTGCATGATAACATACATATAATCGATATGAAACTAAATTCAAAAGGTTCTAACACAGGTCACGTAAATGTACAAGGTATATTAGGAAAAATAGACCAGATTAAGTTAATGTTGTTTTCTAAAGAAAATAATATACATATTTTAGGACTCACTGAAACTAAATTAAATGCTAACCACAATGATAATCTATTTCACTGTCAAGGCTACAATAAACCATTATGCAGGGACATAGAGACAGCAGGGGGAGGTCTTGTTATATACATTAGAGAAGATGTAAATGCAGAAAGGCGACTTGACTTGGAGTCACATGAAATTGAGAGTGTCTGGGTGGAAATTTCTCAAAATAATGCAAAATCATTCCTAATTGGTTTCATTTAAAGGCCACCTTCCTCCAAAGCAGTCTGGAATAATAATTTTTTGAAACAAAACAGAAAATGTTCTTGCACAGGAGAAAGAAACATATATACTTGGTGACATAAATAAGGACCTTCTTAACACTCAAATAAGGGACAACTGGATGGAATTTATTGAATCATTAGGCCTAGTCCAGATGGTAAATGAGCCCACAAGGGTAACAGAAAAATTAAGCACTCTTATTGATCACATTTATACCAACCTACCAGACAATGTGGCTTGTGTTAATGTACCAAATGTTGGTCTTAGTGACCACCATCCTACTTTTTTGACAAGAAAGGTTAAATGCCAGCGAAATAAGAAAAAAAAAACACAAAACGATCACTTACAGATCGTTCAAACATTTTAGTGAAGAACAGTTTCTTGATGACCTATATAAAGTTCCATGGAATATGATCCAAAATCTGGATGACATAGATGAAGCTCTGAGAGTATTGACTGATTTATTTATGAATGTTGTCTCTAAGCATGCACCACTGAAAGTACATCGAGTAAAGAATGAAATCCAACCTAATTGGCTTACTACTGAAATACTAGATGCTATGAAAACACGACAACCAATTCAAGGCTAGGGGAAACCATGCAAAATATAAAGTAAGGAAAAATAAAATAACAAGTATGATTAAAATAGCTAAAAAGTCGTATTATCAGTCCTTGCTTGAAAACAAAAAGAGCAACACAATCTCCATTTGGAAAGTCTTCAATGAACTCACTGGAGGAACACACAACAATCAGACAAGTAAAATTCATTCACTTCTGTTAAATGACACCATAGTCACTGATAAAATTGATATTGCAAATGTTTTCAATGATTTTTTCACCAGTATCTCCACAAATTTAAAAGAACCAGTGATAGAAAACAACTTTAGTGAACTGAAAAAGTTCTGCAGCAGCAAAATCTCTAAGGAAGTATGTTTCTCTATCCCACCAGTATCAAAAAACTTTGTTTAAAAATATCTCAGTGAACTTGATACCAAGAAAGCTACAGGACTTGATCAGATTGGTCCAAGACTCATTAAATCTTCTGCCTCTGCTATTTTAGATAGCATAACATTCATAATCAATTTAAGTATTGCAACCTCATCTCTCTCCAAAATATGGAAAACTGGAAAAGTAACTCCTATTCACAAATCTGGATCTAAGAATGATGCTGACAACTACCGACCAATCTCAATACTACTAAAATTGTCAAAATTGATTGAAAAACATGTCCATGACTTATTCATGTCATATTTAACCAAACACTTGCTGTTACACCCTAATCAATCAGGTTTTAGACAGAAACATTCATGTGAGACTGCCTTGATCTCCCTAACTGATAAATGGCTTCAAGCACTTGACCAAGGTAAAATAATAGGATCTGTATTTGTAGATTTCAGGAAAGCGTTTGACGTGGTGGATCATGAAATCCTTTTGAAGAAACTGAAAATCTATCAATGCGATGAAAAAACAGTTAGATGGTTTACTTCATACTTAAGTGAGAGAACACAACATGTTTATATAATGTTCTGTCTGAACCTGAAACAATTAGATATGGAGTACCACAAGGCTCAATTCTAGATCTATTACTATTTATTTTATTTATTAATGATCTACCACTTTTACTAAGAGACTCGATATCATCTACAGATCTCTATGCAGATGACACAACATTGTCAGACATCCAAAACACTAAGTATGAACTTGAAATTTCTTTACAGAATGCGTTAAACAAGCTGGAAAACTGGTGCACATGCAATGGCATGGCAGTAAATACTGGTAAAACTAAAATATTACTTATCTCAACAAGCAAAAAAAGGAAAAATCTTGATAGCAATGAACTATGTCTGACATGGAAGAATAAAAATTTGCAAATGGTCTGTCACGACAGACTACTTGGTGCTTTGGTAGATAATAATCTATCATGGACTGATCATATCACATATCAGTAAAAAGGTCAATTCAAGTTTATGGCTTTGCAGTAGGATAAGACATTTTCTCCCTGAAAGGCACAGAAAACTATTTTATAACAGTTACATACAACCCTATTTAGACTACTGTAATATAGTATGGGGTAATTCAAATTATAAAAAACATATCAAGGTTGGAAAATCTTCATAAAAGAGCATTTAGGCTAATATCAAACCAGAAAGAAAGCAAGGAAAATTTAGCTGGTAAGATAAAAATATTACCTATTAAAGACCGAATCTGTTTAAGAAAAGCCAAATTAATGTACAGGATATCCAATAATAGTGCTCCTGAATATTTACAATCCCTATTCCAGTATAGGCTACCTGGTAATACACCCCACCTGCGATCAATATCTACAAAACAGTATACAATTCCCAAACCAAATAAGGAATTATTAAAAAAAAGTTTCCAATACTCTGGAACTTTGCTCTAGAATAGTATTCCAGTTGAGATTAGAAATGCCCACTCTATTTCCATCTTCCAAACCCAATATATCCAGTGGCTTCTGAGATGCTGCTGAGTTAAATAAATTCCTTGTATGAGGGCCTCAAGGTAGATTAGTTCTTAGCTAATTGTGTTACCCTCTTTAACTAAAGTCATTATACAGGTCTTAATTGATGTTTGATAATAGTACATAAATTTACCCATGACAGTCTGATACAAGTCTTAATTGATTATTGGTAATAGTACATAAATTTACCCATGACAGTCTGATACAAGTCTTAACTGATTTTTGATAATAGTATAGTACTAGCATGGACACCATAATGATTCAGATTTATCCCAAGATTAGCTTGTTCCTGTCTTATTGCATTCAGACAATCTGCCGATTACAAATATTGATATAAGATATCTGTAAGCATAATAAATATGTTTTATACGAAGTTGTAAAAATAAGATACTTATATTTTAAACGAACAAGGACTTGTAATATTTTAACAAGCCACGCAATAATGTCAAGAAAACCCATTTCAATCCATATGTTGCTAAATTGGTAGTCACTTAATTTTCCTGACTTTATCATCTTTTAATAAATGATTTAATAATGTTCACTGACATCAATGAGTAGACATATATTATTATACTCACAATTGATTTTTCAACTGTAGAAGTTACAATAATAAGTCATTGCAGTCTGTCAAGTTTTATTCCTTTAGTCATGCCCCATGAAAATGTGTGCAGTGAAATTCATGTTCATTGCAGAAGAATGAATTTCCTTTTTCTTGAACATTTATGAAACGTTGTGACTTAGGTTTACATTATGTACTCAGGGACTTTCTTTGAATAATAAGTCTTGACAATATCCCAAAGTTAAATGAACACAAACTTTAAAATTTGGGGCATCTCCCCCCACATTTTCACATGTTTGAAAGTCAGGGACTCTCCCCATGGGGTCAAAAGAAAACCCTGGTACTTCATATGTCCTGACATTTATTGTGAAGCAAAGAATGGAGTAAATACAAAAACAAAATGGACTTACGTCTTCAAGGAATGTGGTCTTGGGATGCTCCTCTTCACAATGTTCAACGGGAATAAACTCAAACACCATCGACTGTGGAGCAAGCAGGTAGCGGCTAGGGCGATCTTCAGGCCAAATATTTACCCCAAGCAAGCCCTCAGAAGCAGCATACAATGGAGAATAGAGAGGCACTTCTTTAAAATATAACTCCCTCAGTCTCTCACCATACAGCTCAAACGTGCCAGAGTCAGCTGCTACCAAGCAGTTTATATTTGGCCAAACTCGTTTGACGATTCCAACTTGACCAACATCTTCCCTAGCTTTCCGCAACTCCATGGCCCGTTTGGGATCTGGCTTCATTTGTTTATTGAGCTCAAGACGGACCTTTTCATCAATATTCAAAGATGGGTAAACTTCTCCTTTCTCTATGTCATGGACAAGATTGTCCCAATTACTATCAAGCGCCCTGAAGGCTGAGTAAACAAGAGATGAAAAATTGGCTTCAATTATTCCTATGTTTTTGTCCTTCAGTCCAAAAAGGAGATGGACATATAATGCTTCTGGCTCTGTCATTATGTCATAGCCTGCTTTGGGAGTGGAGTACATGTTTAAAATTCTCGTTGAGTTGGCTGGAGACGATGAATTTGGACCAATCTGAATGCCGCATTCTGCAGTCCGAAAACGAGGTGTATAGAAAAACTTTAGATCCTTTTGAAGACGTCCTGTTCCTGGGAAAGCTCTCCTCATAGAATCATACAAAATGGAAATGCCCTGCATAAAAAATGCTCCCTGTTGCTTTTTTAACATAGGTATAATACTACTTTTGCCTGATGTCCCTGATGTAACTGCAAATATGATTGGCTGGTCAGCAGTCAAAACATTTTTCTCACCTTTCATCATCCGCTCAATGTATGGCTCATAGTGGCTGTATCGTGTAAGTGGATGAAGCCTTACAAAATCATGCCTGTTTTTGATCTCTGAAAATCTATACTTTATACCATATTCAGTGTTCTCGTTATCTTTGATTCGAGACATGAGCGTCTCTTCCTGTGCTTTTTTAACATCCTTGGTGGCAGCTTCTAATTTTCTCCTCATGTACCAGCCAAGCCAGCTGACACTGGCCACAGTAAAGTAGTGGTCCACTGAGCTTAACATGCCCAGAAAAGATGTTCAGCAGAAACACTTGTTACGATTTCTGAGAATAAAACGGGTGAGAAAAATAAGGTTTTAAAACATCATCCTAAATCATTACTAGACATGCATTTCTGATAAAAACTATTCTACATAAGTTTAAGAACTCCAACAAAGTCATGACCAGATCAGGTGACTTACAAGTCACATGATGACTGACAACACAAATAGGTAAAACAAAATGGTTGATGAGATTTATTTCAAAACTTCAAATGCATACATCTACTTTATGATTCAAATATATGAAATCAAAAAGAGAAATGAATTATGATGTAGTTATTAGTGAAAATAAAATAAATTCCATGCACTACCAATGAATCAATCTGACGTAATCATTTCATCATGTTAGTGTTCTAGGGTACATGGATTGTTATTACAGTTTTGAACCTCATGTATCCCTTACCACTGTTGCTTCTTGGCACACTGTTTCATTACCGTAACGGTATTTTTTTAAAGAATGAATAGTTTTTGGTATTTTTGCCTTTGGATAGTAACACAACTTTAGTTCAAAGTTACATCTGAATCTGGAGTAATACATCAAGATTTTAGCTGGATAGATGATACCCTGGTGATATACAATTTATTAAAATAGGATGAGTCTACTACATAACTGGCATTATTCAAGAGCTGGCCATTCAAATGTATTTATTTTGTCTGTTACTTATCGATCGAGTTCATGTTCAGGTAACTTTTTAACACAGTGTGCGTATTTTTTAATAATTTGTTTCAAATTGTTTATTTACTTGGTTAAATAGATGTGTGTCCCATACACTGTAGTTTACTTGAGCTTTTTCTAACATTTGGAATGAATCGTTTTACATTTCATTAAAAAAAAAAAACAACTGATAGCATTTCTGTGTTTGTTTCATTTAAGACCAGACTGGGTTGTTGTAAACTTGAAGAAATCTTTTATGAAAGGCTGGTTATGGAGTTAATGTTTATTTAAATGGACACATATTTTTGGCAAATGGTCACATTCATCAAGGAAAAAATGTCGCTTTCCTAATGAAATCTAGTTAAGATTTTAATGATTAAAATAACTAAAATATCAAGTCATACGTAAAAAAAATTTGAATGTTTCACAAATGGGGCACCATAAATTGAATAAGCAGGTGATTACTACCCTGACATTGTTCATAGTAATGTTTGACAATCATGTCAATCTATGCTTGACCTGACTACAGCTTTTAATGACTTGGTCAATGTTTAGGTTTTGGAAAGCATGCAGTCAACAGATTACATTATTTAGGATTCTGGAGCTAATTACAACTTCTCAGCAGAATTGTCAAGTATTCCGCAGTAAAAGAGACAGGACGCAGTAAAAGAGACAGGATGCAGTAAAAGAGACAGGACACAGTAAAAGAGACAGTACGCAGTAAAAGAGACAGGACACAGTAAAAGAGACAGGACGCAGTAAAAGAGACAGGATGGACGCAGTAAAAGAGACAGGATGAGAGACAGGATGTAGTAAAAGAGACTGGATGCAGTAAAAGAGACAGGATGCAGTAAAAGAGACAGGATGGATGCAGTAAAAGAGACAGGATGCAGTAAAAGAGACAGGACGCAGTAAACAAATTTTAACGATGATACTATAGATGCTCTGGTTGAAGATAAAATGTTTTATGATGTGAGATACCCAATTAAAAGTGGCAGTCAGAATATTCCAATTAAATATATATTTAATTGATTGTCAGTTTTAGATCCTTTGTTTTATTTTTCATTAGATGCTATTGTAATGTAAATTTATTTACTAGAGATGATGTTTTTTTTTCAGCAAACCGATTGACCGGAATTGTTTTTGGTAAAAAAGTAATGTTGAAATTGTAGTGATTCCAAACCTGTGAAACAACACAGGATTAACCTTGTCAAAAAGAAATATTTGAAAACAGAAATTCAGTATTTGCTGGAGAATGATTTCATAGAGCTCAGTAAAAGTGATTAGAGTTCACCATGCATACTTGTTCCAAAACTAGAAAAACCATTCCATATTTGCACTAATTATAGGACGGTGAATAGTGTGACAAAGACAGATCCATTTCCATTACCAACAATTGATGACTTGATTAAATTGGAAATGCCAAGCATGTCACTAAATTGGGCCTTCTGAAGGATTTTGGCAAATTCCACTAATGGAAATTGCAAAGGAAATCTCGGCATTCTTGACTCCAGATGGACTATACCAATAGAAAGTAATACCAGTGGGATGTTAGGGTTGCCAAGTACTTTTTGATGTCTTACTTTTGGATTTGATTCTTAAACTTAGTTCTTTTTTTCCATTTTTACAAAAAAACATTCAAGGAAAACAATTATTTTTTTTATTTTACAAAGCTTGTTTTCACTTTTTCTGTGTACTGTTTATTAAAGCCTAAACAATGTAACAGCCTCTACATTACACACTTGCAAATGAAGAATTTTACTTTTTAGGGGTTACCCTCAATGAAATCTTACCCTGGTGTAGAGTAACAAATTTCATTGGATGACTGGGTATATTAACTTGCCTTTATATTACTTATCTAAGAAAAAAACATTTAAACTCCCAATAATGGCAATACACCCTTAATGCCCCCCCCCCCTAAACATTAAATAACAATTTTTATTGTAAAGCATAAGTCATGTCACCAGTTTTGTTTGTAAATTTTTGCTTTGAAGAAAATGATTTACAGACATTGTGCTCCACATAACTTTATGCTTAAAGGGATGGAAATGATATGGTATGAAAGGGTTTTTAATCACTTAAATTTGTACATGTAAAGGAAATCTACATGTATAAATTGAACAGAGTTATTTAATTTTTAATATTCATGGCTACGTTAACTTCCTGACATTATGTTTACATGCAGCATACTTAGTCATACAGTGTAAGATGCATCCCTTTATATTTGTTTAGATCGACATTAACAAATAAAAAGAGCAGCATCTTACTATGTAAGACTAGCAGGCTTCTCAGATGTTGCACATCATGACAATTGACATTGAACCAAAATGTCTAAATATTGTATTAATGGCATACCATGTTAATAGGATCTTGATGTTATCCACTAGTCTATATGGTATAATGGTACCAACTGAACAACCTCAAGTGGGTGGAGATTAATGTGTAGGGAACACTAATCTGAAATAACTAAACTAGATGTGATTGATGCATTACATAAGATTTGTAGTTTTGTCGGGCTTGAAAAATGTTGAGCATCATACCAACATGTGAGATTATGTAAATTCATGTCTAGATCATATTTTGTATTTAAAATAATTTTTTTTTAAATATTAGGCAAATCAAACAAAATGCATCTGTGTTTGAAAAATCTCTTAACTCTCTTTAGTTATAGCAGAGTTATCTCTTTTAAATGCAATGGAATACCTGGTGTTGTCCTTGTCAAATTAACAATGTAACAGTGTTCTCTATGACAGTATGATGCACATGTTGAAGTAGGATAAAAAGCATTTATTTTACTAACTGTTCGTATCAAAGGTCTATGGAAAGACAATTGGTACCATAATACCTTACAATACATCCCTAGTCCTACAATGTAAGAATTTTCACATTACTTGTGTTTTGGTGCTACACCAAAATAAAACTTTCATGTGATATGTTAGTCCTACCTGTACGATATAGCACATGTTGATTTTGTTGAAGTACCTGACGCCCCAAACATAATTATAAATATCAGCGTCGGGTCTTACATTGCATGACTAGTGATATGTCTGATGGGGGTGGGGTCGTCTAACCTGTAACAATGTACAGGCTAGACCCCTTCCCCACCCGTTGATTCATGGACGGATAGTCCGAATTTTCTTTGTAACGAGCCCCTGTGCTTAAACGATGACTTAAATCAGATGTAGCGAATTAGTTACGCTTTAGCAATATAAGACTACCTGTGCTGTTGCTTTCGCTCTGACCGGTAGCTATTGTACATCTAGAGTTATTTCCCCTCCAATAAGCCGTGATAAAAGAAATTGTTCCAATTTTGAAATCTACGCTTGAAAACGAAAATCCAAGACACAAACACAGATAATTGTATTATTGCAGTAAAATAAATCAATATCTTAGAAATAGTACCTGTTCAATCCTAGAAATAAACGTAAATTTAATAAGATATTTTTAACCTTTATCCCTACATGCGCTTTCGCGTCATCATCAAGGGTACGCTTTTATTTAGACAGATAAATTGTGAACGGTACCTGGACGTTTCGCGCCATGGACGTTTCGGCCCAGCACATTTCGCTCCACATCAATGGACATTAAATTTCTTACCCATAATCCCCCCCCCCCCCTCTCTCTCTCTCTCTCTCTCTCGCTCTCGTACTGGATTGCAAAGAGATTAGAAAACTATCTATTTTTGTTGTGAGGATACATTTGAAAATGTGTATATATATATATATATATATATATATATATATATATATATATATATATATATATAGTTTAGTAATATTATTTTTTATTTGTTTGCTATTGAAAATAATACAGTGGACTTCATAAGTAACAAATCTATTCTATATATTTCATTGCGTTTCTATACTTTGTCTTAAAATCTTCAGAAAATGGAGGAATAAAAGAACATCAATCAATCAATCAATCAATCAATCAATCAATCAATCAATCAATCTCTCCGTTCTTTTTTCTCTCCCAGCAATTGTTATTTGGATTTAATTACAGCCAGGTAACTTCTTTGATCTTCATAGTTAAATAATATACTATATGTGGTATCAAATTAATTAAACTGAAGCAAGGGTTTTCAGTAAGTCATGGTAGCTTTTATGAAAAGGAAATTACAATTTAGCACAGATCTTCTGGCGTTGACTAATAACAAAAATAATGAAATATAATTAAAACAAAGTTTGATCTTAGTATATCAAAATCTGAGCTTTAGGATAAAAATTATGATTCTTCAAGTGCATTGCCTGACAGATCATTTGTTATAGAAGCTCGTGCACGTGTTTGCTTGGAAATTTATCATTGGCTCTATAAATTGCATTCCTTCCTTTTCTTGGTACTAGTTTTTATAATATCTAGCAAATCGATAGATCGAGCAATGTATTCGTGCATTTACTGCAGAAAACCAGTTACCCATCGTCAGCAAACCAAATATTGCGACATTTGCGGCATATGGCAACACAGAGCCTGTGGAAATACTGGTAAGTTTATGTATTTATTTCTACATCATGTTACGATAATTCCGCAATTTAACCGGTATAACAAAATAAATGATTTTTTTTTTTAGATATATAATAACTTACGTATCTAGTGTCCCTTTCTCGCTTGATATTGTTCGTGTTTCAGTACATCCAACGTCTTTCAGTTTTTTATAATAAAAAAATTAAATAAACGTCGATGGATTGGACTGAATGATCTGAAGAAAAGGTTTCTATTTACAGGTCTAACAATCTACAAGTACGGTCTTCTTATACGTAAAAAGATATCTTTTCAATTTGTGTGTGACCTGTGCAATTCAAAACATGAGGTAAGATTTCGTTACAAAGAAAATATTTTAAGAATATAGACATGCTAAAGCAGCTGGTTCCCATTCGCATTCGATGTACTTAAGCTACGGTCAAATAAAAATTGCGAACAAAGCGTGGAACACTGCCTACTTTCTCTCTGTCACAAATGCTGGAAGATTAGTAGCTCTAGCACCCATCCAAATAAAGCATTCTAATATACAAATTAAATAAAATAAATCTAAATACATCCAATGATTTTTTAAATACAAAAGAAAATAATATTTCGTTGTTTTTCTCGGGCTACACGACGTTCCATTCTAGTGAACTAGCTTCTTTTGATTTTAGATGTAACACGTTAGCGTTCTTATGTGCACTTTAATAATTTTCTAATATTAATACTGTTTTCATGCAGATGGCTACAATGTCGAAATGGACTTAAGCGTCATACCAAATCCATCTTCCTGATTTTAAATGAATACAGGTACAGCAAGATGCAGATGGAGACCACGAGGAATTCAATGTCGATTTCTATCGATAAAGAGGATATTTCGGTAAGGTGAATGTTATTTTATTTATTAGAATCATACGGGTACTTGCATTCGTCTTCTTGTGTAAATACCATATTCGGTATAGGTTAACTTGGTTTTCTATATATTGCTTGTATGTTTCCAACATTTTCTGACAGATTCAGAAATATTTAAAATTACAGGCTGGATAGAACTCAACAATTGAAATACATTTTAGCAAATGACCAGCACCAGGTAATGAACGAGTTTATGGTCAACATTGGTGGTGCATCAACATTTGCAGCCGATAATTCTAAATTTGACTTTCAGCGCCCACACAGACCTTCGACACCTGAAACAGAAGCGTAAGTTAATAATTGAAGCGGACAAGAAAGCGCTGAAATTCGCAACAACTGAGTTCAGTAATATTGATGTACATAAAGTATTATATAGCCCATCTTCTATTCAAAATAGTGCTCATTATTTACGCAATCTTGTTAGGTATCTTTAAACATTTGTTATTTTACTGATGCATGTACATATTTGTTTAATGTAAAATATATTATGTTAAATAATTGCACACATTTTACGATTTTTCTCCCATCAGTTATGAATGAAACTTTATGGCGATGTGCCATTGGATTCTGAAGATCGTATAACCTTTGAAGTAGTAGCCACAGGATCCACTCGAGTAAAAAAGAAAGTTAATATCTAGTGCTGGATATACATTTGTTGTTAAGCGTCACCTGAAGAATAGAACCATCAAATGGCGTTGTAGTGTGCGTGGGAAGAATACGCAATGCCATGCAACCGTGCGTGAGACAGAAGCAGACTTTTTGCCACCAAATCAGCACCTTGCTTAAATGCTGTGCCAGATTTTATGGCCCATGTTAGACATTGCAACAGTAAAGCTGCACTGAATATTGATTTCCAAACTGGGCATTTTTTATATTAACATGCCTAGTGCGTTGTCACACACACACACACACACACACACACACACACACACACACACACATATATATATATATATATATATATATATATATATATATATATATATATATATATATATATATATATATATATATATATATATATATATATATATATATATATATATATATATCTGCGTGGATTCGAGCCTAAGATTCGGCTAATGTAGTTATGCGAGAAAGCTTGCCAGTTGCTTCTCGTGGGTCGGTGGTTCTTTCCGGGTTTTTTTCTGGGTTCTTCCTCCACCATTAATACTGGCTGCCATGTATAGCCTATATTGTGCTGAAAAATGGCGTTAAACCATAAAAAACAAACAAACAAACAAACAAAGAAGAAGTTTACAATCAGATCGTTTATGGATGCCATAAAATATAATTAAGACAAATGTCTTTACCGAAAAATGAACATTTGCACAATTTATTTCAAATCCATGAAATTATAAGCACACTATATGGCAGCTGCAATGAACTATTTGTGAATTTATTATAGTACAGATTATTTGACCAGATAACTATTTGTGAATTTATTATAGTACAGATTATTTGACCAGATAACTATTTGTGAATTTATTATAGTACAGATTATTTGACCAGATAATTGTTGGCACGAAATTATATTGGATGGAAGAAATATATTTTGAAGATGAATATATATGAACATGTAATTTAATACAGTTGTTGTAAAAACTGTTTCAGATTTCATTTATCAATTCATATCTGAGGATATACTAATATTAAGTTTACAAAATGTTTCGCACTAGTGATCTCATCCCTATGCAGTCTTTTAATACATACAGTAGATTAATGTGCTTAACCTTTGGCGTCAAAATCGTTCCTTTTGTTGGATAATACGTCTCGTTTTTGTAAACATATTAAAGCCACAAACATGTTGTTAATTGTTTGTTTTTGAAGTTAATTACTGTTGCGGCTTTAATGTTAGGTGCGCAGTCTAAACATTTCATAATTCTAATATGCAAAACAAACAGCTAGATTATGCCGCTTGAAGGTCATCTTGTTGACGATCTCGGGCAAAATAGATATCTAGTTAAGGTAATATTTCAGAAGAATCAAAGATTTAAATGTTTCTTTCTGCTCAGCCTGTCTTTATAATCGCATAATATGGCATCCCATTTGCATATATATATATATATATATATATATATATATATATATATATATATATATATATATATATATATATATATATATATATATATAATATGTTGTTTGTGTTCGTGAGTAGATTCCATGTATATGAAAAAAAAAGAGTTAAGAAGCATCTAAACATTTGGCAACAATTCGTGTTATACATTTAGTCCTCACAATCTGAAGGTTAAACACATGCAATTAATACGCGTGCAATTAGAGGAGGACTAAAAGACGGAAGAAAAACAATATTCTTTTTCAAGTAAAAAAAAACTATTGAAATCATTAGATCTCTAATTTTTGTTTTCACCTGAAAACTACTGGACATATTTCCTGCCTTGGTTATATATAACTTCCCCACAAATACATACAATGCAGGTTGCCCGCACATAAGTTTAACATAAGTAAAAACACAAGAAACATTCAAATGAAATTCAGCTCATTTAAAGTTAACCATAGTAAGACACAATTGATTTAGCTTGCATATTTCTAATTCAAGTTGACACAGCAACCCCAATTTCGATATCATCAGTATGTATGGAGGATAAATCGTTGTTCTCTACACGAATTGTTCTGATCTATCAAAGTAACATTTCTTAAGTCTCGGAAAATGTATGAATGTTTCTTCTCAAAATATTTACCGACCTAAGTTCAGATATTTTCATCTCGTTTTATTGAGAAGTAAAACTGTAAAAATGCGTCAGAATAGTAAACTATGTTATGATAAGCTTTCTCGAAATCTAGTAGACCAGTGACCGACTAAAATGCGTCAATAAAAAGAAAGATAAACATTTGTTCAAAAAATACTTGAAAGTTACTCTAAATCGTAAATAGTATACCAAGAAAATAGGCATAATAAAATATGGACGACCAAGGATATAATGTAAGAGAATACATGAAACTAAGTGGTTTGGTCAGAGATAATGTATCGTTTTCCTTTACATTCTAAACACAGTATAGGATGTGAAACTAAGCGCTTCTTCGATAAGCTAGTTGTCTCAGTAACGTATTTGTATCAATAGCCATAGAAGTTCAGGAGATAAGAAAATGAATTTGATTATTCATGGTCTCAATAGCCTAGAAGCAGAATATTCTGGACGTAATGCAATATAATCCTTTCCATGAAGCAAGTATTATTTATAAAAAGATATTTCAACAGCTTGATTGTACAGTTTAGGTGATAGCAAGCCTGATGTTCAGCTTGATTGTACAGTATGGGTGATAGCAAGCCTGTATGTTCAGCTATATGGTACAGTTTGGGTGATATCAAGCCTGTATGTTCAGCTTGATTGTACAGTTTGGGTGATAGAAAACCTGTATGCTCAGCTTGATTGTACAGTTTGGGTGATAGCAAGCCTGTATGTTCAGCTTGATTGTACAGTTTGGGTGATAGCACACCTGTATGTTCAGCTTGATTGTACAGTTTGGGTGATAGCAAGCCTGTATGTTCAGCTTGATTGTACAGTTTGGGTGAAAGCAAGCCTGTATGTTCAGCTTGATTGTACAGTTTGGGTGATAGCAAGCCTGTATGTTTAGCTTGATTGTACAGTATGGGTGATAGCAAGCCTGTATATTCAGCTATATGGTACAGTTTGGGTGATAGCAAGCCTCTATATTCAGCTTGATTGTACAGTTTGAGTGATAGCAAGCCTGTATATTCAGCTTGATTGTACAGTTTGGGTGATAGCAAGCCTGTATGTTCAGCTTGATTGTACAGTTTGGGTGATAGCAAGCCTGTATATTCAGCTTGATTGTACAGTTTGGGTGATAGCACGCCTGTACGTTTAGCTTGATTGTACAGTTTGGGTGATAGCAAGCCTGTATATTCAGCTTGATTGTACAGTTTGGGTGATAGCAAGCCTGTATGTTTAGCTTGATTGTACAGTTTGGGTGATAGCAAGCCTGTAAGTTCAGTATTTAACGAAGCACTCATAGAATATTGTTTTTCTATAATTTGAAAAACTGGAGTCGTTATACCTATTTTTCGCGGAGAGATACTACCTATTACAGACCAATATCGGTCTTGGTCTTTGCAGAAACATATAGCTTGGACTCTATTTTAAGACTGATATCATTATCTTTATTTGAATTAACTACTTTTCAAGCACCAGTCAAGAGTTACACTGCCATTTAACTAATCACTGATAATATCGGTAGGAATGTTAGCCAGTTCAAGCATCTATTCCACACGGGCAAGTTATCGGACGATTATCTCCATGTTTATGCTTAAACAATATTGTTGATGACATGCATTGCTTTCTGAGATTTTTCACTGATAATAGCTGTTTGGCAAATACGTCATATGTTGATGAAAAAATATGTTTGTTTTTAACCTTGACCATGAAACTCTTACTGAGCTTGTCTAGATTAATCCATTAAATTTGATGTGACCATTTTTGACTGTCAGCTTTCCTCTAGAATTTATTCGTAGAAAGCAAAAACACCAGCGTATAACTTAGCTCTTAAGAATTAGCTCTTAACATTTGGATATAGCCTTAAGTAATAATGAATAATGGGTTACACGTCGTTTAGTCTTTGAGAATGAAATAACTAGCTTGAAGACTTGCTAATATAACCTTTAGTAGTGATGAAGAATGGTTATCATATCTATACAATTGATTCCGTATCCAAAACGAAATTACCACATAATAGTTATCATTTCTACACAATTGATTCCGTATCCAAAACGATATTACCACATAATGTTTATCATATATACACAATTGATTCCGTATCCAAAACGATATTACCGCATATCATTAATATAAAATCGAAGAGGAAGTCTTATTTCGAAAGTATTCCTTTCATTTATACGACCATATTTAGGTCTTGTCCAGGCGGTTGTTCTTGACATGACCAGGATAAATTATAAAAAAAAGAAACTCCAGTCAAAGACAACACAAATTGTTTTTGTAACTGGAATTACCAGAAGTACCTCAATTGAAAGCCAATATATGGAAACTGGATGTCTAAAATCATGCGATGAAAAAAAATGATTGTTTTTTTGTACGTATCATAAAATGCTATTAAGAGGTAATGTTCATTTGTCTTTATGATTTTTTTTTCACTGCCAGTCTAACACAGAATAGCCTAATAAATATACTTGATTTTGACGTTCTAAATTTCAGATTTTAAACATGAAGAACGAGTTTGACATTATCGCTGTGGAACAGGCTTCCTGGAAACATATGACTTGCACCATCATTTCGTGAATTCATACAAAGTATAACTTCTGAAACATCCGAACCACTCCGATACAAGATACTATAATGAGAAAAAAATAATTTGTCCTCCATGCAACTCAAAGAAATAATCGTAGTGCTCAAAGAATGACTTACGTAATGAAATGTAATTTTCTTATGCAATTGAGTGTGTAGCCGTTATGAAGGTTAAAGCATGCGATTATTTCTAAATATTTTTTCAACTTTATTTCCAAAAGACGATTTTACTGCTTTTCCATTGTTCATCTCAACTACCTTAACGACCAAACTTGTAAAATGTATAAAACTATCCAGGAGTTACTAACCAGACAATTTTTGTTTCATCATCAGTATCTTTAGTGCCTTTATTAGAGGATTTTGTGATATAATTTATATATACTGATTACAATTATTATAACTAGAAAACTATCGTAAGGTAAAAGGAAAAATAAAAACAAAAGCTGGCTCATAGAAGGTTCTACCTGTACGTCAACGATACTATACAGTAACACACACACACACACACACACACACACACACACACACATCATTATTATTGCCTTTATGTAGGACGTTATTGTAACTATGCTGGAGGACTAGTTCGCCGACCGCAATCTTCTTTTGGATCCTTCATATGTGGATTTTCATCAACCAAGCGGTCAAAGCACTACTATAGTTTCATTTTGTTTTGTGTGTGTGTGTGTGTGTGTGTGTGTGTGTGTGTGTGCTTGAACCTCGATGTTTATATTATGTGTCTTGGTTAAGGTTTACTTAAATATATTTGCTGTTAATATTACACATGTCGATATTCTAGCTAGAATGTTAAATAAGGAATAATTAAGTTAAACTTTAATCAATCACATTAAGGGATGTGCATAAGAAAGGGCATTATATGTTTCTAAGAAGCATGTGATACTGCGGAGATAGAAAAATATTGGGAAGTTGAATGACGTTGCTTGATGCATTTTAGCCAATAATCTGATAATAGTGCTAGTGTTGCCAATATGTTGGAAAATATGTCTGAATTTCTGATAAACATTATGATGTAATGGTGATGATATGTGTTAGATATACTGATTGCGGAAAATAGAATAGTTGTTGTCAATACAGACAGTAATAATGATGATAACCACTTCATCTTAAACATTGCAAAATAAGATACTCATATATTTGATGCTGGGTCTATTACTCAAATGTGCTGGCTGGCTGGAATGTTGATCATGATATGAGAATTGATCCATAAGATATTATTCATGATATAAACCTCATAACACAAATAGCAGTCCAGGAACTCTAATTGATTGATCCATGTAGAGTCGTCAATCCATATGGTAAATTATGTACTTGGATCCATGTAGAATCGTCAACCCTGATGGTAGATTGTGTACTTGGGTCCATGTAGAGTCGTCAACCCTGATGGTAGATTATGTCCTTGGATCCATGTAGAGTCGTCAACCCAGATGGTAGATTATGTTCTTGGATCCATGTAGAGTAGTCAACCCTGATGGTAGATTATGTATTTGGATCCACGTGGAGTCGTCAGTCCAGATGGCAGATTATGTATTAGGATCCATGTAGAGTCGTCAACCCTGATGGTAGATTATGTATTTGGATCCACGTGGAGTCGTCAACCCAGATGGTAGATTATGTATTTGGATCCATGTAGAGTCGTCCACCCAGATGGTAGATTATGTATTAGGATCCATGTAGAGTCGTCCACCCAGATGGTAGATTATGTATTTGGATCCATGTAGAGTCGTCCACCCAGATGGTAGATTACGTATTAGGATCCATGTAGAGTCGTCCACCCAGATGGTAGATTATGTATTAGGATCCATGTAGAGTCGTCCACCCAGATGGTAGATTATGTATTTGGATCCACGTGGAGTCGTCAACCCAGATGGTAGATTATGTATTAGGATCCATGTAGAGTCGTCAACCCAGATGGTAGATTATGTATTAGGATCCATGTAGAGTCGTCCACCCAGATGGTAGATTATGTATTTGGATCCACGTGGAGTCGTCCACCCAGATGGTAGATTATGTATTTGGATCCATGTAGAGTCGTCCACCCAGATGGTAGATTATGTATTTGGATCCATGTAGAGTCGTCCACCCAGATGGTAGATTATGTATTAGGATCCAGGTAGAGTCGTCCACCCAGATGGTAGATTATGTATTTGGATCCATGTAGAGTCGTCCACCCAGATGGTAGATTATGTATTTGGATCCATGTAGAGTCGTCAGTCCAGATGGCAGATTATGTATTTGGATCCATGTAGAGTCGTCAGTCCAGATGGTAGATTATGTATTTGGAGACATACGAGTCGTATAAAGCAAATCGAGTTAGTCTATTTCATCATCACTGATGGCATATCGTCATATTGCACAAAATCGTCTACTCCTCCAGGTGACAAAATACACCATTGTGTTATAGCCATTACCTTATTATTGTCTGCACTACTAAGTGGCCATGGTTTATGGAAATTCATGCAAAACTTTATGATAACATAGATACACTAACCTAATCAAACTGTTTTTTCTCCTAATATATTCGAAGATAGCTATCTTGAGCTTGATAAAGCTAAGATATAATAATCAGCTTTTGCTTAAAAATTCTACAATGAAACTTAGAGTTAAAGCAATAAAAAATTCACAGTGAAAGGCAAACAAGAAACAGAAACATACAGCTCAAGAAAAGTAATATACTATTTAAAAATCTCTATTACACAACCGTTCTGGTGACCTAAGCGATTATTGCGTCTGCCTCATGTCATGGAGGTCTCGGGTCCAAACTTCGACTGAGTCATATCAAAGATTTATAAAATGGTATTAGCAACTGCCTCTCGTAGCACTCATCATTAAAAGGTTAGCGCTAGTACTCGATAGTCTGGTGTCAGCATAATGTGACTTGGTGGGACATGATGCTACATGTCTCATTTCACAAAATATTTTGTAATTGGAAAAGAACTATTATGATATCGACAAGGGTAATGCTCTTATGAATGTAAATATAAGAATAAACATCTCTTAGCAAAACGGAAATTAAATTTTTTACATAATGATTTGTAAATAACAGTAAATGAAACCTTATAGAAACCACGGGTCTTGATACTGACAACTAAGGTGCCTGATCATTGATAAAAGCTTGACAAAAATCATGCACATTCTAATTGTCATGTTGCCCTTCTCGCGATTGCGTAAGTCAGGGTAACAAAAAAATGGTTAAAAGCCATGTATATATGTTAGACACCGCGGATATAGTGGGTCATCCTTGCAAGGGTACGATAACCCAGCTTTGCTGGGTGTGAAAAGTCGCACGCGGAGGATGAAAGCTTTGTTCAAGAATAAAGGACACTTATAGGGGTCATAAATCTTATCACGTTGACAGACAGCCCAGGAACATTGCTTACTAAGTTGAAAAGTACAGTGTGGAATCAACATACAATCAGAATTGAGAGAGGATGTGGTCTCAGCTTCATTCCAAATTTAATTGAGTATTTTTGAGCTAAGAACATAGTAATTGCCCAAATATCATACTGGAAGGTTAAAAAGCATTATGCCGGGTAAGCCACTCATAATTTGGGTGACAAAGTTAGAAACTCTAAGAAAGACAAAGCTTCGTAAAGGTCAGTAAGTTTGTTGCTCGATTGTTGCAGAATATTACGGCATTGTAATTGTAATTGCATATGTGTAATTCATTACTAGAATCGTTAGCGCGTATAATTATCTTTCTAGTGTTAATTTGCATGCGTATTTGAGAAATGAGCTATGATTATGTAAAGAATTATGGAGATTGCTATTTCGTGTTTAGAATTAATATTGTCATTCGCTATTTGGTTACTTCGTAGTAAACTAGTGCATTTATATATGTGATATTTTAGATTTTGTAACTGCATCGTATGCATGTGGCCTATATAATAAATCCAGTCCGTCACAAATAGAAAATCAAAAAAGAAATTCATTCCAGAAGAACTAGAAATTTTGTTTCAATGCGTAATATTCACAATATGGCTATAACTTTCAACTTTTAAGTACATCACATCGAGAATTTTTTTTTTAAATGGCTGAGCGCGTGACCAAGTTCAAAGGATTTTGATCGGTGCTATGTGAGCATTAATATTGTTACTGTGTATTGATGAAGCTGCGGTTGTGTAATTACTTTGGAATCCAGCATAAATTTAATTACGTTGTTTCTTTATTGTGTCCTATTTTATGTTAATTCTTAAGTATAGAAGCAAAATGATTATATAATAAAAATATTACACTATCCGGCAGAGGCCTCGTCTGCTCAGTGGTATTCGTGCTTGTCTCAAGACCGAGTGCTGGTTCAAATCCTACCAGGGTGTATCCTTGATCAATGCTCTTCACTCCAGCTGGGACACTAATGTGTTTATGTGCCGTATAAAAGCAAACAATAACATTTATCCGACAGTTTATTTTCAATATATTAGTTCAATGTTAATAATGATGGTGTATGTAGCGTTTGTTTTTTAAAAAAAACTGACCTCTACTTTCTCGCCAACATTTCCATTTTAAACCAAATCAGTTAAAGGCAGCAATCTTTATTTCAGGATTAAGATGAATTTTACTATCTTTGAATGTTATCCTTTAACCAAAATCATTTTGAAGCAAAAACAAAGCGCTTGTAATTGTCTTTCTTATATTGCTATATCCCAACGCATGCCGTAAAATATAGCCGAGATAATCGTCTGTACACGCGAAAATTAGCAACATTTGTATCAAATATATGATGTACCTTCTTTGTCCACTGGAAAAAAAACTATTTATGATTGTACCATGGTATAAACATGTTTGACCACATAACTATGGTAAGATCAGTTTTTGATTGACCATTATTATATCCTCGTTTTTGTCTCCATTAACATTGTCAGAATCGTGCAGACATATTATAGTGTATTATGAACTACTTTGTAAACAAACCATGTACACTCATTTAGTAGATGCTCTATGTATGTTTTGGTTCATTAGATTTGTTTTGTGAATGAAATAAACTAGATGTTTCGTCCATTTTAAAGTATGGAGGATAAAGTGGACGAGTTCACAGAGTCAAAAAACGAAACTTTCAAATGAACACACCAATGAACATGACGTAAAGTTCGCAATTTCAGCAACAAACGTGAGAGACGCAGTAATTGAAAATACCGTTCTGACCATTGAAACAGTATTTAGGAGAAGTATTATATCTTTTCGCAAATAGAATGGTAAAAACTATGACCAGTGCTCGCTAGGGTCTATAAACATATAGGATAAAAGGGCTATCGCATATCTATCAGAGAAGTAGTATTTTTTACAAGTCTATCAACACATTAAATTCGAGGGAAAAAATGCAACTGAAGGTTTTGATTGGAAACGAAGAGCCGATAAGCCAAGACGACGAAAAAGTATTATTTCCGCTGGCTAAATGGATTGTTACTGAATAGCTTGTTTGCAATTTTTGACCGGTAACGTTTTTGATAGTGATAGGCTAACGATAAATGTTACAGGTCATAGCTGTGGTTCCTCCAACAACGAGATGAAACTGACAGAGCAGAAATATCACTTGTTTAGCTCGTAATAAGAATGTAATAAATATACATTCAATTATGCATCTTTGAATTTAGTTATGTAAATCCGTATGACATGTCCCACAACACTTGATACACAGCGAAACTGTACTGGAATTTCGAGTCCATGTCCAGCTGAAATCTAGTCCCTCGTAATCAGAAAAGCAGGATTGAGTTGTTTGGTTCAAAGCAAAATCCATCCGATCCAGACCAAATGGAAAAGTTTTGTAATGCGCATTCATTGGCAATATGACCCTGAATGTCAATGTTAAGTAGACTAAACGAGAATTCCTTTTGAAACTTCTGTTGAGCTCTTCGAACTTCGAAGTCTCTGGGCGGTGCAAGGTGCGCACACTATTGTTATTGCCTATTGATGAAACTACGATTGCATTTATTTTTCAATACAGCGAACATTCAATTACTTTGAGGCTTTTTTCGGTAGTGTATTTATTATAAATAAGTCTTAGGTAGAATATAAAAAAATGAGTATATAATAAATCGGTTACCGCGTTTGTATGCGGAAAAACGAGTTCGTTGTCTCGAATGAATACTTCAAACGTTAAGGTCATGCAGTACTAATCCGAAAAAATCGTTCATATTTTCTCATAAAAATAAAATAACCTATAAATATACAATATAAGAAACATTGATAATAAAATTCTTGAGCTAAGTAGTTTTCAAATCTCAGAGTCAGAATTTCCTTTAGTAATTCGTACAAAGCTGTCAGATGAGCAAATTAACAAGATCCCTACATGGAATCGCGTTCAAATTCACTTTATGCGTTAGAGGGGCGATTTCTACGTACGTCTCAACACATATGGTAGGCTAATGTACATGATATTTGATATCGCCATTGTTTTGTTATTGGATAGTAAATCTCCTCTTTAAAAATGTGTTTTCTTCTGTTTTGACAAGATAATTAATGTTACGCTATAAGAATTTACATCAACAGACGCATCATTACATACTTAACGGGTATAAACCAGTAAAAAGTTAGATGGTACCGCTTGAAGGTCATGGTGATTTATTCTCCGGCAAGATATGTAACTAATCAAGTCCGATGTTTGTTTAACTTTTGATAAATATGAAACAAGGAAAGTATATGCGCATGTTACTCTTTTTTAATGATGCAGGAGCGTCTTTTTTGACAATACAAATCATTTAAACAACATACAAGATGCCACACCACATATTTCATTTTCAATTTAATTACATCCTAATTTATATTCTAAGCAAACATAGCAACAGCTGCTATGCCATTTTCCTTGACCCTGAACAACTTTTTTATATATATATATTTTAACAGGAGCGAGGATATTTACTTTTCTTAATGCTTCTTTTGCAAATATAGACGGTTCTAGTGTTTCTCGTAAGAAATCTGTTTGGTTTTGTACACAGTTGTTCCTGGATTTGAAACAGAAATGAGAATTTCGATCTTGCTTATTACTACATTTGCGATATTAGGATGTTTCGCGGATATTTACACAGACCTTTTACTTCATTACATTGGTGGTAACTATAATTTTTATATTTTAGTAAAGATGAATAGACACAGAAAGGGGAAGGTTAATGGACAGAATGATGATGGTTTTAAGAACGGAATTCGTTGTGTATATAGTTTCAGTTCTTTTTAATATCATAATTTTGCTAATTTCAAAAGAAAGAAAGAAAATCCAAACTCGATCAATACGTAGATTAAACTATTCATGCCTCATTAAGAGCGATTATTTCTTACTTCGGAGTTATTTATTTTTGTTTGTGCATATTTCACAGCACGATATTTGTATTGACCTCATTGAACATTCTTTAATTCCGGATGTGATTGTTTATTCTTTTGTGGTATTTTAGCTTGCATTGACTGGCAGGGCAATATAGTACAGCTGGGGCAGAGCTACATAATTGATGGGTGTAACCGGTGCCAATGTACCATATTCGGGGTATCTCTCTCTCTCTCTCTCTCTCTCTCTCTCTCTCTCTCTCTCTCTCTCTCTCTCTCTCATTTTCCGTTGTTCGCAGAAAAGCACGCACATTTGCACAAGAGCACAACGCATTCACAAAAACATATATAATTTCACACGATGAGCGTTATGATATATCTTGCAACTAAAAAAAAACATTTCGCTTTAAATTGATTCAGTTAACGATGCACAGACGACGCACTCTTTTATAATGGTATTTTGTTTATATGATGGCTTCTCCCACAATTTGTCAAAGCTGAGGTAATGCAGAAAACATAAAGTGCTTTCGATCTCTGTTGATAACTTGCGTTTTATATTATTATTATTGTTGTTGTTGTAAGTTATTGTTTTTGTTTTTAGTAGTAGTAGTAGTGGTAGTATCTGAAAATGAACATTGTTCACTAACGAGGTTTTCGACATAAAATCTCACACCGGTTTTGTTTTTTCATTCACATAAAACAAATATGCCGTATCAAGCAGAACATCACACTTTGGGGACGACTTCTATCTTAACTTTGTAGTTTTTTGGGAGATATTAAACAAGAACATCCTAAAAAATAGTTTCCGTGTTCGGGCGGAGATTAGAAAAAAAAAATCATCGCAAAACGATGAACACTGGCTGATTCGGACCATGGCTGATTCGGACCATAGCTGATTCGGCCCAAATTACGGGCTGATTCGGCCCAAATTACGGGCTGATTCGGACCAGATGACGGGCTGATTCGGACCATGTGAAATATTATAAGAAAAACCATGTAACACACACATTATTTAGTTTGGTAGTTATTACTGTTTTTTCAGACATACTAAGAGCATATAAAAAGTTGATATTCGGCTTTTATGGACCATGTTAGTTCTCCATGGCTATTGAAACAATGTGCCACCATTTATGGACCATGTTAGTTCTCCATGGCTATTGAAACAATGTGCCACCATTTATGGACCATGTTAGTTCTCCATGGCTATTGAAACAATGTGCCATCATTTATGGACCATGTTAGTTCTCTATGGCCATATTATGTAAATAAAATTAATTTAAATAATAATATGATTCTTCTTATCTTTGCGCTTGTACAGTATTCGGTATACACATTCAACAGTAATGTGCATAGTGTTAAATTATTCATAATAAATGAAGCTAATTAAAATCACTTACGGTGCTTGTTGTTATAGTAAATATGATTTCTTTAGGATAAAGAAATATTCCACATAAATCTTGCTTTTAAAAAAGGCATTAACATATTCAGACTCGTACCAGTATACGCAGACGAAAACAAATCATCTGCATTACATTTTTAGATAATCATATCTTTCGTCAGATTTGGGACTATCTAGAATCTCTGAATTACGTTGCTTCAACTTCCCTTTGAAAATGACTACTTGACATGGGTTGAAATGTTTACTTTCTCAGGACAGCGTTGCGATGCCCCGGACAAATCTAAAATGCTGGCCTTTCATGTTAACACTGACATGGGGGGGAGGGGGGAGAAGAAAGGTCAAAGTGACCCTTCACAAAGACTTTTCTGGTTTAAATATGATAAAATTTTAATGCTCAATGCGTTCAACTTTAAGGGTCAGTACTTATTCAAAATTCGACACTTTACAGATAGATTATGAATTCAGAAATCATTAACAAATGATGCTTAAAACAAATATTATTAAAATATAATTCGTCTTACGAGGTCCACAAAATTAGAAGAATATAGACGTATGATATTGACGTGTGATATTTTATCGAACTGAATCAAAATTTGTACAGCACTTCACTTTCTCCTTTAAGATATACGTTTTATATAGTGCTATTAGTATATAGCAAAATAGACAATACAAATAAATTCATCATACATCTAGCAAAGGCATAACCCTACCATATTGTAAACTCAGATCAATATGTATGAATAAATGTTGCTGCGAATTTTGTTCCCAACAATATGCATTCAATCTAATGATCGATTCCTTAAATGGAAGTTAATGATTCGTTAAATGCATATTTGAACTGCTTAACGTACCTGGGAAATAATGTGAAATATCGTTTCTTAAACAAATGTAAGTGACACATTTAAATCTCAGACGAAACCTATTGATATTTCACATGGTCCGAATCAGCCAAAAATCTGGTCCGAATCAGCCAGAAATCTGGTCCGAATTAGCCCGTAATTTGGACCGAATCAGCTTGGTCCGAATCAGCCATGGTCCGAATCAGCCTGTTACCTCTTTGAGCCCTCTTGTAACTCAGGAAAGGATCCAGGCAAAGCTAGAGTCTTGCCAATTGGCTTACCTACATACAATTTGGCAGGGTCACTTATTAGCCGGTACACGGCATTTAATTAAGATACCGCATGCGCATACACATATACATTTTGTGTGGATTAAAGTCTACATATTATTTATAGATCAAACGACCAGGTCACACTGGTAGTGTATAGACACAATGTTTTTATTTAACTTTGGTACAACAGAACTATCCTAGAGCACAGTATGGGAACTGAATACTGGGGAAAATTTGTTTTTTTTTTATTTGTTAGTGGAACACGAGTATAAAAGCAAACAACACTTAATGACAATTTACTACTAGAGCTTATGATACGACTTTGGAGATATTAAATTGGACAGAAGAGAAATTATGATAGTTATATTTACAGGACCGCTTCGGGGGCTTAAATGTTTAGAACGTCCGCCTCGGATGCGGGAAGTCGCGGTTTGGAACTCTGGCCAAGTCGTGCCAAGACTTATAAAAATGATACTAGTAGCTGCTTCGCTTGGTGTTCAGCATTAAGATGTTAGTGTTAGGACTAGTCGACCGGGTGTTAAGATAATGTGTCTGGGCGGAACATGATGCTACATTTCTGCGACATGACGCCCCAGAGATATCACTATAAACTGTCACACCGCAAACATCGTATCGGTATGACTAAAATTGTTAAAGCTACTTAAAAAATCAAACAATCACAGACACCAAAACACACACACACACACACGCGCGCGCGCGCGCGCGCGCGGTTGATGATGAATCTATACAAACAAGGGCATCACATACACTTGTAGGACACATGGCATTGTGAATTGTCAACGATCACAATATCGGAACTGATTGTCATCTTTGGTTGTTATCCACGTCAGAAATTAAATCACAGATCATTGACGATAATTTACGAAGTTACTCGTTGTGGTTGGGTTCAGGTTCAACGATGTGAGTTGTGCAAGCGTGTTCCTGTTTCTGCCTGAACGTGTCATAACTAAAGGGAAACATGTCTTAAACAGAAGAGTTCAAAAAAAGGGGAATCAAATCTCATAGTATTACTGTACTGAAACTCTCCTATTGGTAACAACACACTGATAATTAATTGTGCAACAATACAACTAGCTTGGGCAAATATTTGAATGATGCATTTCACACTTAGTAGATTTGATGGGCTTGGGGAGGAAATTTGGTCAAATACCATATTTTCTAGATATTATAATTAATTAATCCTAGACCATTTATTATTGTTTTTGTTTCCAATCTAATTTTTACAAGCTTTTCTTCAAACCGCTTAATCCGACTTTAAAAGCTTTTCTTCAATGTCCAACGTTAACGTTATAGACCTTAGTAACAACGTCTGTCATCTCTGACAAAAGGTCATAGGTAGATTGTTTTAGAGCTAAGGTGTCCTCCGCTAAATTAGATGTTTCCTTGTGTTGTTTATAACATACGCACATATATGCAAATATGTGTGCGTCTGTGTGTTAGGTCGACTGCTTTACATACGTACTTTAATGGGAAGCTGGCACCTCTACGTATAATTAATTTGTATTGTTTATTGTTTTTTAATGATTGTATGGTATGTTTATATGTATCTTGTACCTTTGTTCTAAATCAAGTTAACGGTATACATGATCAGTGACATTTTACTTTCAAACAATATAATATATGGCTATTATTTCTCTATGATTGTGAGTATAATGCAGATCAATATAAATTGTAAACATACATTTACTTTAATTTGAGTTATAAATATAGCCATGGTTCTGACCCTTGATACTTCCTAGATGGAAATTTACTAATACGTTGACAATGTATTTCCAGTAAAAGGTAATTGCGACACAGCTCAAGTAGACGGGTAAACAAAACATAACTTGTTTACCTAAGAATTATTCAACCTTGCATTACCATCTGAAGTTGTGTCAGTTTTATTTTTGTGTTCAGTTTTTACGTTAGGTTGATTTATTTAGTATTAATTGGGAATTATTGCGAATTCAGACAAAGATATATTATAATATATTATTGTGATACATCAAAAGGCAGTAAACACATCATCATGCTCTAAGACATTTTCGCATTAGCACGTTTGTCAATGAAGACACATTCAATATTTAAAATTTTTTGGAATACTACTAGAATTCAATTGCAACTTCATACATTGGGATTTGTGATAGCACTTTTGGAACTATCTGGGATTTAATTCACAATAATGTAAGTTCTGTTTAAATATTCACTTTGTATTGTAGGAGAATAAACTATCCGATGAATTTTATAAAACGTTTTGGTATTCATTCTTTTCTGTTACTAAGTTTACGACACAGAGTATAGTGGACTTAATTTACCTATATTTTCCTTTTTCTAGCCTGGTCAGTGCACACGTGTGGCTTGTCCAAACGCTTGAGGAAATTGAAAGATTCGCGATTTTACGAGCCAGTCAGAACTGGAAAACGAATTGGATTATTAATGTACCTCTGATTTTAAATAAAGTCATTTTTGTTTATTATGAAATGTTATCTTCATTTTACTTGTGTCATACTTTGTAAATCGACATATTGATAAATAGAAAATCACAAATGGGTAATGATTTACATGAACGCCTGCACTAGCTGAAAAAAGGGGAGGGGTGGGCTAGGATTTCACCTCTAAACATGTTTACTTTTTTAAACATAAAACTTGATGATTGTCGACCAGATGTTCCCCCACCCCGGTAAAATTTCTGCCGTTGGCCTTGATGATTTAATATTGAATTTATTAAACGAGCTGAGTAATGTCCAGTTCTTGTGATCCTTGGTGAGAAAATGTTGGACATTACATACAAATGGTTTCATTAATTTAATATTACTTGTAAATTAACCGTTTTCAGATCGACGTGACTTTTGTCCACACACTTCTCTCTATCAGTCAATTCGAAAAAATGACGAACCGTACAATACATAGCGATTTTAAGATTTACAATGTTATCAGCTAAAGTAGGTCGGTTTAACTTCTAAGCATTCCAGTTGTTGGGTATTCATTTGGCGAGATGGTGTCTGGGTATGGAAATTCAAGACTGATTGTATTTGTGACCAGATCATTGCATTAATTGATTTGGAACAATGCTGTAGACGTAGACAAATCTTATTTAGATTTTGAATTGGATCATATAATAATAAAAAAAAAATAGCTAATTGGAGATTTTTACAGCGACAAGATTCCGTGATTGGATAACGTTCTGTCAGTTGGGAGACTAGCAAACGAGGTGATCTTTTTATTTCTGTATAATAGCATTTAAATTACCCTTGATGATTCAGTTGCCCTGCCCTCTGTCCATTGATCTATATGCTTAATTATATTTGTAACGTCGTGAGATTTGTTTTTATACCAATGAATTTTGAGTAATCGATTCGAGAAATGACCTCCAACATGTTAATAGTGACAGTAAAAACAAAAGTCACTCGCAGTCAATCATTAAAGAAAATAGTTCTCAAGAATGTCGTGGGCTTACTCGGACCAACCAGAATCTCATTAAAACGATATGTTAACATATTGTCATTTTTAAAATTTATTACTGCATCCACAATACGAAACGTGTACCGGCAATGGGATAACGTTTGCTATCAGGCAGCAAACTGAACATGCAGCTTTATGTCAATTACATTTGCATGTACTTATTTAAAGTACCAATATCGCCATTTTTCATAAATATTATTATCACTTTTCCACTGTAGCTAAAGTTATGAAGGAACGAATTAATTATTAAAGTAACCCTATTTGACATTAACCTTTCTTTGAGATGTTCGGTTTAACCGACGTTTAAATATTCAGTTTAGAATCAAGTGGGGACAAACCTTTATTTTGTTGCCGAAGCCGCTAGAAATTCAATCCAAAATAACACCACTAAATCAAGAAAGAAGTTCCTAAACCAAACCAACGCAATAATGAAACAAATAAATATAAACAAATTAGGCATGGAATCCATGTGGATTCCATCCCACATCAATATCCAAGGAAATGACTTAGCAGATCAGATAGCTAAAGAAGGACTCAATGAATCAAATTACATGCCACTCGAATATAGTCATCATGAATTATACAGTCTAATCAACACATTCATTAACAATAAATGGCAATCCGATTGGAATCAAACTCACAAAGGGAGAAAATTATATAATACCATCACGGAAGTAAATATAAATAGAAAACCACCTAAGTTCACAGGCTATGAACAAACAATAATCAATCAAAATTCTCTTAGGAAAAACTAAACTGGCACACAGCTTTGGAAAATACATAGAAACCAATCATATCCGCCCCATATACATACCAGAATTAATTAAATTAAGAAATAGCAATCCCCAAACAACATTCAAAAACATAATTGGATTGTTAAAAACAACAGGACTACTAGAGAAAAGTTTGAAAATAGGAAAATAAAGAACATAATAGGGAAGACCCCCCCCACAAAAAAAAAGAAAAAAAAAACAAAAAAAAACAAACCCCAACTAAGTAAACAATCTAGTACTAGCTCAAACCAAAAGTAATCATCAAAAATGAAAGCCTCTTTAAGAGATGGAAGCACCACCAGGAATAAACAGGTAGATCTCAACCACCCATGGAACCCACATACACTACGGCGTACATGAAATCACCAAGGCTCATACATTGAGCAACGAAACCGAAAAATAAAGACGCGAGTAACCCTGGAAACAAACTTGGGAACCTGGAAAATTATGCAAAGCCCTCTGAGTAATTAAATCACTCCGAGAATAATGACAAGTCAACAAAATAGATGAAAGATAAAGTAATAGGAGTACACAAATCAAAACGAACAGATCATGTAGACAATTAGGGAATAAAAAACACCATGTAAAAGGCAGACAATAAACATACAATTAATAACATAGGTTAAAAGAACAACCCATAAAATAAGTATAGGAACCTACCCTCACTCCTATTACCTTCTCTAACTTTCCTCTCAATACAGCCTCATTGACAGTAAATAATATTTACCAAATACGTATCAAATTCTAAAGTCAGAAGGCCAAAAATGAAATATAAGTAGATGGTCAGAGACAGACTATCATAACATTTTGTCCCGATATTATGGTTCCAATTTCGACAGTATAAGGTAGTCTAAAAGCCCAAGACTACCAGGCCCCGCAGAGCAAGGCTACAATTAAATTTTATCTAACTTAGGCATACAGACCCCCAACTCAACTATAAGAGCTGGGGCGTATGGAGCTGTATACTCTATTAACTCAAAACAGCACAGAGTTCATCCAATTTTGGGGGGAAAAAGTTTGGATAAAGGGACATCACCACTGGACCAAAACCGGAAAAACATCAAGAGAGAAAAACTTCAAAGAACCTAGGACAAAGGAAAATGATAGCTGGTCCGAGGGAACAACCATATGCTGGGACACCATGAGAACAAGATGGCAGCCTGACATTAGGGGCTACTCAAACAGACAAGAAAAAGCAACACAGAAAAGAATCCAATTGCTTTCATTGCCTGGTTAACAAGGTCCTCATTTGATACGAGAACCCGTTTCGAATAATCTATTTCACGAAACCTGATTTGATTATTTTTGCACACCGTTCAAAATTAACAAGCTAGTTTTATCAAACAGTGAGTATACTTATTTATGTTGCACAGACATCTTAGTATTCAATCTTGTTAGGGACTTAATGCATGTACACTTTGTACTAGAAATATTGGAACGTTAAGATAGTTAAACAAATTTTACAACTTCATGGATTTTATTTAATTGCATAGGTGGCTCAGACATTATTGGTATTTTCCTGTCCATTAGTAATAACTGGACCAGATTTTGAATTCAGCACGGTACCTCTCTTTTATTGTCACAACTCGGATAGCTCCAAAATGGCGTTGATGTGAAACTAATTTCCACTACCACTACTTGTGCCATTGCACACCAATAACACACCTAATTGGTTGTTAGGGTTGAGTGTGTGTTGGGTTTGTTCCACTTACCCAGGGTCCTCCATTCAGGTCGATGGTTACTTAATAGCAACCCACTACCTGACGACCAAATTAAATAGTACTCCTTGAGTACATAAATGCCTGGGGGAAGCGGCACCATTTCTCTTCCCCAGGAGTAACTAAATTTCCAGCTTTGCTGGAAACTTTAAACAGTGCTACAGATCATATACCGTATCCAACATAGGGTGGTGATGATTATAACGGTAACGTCATCAAATCTTGTGTTCTTGTGGATATACAGCATCCAGGAAATCTTTAGTATTATTATCAAATAAATATAATTACATATGACAAAGGAAATGGGAAGCTGAAAATTATATTCCTTTCAAATTAAGTCTGGATAAAATTAAACTGATTAACCGAAATGACGCTAAAGTATTATCAAGAATCAGAAGCGGTACAACTCTACTGGTATGTAGCTTTGGAAGGTTCTTACAATCAAGCAATGCAAGAGGCATAACTAATCCACCATGCCAACGACACAGAACAATAGAACATGCGATTAATGAATGTCTTTACTTTTCCACACAGAGCAAACATATTCAAGAAGAACAGATAAGAATCATAGCCCCTTTGACCTACCCTAAATTCCTAAGAGCATATACGTTAAAAAACATATCTAAGACGGCACCAACAATAATAGCAATTATATCAGCAACAACAGCAACAAGGATAACATCATCAATGAAAAGTAGAGTGTAAGATGGACACGGATAAATTCTTTCTCCTTCATGAAGATGCGTCCTTTTTCACCAGTTATGCTAATAGTGAGATAAGGCCGTCCTGCAAGATAATATACTCCAGTAGCAGTGGCCAACCAAAGTGGTTCTTTCAAGGGTCATCCAAATTTCTTGAAAATAGGGATACTAACCCTGTTTGGATGTTTTGTGTTTGTATTTTTGTACGTGTTATCCCCCCCCCCCCCCAACATAAACCCACTCCCTTATAAATATGTATTTGTTGGGTAAAGTGTGCGTTTGTACTAATAACTGTATGCATACACGCTTCCTTAATACTGTGTAAATGCTATGTAAATTTGGAAAACTGGTTTCTTTTAGATCCGAACAATTTTTGTTTCTTTGATATTGTATATAGGGTATATAATTTGTGAGCGTAGTTTTTCATTTATGCCCTTACTTCAGCAACATAAAACGGCGTTTTCACCAGTCGTGCAATTCAACCTCGAACATCTGTTAAGCTACATTACAAATAGAAAGCAGACACAGACACACACACACATACACACACTCGATCAGACAAAAAGATAGAGTACCCAATGCTGTAGAGAAAGACAACAGATGGAAGCCATCAGTTTGATGGAGGAAGTGGAATAGTTCCTGGTCTTGGAATGAAACCCAAACAAGAGGTATTTGAAAAAATAAATCACGTCTCTGCAAGATGCCATCAATATATATATATATATATATATATATATATATATATATATATATATATATATATATATATATATATATATATATATATATATATATATATATAAAGCATTAGAAGACGGAGAAAATCAAGACGGCGTAGGTGGTGTAGAGATTTTTCAAATATGAAACTGCATTCTTCTTTCTCCATCTTTGTTATGCAATAGAATTGTTTGATATATTGAATATTCCAGCATTTATTTTAAGCGTTAACGATAGTGGACTTATAGCGCCATGCTATTAGATGAACATGGTCATTTGTTTAGGATAGACATCTTATGACATGAGTTTAAAGAATTCGTTATACATATGCATGATGCATGTATGAAATACATGTAATGAGTAATGTTTGAATTTTTATAAATGCAGTGAGATTATTATTGTCGGATACAGACTCATGAACAAAGCTGGCAATTATTATAATAATCTTGTACAATATTACTGATCAAATGAGTTAATAAGCTGCGAATATAATTTATGTGTAAGAATGCATGACAAATATCGTTGCACTCGTTCTTAACCGTGTCTCGTGTAATACACAAATCTAGTTATACGTTTAGCTATATTTGGATAGCTAGTCGAAGAAGTCTGAGGGGTTTCGTGTAACCTGTATACTGCTGACGGTGGTGATGTAGGCTCAGATGACTGTAGTGGTTTACTCGACGTGAGGGCCCAAAGCTTGGGGACCAACGGGTTTGCATTGAATAGAATGGTTCTTGAGAGATTTGTCTGCAGAGTGTATGAGCCGGCCATGCGTGGTGGTTGTTTGTGGGTCCACCCACAATTTTATCAAGAAGCCTACAGGAACTACCCTGTCCAGCAGCTAGCAATAAGAAATAACTACATGTCTACGCTACACAGCTACCATTTCCCCGAAAATACCAGAGAGGATAAAAGAACTGCGGATATATGTAAAGAAACAGAAGAAAAACGGGGAACATTTGCTTTAAAATCACTTCTGGGATTTCTTTGTATAGGTTCAAACTTCAACGTTGATTATTCTTCTCACCCAATATTTTCCTTTAAATCAAACAGAACTTCAATATGGTTTATGTCCTAATGTTTACATCCTGCGCATGAATACAAATATTAATATGTTAATGTGGGCTGTGGTGTGACCGTTGCATCCGATAAACTCAGTTTTTACGCGTGAGCAAGGAATAAAAGCAATATAAAACGTTGCATAGTAATGAGGTATTATCGCATTTAATATATCAATGTTATATGAAAGTGACAATAAATAAATTAATATGTATTCGAAAGAAACTGTTTCATTTCATCATTTCCAATTTCAAACAAATTACCCCCTCCAACCGCACTAAAAGAACCTCCAAATAATATGCGGACCCTAGCGGATAGCAATGTGATAAACCTTCAAGTTCACGGATTTTTTGAAAATTTATATTTCTGTCTTGGAAATAAGGCAAGTGCTGCAGTGAAATTTGCTTATGTAATAGTGTGCTGACATAAATTATTCTTTTCGTCTGGTAAGTGCATCATTTGTCAATAAATACAGCATGTACATTTTTGATTTAACTTTGGTACAATGAGGATGCTTAATAAAATTAGAATAGAACGTGTTTGACATAATACATTTCTGGCTGCTGCTAAGTTTTCCATAGTTGTTAAGAGATTTGGGAGGCTATGCGGTATATTAGTCTATAGCCTATATGCATGGGTCAGTGTTTTATATCATAGTTAATTTCACACAGCATTTAGAATTTTATCTTATCTGTAGCACAACAAATTTTCAGGTCAGCGTACTTAAATGCAGCTAACAATATATAATTTGTTTCACACAAAGTATTTAAAACTAGTTAGGCTGCTTTAGCTACATTTAATTACGCTGATCTAAACATGTACTGAGCAAGGCCTGCATATGAGATAAAATTGACCATGCTGGTTAGAACGAACTAACATATTATCAAAACCACGAAATAGTATGCATGTGTGTATTTGTCTCTATCAAATGGTGTGTTCTCAAAGATTAATTGACCTTAAGTAACTATGTTTTTGTTATATATTTGTACGTCAGGTACAACAGAAGGCAAGAAGTGTTTCTTTTACTAAAAGTAGTTTTGAGCGCATGGACAACTTGACTGAGGCGACTGGTCTGAGATAACTAGAATGAGATAAGAAAAGTAAGGTTAGCAAAACAACTGGATTTCTCTGTCGCATGGGTTATAAAATATACCAATATATATATATATATATATATATATATATATATATATATATATATATATATATATATATATATATATATATATATATATATATATATATATATATATATTGGTAATAACGATGTATCCACTCAGCAAAGTCTTTGATTCTTGTTGGGATGCTGTGTATAAATCATACCCGAACTGGTGTGGTTATGAGATAGGTGCAAAAAAAGTAACTTAATAAAACGTGAATTGCAGGTCACGATGAGCATCTTTTTGTCTAAGGTTTGTCTAGAGATGCATATACTAATCAATATTTATAGATTCTAGCATGAGCAGTAGCTAAGAAATGAACACCTAACACAAACGATAACGTTAATTTTGAGAAGCTAAATATATGAGCCATAATGACTAACTCCTGGAACAAAAGAATCCTTGCTACATAGTAAAACTATTTTAAACAGGGGTAAACATATTCCTCATTCCAAGATAAAACAGTGTTAAACAGGGGTAAACATATTCCTCATTCCAAGATAAAACAGTGCTAAACAGGGGTAAACATATTCCTCATTCCAAGATAAAACAGTGTTAAACAGGGGTAAACATATTCCTCATTCCAAGATAAAACAGTGCTAAACAGGGGTAAACATATTCCTCATTCCAAGATAAAACAGTGCTAAACAGGGGTTAAATGCTCTTCTTTCAAAGTAAAACGGTATTAAACTGTGGTTTAAATGTTTTCATGAGCTAAATTTTAGCACATAACATACACCAGTAAAATATCAAATGTATGTCACATTAATGTTCGTTTAATGTAAGGGCATGGGGCAAGTAGAGATACGTACAATCATTTAGTTAGATGATTCTTGTACAAACAGTGACTGAGATTGAATCCAATTTAAACGTCAGGGATATGGGTCACCGTGACCAATGCTTGTAACACATGTACACTACTTGTATGGATGCAGCCTCTAACAAAGTTTTAGGAACAGAGGTATAATATTATATGCACTGGGTTGGACAGAAACTTGTTTAGTCATCAGCTAGGTACAAAAGACTTAACCAAAGTCAATAAATTGTGAAATATAGGTCACACTGACATTCGTTTCTTGTTAAATGTGATTCTAACATGGAAGGGCTTGAAACATAAAATTAAAGCACAATATTTGTGTCAGTGAACAGTGAAAGATTGGTCAGAGGGACACATTTAGGTAATGTATGTGTTGTGTTTGCCACGGTGAGTCCTTTCATTTAGTTCCATGAATCGAACAGAGATTCATACATTTAGTTTTAATGTACTAAGAGAAAAACTGAAAACACAAAATTTAAACATAGTCAATGTAGCGTGAAATTTTGGTCAAGGTGAATCACTGCTGTGATATGGCTTACTAAAACTAAAATTTCAGCAGGAATGTGTTAGTTCTGCAATTTTACAGACATTTACAGGTGAAAAAGCACAATTCCAATGTAAATTAAAATTAAGAAAACGTTTATTGTACAAAAGCATATTTCAAAAGACAGTGCACAGGTACATTGTTTAAGCTTGATATGTATATACTATTTATATAGAAACAATATAATTTCTTTTTCAGTCAAAACAACCCAGACATGAATATATAACATTTAAACACATCTGACCTTTTAAACACATAAAGTAGAGATATACATTTGTCAGTTTGCACTGCTACGATTTAAGGGAATCCAATTGAGAAACCAGTCAAGATATAGGATAGCACTTGGTCCGTGATTACAAGGAAAAATATTATCTATCGCATTAGTGTATATTGTGCATGAGATAAACATGACTTTATTTATTAGCAGGTTTGTCGTGGCAAAAGGAGATAATTCTTTTTTCAATGCGTACATCTTTTTTTTTCTACCAAATTCTACCACCTGGAGCAAGTAAAGACTGCACTATATGGGCTATGTATAAATTGTTTTAAGTGGGGTACGTACAAAGCTGAAGGCAGCTCATTGTTCGTGTATGTATTCATTTTGCTGACGCGGAGACATACGCTGCAAAGATTAGATTGTATTCTGTGTCCAAAAAATAAAGAATATCTTAGTTGAATTATGTAACTTAAGAAAGGCTGATACCAGTGAAAACATTTATTAATAATAATTATATATATTGTACGGTACAATAGCTATATATATATATATATATATATATATATATATATATATATATATATATATATATATATATATATATATATATATATATATATATATATTCTCTCTTGGTAGCCTCTCACGTCGAGGAAGACAAGTTTTGAAATCTCATAGACAATGGACGTGCATGTGGCTCAAGAGTCCAATTTCCGTTGCACACAGGCGATTACAGGTGGGGCATGGGAGACCGATGGTTGTGGGTGGCTGAGACACATCTTTGTAACGTCTCTCATGAACTGCAGCAAGACGCTGGCAGCCGCCAATCTCAAAAGTGGAACTGACTTTTCTGGTTAGGGCCTGCCACTGACTTCTGTTTAAGGCAGCGCATTCAAGCTGTTATATTGAAGGTTGCCCATTTCATGTACGTCTTGAGATTGCCTTTGTACCTCTTGCGAGATCGGCCTTTTTTCTGTTGCCCTGGGCTAGCTCACCAAAAATCAGCTGCTTAGGGATTCTGTTTTGATCCATGCGGATGACGTGGCCAGTCCATCAGAGCAGGGCCTGATTAGTTTGGCTTCGATGGGTGTTGTGTTGGCTCTATCAAGGGCATCTTTGTCCTGCCAATTAATCCGGCCGGACGAATTTCAGGGGGCGCTAGTGGAATTGTTCAAACTGACTGCTTTCAGGTGAATGGAGATGATTCTGCTACATATGAAGCGACCTTGAAGCGCATATTCTTAGATGGCTTTGTTTGCAACAATGACTACTCCTGTTTTAGACTATGTCAGAAGGATGCTATCGTCAGCTCTTAAGGGTTTCATCCATGGATATGTCAATGTAGAATGCCTTTTAAGCCATTCACATTAATGTTAAATATGGGTTGACTGTATTAAATCCATTTTTGGCAACAGTGCAAAAGCCAAGTATGTATGTATCCCTTTTCATTATTGGTCTGTTATCTTAAATCGGTGCTATTTAATATAATTGAAATATTCAAAACGGAAAAATTTGGTAAAATATATGAGAAAAAGATAATGGTTAAAACAACAGGTAAAATGTATAAGTTCTTAGTGCATGTGAATGGCGTTATTAGTTTCCTTTTCTTTTCCATGGCTTATAAAATCTAAAGGATATTGTAATTCTATGGGAAAAACTATTTTATTCTTCCCACAAGGAAGACATTGCAGACAACGAATGCAGACACGATAGGCAAGGGAGACACAGAATGTATTTCATATTCAATCTACTCTTTTATCAGAGGCAAAAGTCAGAATATCTGGGGAGTTTGAATGTCAAGAGTCTGAATTACAGAGGAGTCTAAATGTCAGGAGTCTGAATGACAGAGTATTGCAATAACTCTCTATGCACCTAAATGTACATTGTATGAAAAATGACATAAAGCAATTCAGTTTTTCATAAAGACCGATATATTCATAATTATTTTCTAGACATTTTCTTGTGCATAACCTTTCTGAATAAATGATTAAACCTATTAGTCACTTCTAAATATGATACAGTACAACCTCTCTTGAAAGACCACTTCTTTAACCAAAACAATATGGTCTCTTAAAACAGGTCACAATGCTATATAATCAATACAGTTTGTACAGTGAGAGTGTGGTCTCTCAAGACAGACAGTCTTACATCACAGTGGAATTCAAGACATGATTTACAATACAATGTTATTTTTTCCATTCGCCACCCTCCTTCATCCGGACCATCAATTCATCTTAGTTTTATTTAGTGAATTTTCCTCACAGAAGCCCTGAGTATTCCTGTATGGTATTAACTGGGTATTTGGTATGAGTATTCCTATGTGGTATTAATTGGGTGTTTGGTATGAGTATTCCTATATGGTATTAATTGGGTGTTTGGTATGAGTATTCCTATATGGTATTAACTGGGCGGTTGGTATGAGTATTCCTATATGGTATTAACTGGATGTTTGGTATGAGCATTCCTATATGGTATTAACTGGGTATTTGGTATGAGTATTCCTATATGGTATTAACTGGGCATTTGGTATGAGTATTCCTATATGGCATTAACTGGGCATTTGGTATGAGTATTCCTATATGTTATTAACTGGATGTTTGGTATGAGTATTCCTATATGGTATTAACTGGGTATTTGGTATGAGTATTGCTATATGGTATTAACTGGGTATTTGGTATGAGTATTCCTATATGGTACTAACTGGGTATTTGGTATGAGTATTCATATATGGTATTAACTGGGTGTTTGGTATTAATATTCCTATATGGTATTAATTGGGTGTTTGGTATGAGTATTCCTATATGGTATTAATTGGGTGTTTGGTTTTTGTATTCTTATATGGTATTAACTGGGTATTTGGTATGAGTATTCCTATATGGTATTAATTGGGTGTTTGGTATAAGTATTCCTATATGGTATTAATTGGGTATTTGGTATGAGTATTCCTATATGGTATTAATTGGGTGTTTACAGTACTTTTTGCAACTGCATTGAAAATTACACAGATGTGTACACACACATTTATATACTTTTGGGGCTTTAACCATTCTTGCAATTTGTTGGTTTTAATGGCATATTTAACCCATGACACGTATATTATGAGCATCCACAACTCCATCACAACCGTATGGTAGATTTGTAGTTGATCTCAACGTTATCTATTATAATTTATTGCCAAATAAATTTTCTTAGTTTAGAAGGAACACAAATTTCCGAAACAAATATTATATTTTTATACTAACTTTTCTTGATTAGAAAGCTCTGGAAAATTAGAAATTTCTTTTCTGAATATATTTGTTTATCAACCACCATCCCTGGTTAGCAGTTTTGTCTGCATCATTTACCTCTCCTGCCAAAAATATTAAATACAATTTTGTGTACACAATCCCAAGTTCTACTGAATATTTCAAGGACGGAATAAAAGTTACACTGCATTCTAAAATAATTCACAAATAATAAGACAGCAAAAAGCAATGAAAATCAAATTCAAACTAAAATGTAGAAGACTGTTCAATTATCAAGCTAACCATTTTGAGAATTTATCCATCATCATCATAATTGGCCAGCTAGTTCTTTTACCAATTTTTTCCAACTATGCGAGCGTTGAAGTAAGCAGTGATTATAACATAGTAGATCAAGAAAGTCCAAAAGAAGACAAACTCAACTGCTGATGCCACCTGTTTCCATTGTACTTGTTCAGAAGGGTTCTTGTCGTGAATGCAGAAGCAGGTCAACAAGGACCTCAATCTTGACACGGCACGTGCAAATTTACAGAGGTACTGGCTTGGGGGTGACAACTTGTCATTGAAGTGAGCGATCCGCAAGACGATTAAGGAAAGGAGTAAAATGAAGAAACTGTTTAAAAGCAGGATAAGACTGTAAAGGGACATTAAAGACAATTCAGTGGAATACTTTGGCATTTCCTTGTTCTGGATGACATTGTTCAGAAGGAAACCACAGAAAATAACGATGGACAATCTACCTTTCTCTTCTGACTCTGGTGGCAAGACGAAGGCAAACACGTTGAGACTGGCAAGTGATATCATGGGAAACATGAGATAGTAAAGTTGAAAGCCTGCATTTCTCTTCAAACGCACGTTAAACGTGAACATGTTTCGGTCAGAGAAGATTTCTTGTAAATAGGTAGATGATATCAAAGTCCATCTGGAATTTTCACTGTATTCGGAACTGACGTAGAACCCTTTAGATGCCAACGTGAAATTAACGTTCGAATTGTCCATTGCCCACAGTTGGAACTGTAAATAATAATAATAATAATAATAATAATAATAATAATAATAATAATAATAAAATATTAGTTTTATGTTTGCATGCACTGTTAAATTCATTATTGGCTTTATCATGTGGAGGAACTGGAAGTTTTGTACCTTTCCCAAGAATACACTGAGGCAGTTGATTGGGCGATTCTGGGCTGGTAATAATCCAGCAAACCTTGGATTGCGAATCCTCGCGAGAAGAAAAAGAAGTAAATTATGACGTTGATGACGACAAACAGAAGGAAGAATGCTTAAAATCGTATTACTAAGCTTGCACTACCACAATGTGCAGACATGATGTATTTACAGACTAGATATGTATGTCGATAAATCTCAGTTATATTTTTGTTACAAGGCCTCTATTCCGTGAGCGAATTTGAATTCATAGTTTTCAAGCAACTTCACCTATATCTGCCAATAGCTTATATGAACCAACCCCAAATCAAAGAGTACCAAACTTTTTGCTATCACAATGCAGCAGGTATATGAGGGATGAGGGATATGTAATCAATTGTCGAGAATATCCAAGTTTTTCCAGGTTTTTTCCTTGATCACACCTTAAAAAATCAGAAGCATGCCGTCTTGTGTATCATTAGTGTGTAGGTATATCGATAATACTACCTCAATGTTGAAAACAGCTTTAGTAGGACAAAAATGATTATGCTGATATTTAGCCGAGTGGTCTGGATTTGTAGTGGACTTTGGTATACAGTTCAAACATAATCTTACCACCTTTAACCACACCAAGACAATGTACTTCATCTCTCTGAAGTCCATGCACATAGCATAGAATTGACATTAGATACTTTTGTGCTTGGGTTGACAGATATTCAAAATAACATGTCTCAATACTCATTGTTGCCAAGTGATTTGTAGCGCTTTAATAGGTTCCTTCTCAGAGCAACAAGTACCGTACATTTACTAGCTAAATCAAAGTATTTGTCTTCAATATTTGTTTAGATTTGTAACGAATTGTTAGAAGGTGTTCTTGCAATATCTGAATAATTTATGGCATATTAAAAGGTTTGTAATAAATATGTAGGCATGAAATTCCATCACTCCTGTCAAGGAAAATATAATCAAAATACATTTTTAATTATCACAATGGGTAAAAATATTTAAAGCAACTTGGATAATGTACATAATTGACCTACATTGACGAGAATGTTGCTCATAATCTCCAATGATTGTGTTTGAAACTGCCAAATTTTAATAGGATTGCAGTTAGCTATACATTTGTTTCTTTTTCCCTCCATTGAAAACCTCCAGCAATATGGTGATTTGCCCTACAATGTTTAGTTGTCCAGCGTCAAATCGTTTGAACTGTCTTGTTTTTGCCTTTAACAAATTGTAAGGAGGGAAAGCTTGTACTAGTTCTAAACAAGTCTCTTGATGATTACATTGTTTCCTTTGGCTGTAAGAATAGTCATCTAGATATGATTTAAATAACAAGGAATACAAACAATCAAAAGACACAATGAAATAACGAGAGAGAGAGAGAGAGAGAGAGAGAGAGAGAGAGAGAGAGAGAGAGAGAGAGAGAGAGAGAGAGTATGTTGTAGTATTTACTGTCTGCCTACCTTTATGACCTATTTTTGGAAGGCTTGACATTATCAATAAAGTCCATTACCTTGAAATCTATAAGATTCCAGTCTGTACAGTCATTGTTCTTTTTAATGCGTTATAATTGTTACAACAGAAGACACTACCAATTAATTCCAGTGTTCTCCATCTCACACTTACATCTGCAGTATGAAAAGACGGATAGGCGGAGTTACGAGTTTAAATGAAGCTTAGGATGAATATTTATTTAGAGTATTTTAAAATGGCTGGGCTAACCAGTTTGTTTTGTTGGACAAATGTATAAGTTGATACGTCCTCATACCAAAAAATGTAAAATATAATTTGAGGAAATGGTTGTTAAATTTCTTGGCAGTGTGTCTTAATGTAACTACTTTACTGTATTGGATAATTTCAGAGAATTATGATTTGGGAAGCTACACAATTTCGTAAGACCTTGACCTAACTGCTAATGTCAAGAGTCCAAAAACCTAAAGGTAAAATATCAATTCTAAGGAGGTTTTAGCAACACAACATAGAAAAGAAAAAAAAAACAACCACGATCAAATCACCTTCAATTGGCAAACTTGCTCATCATAGGGATAATAAGTCAGATCGATTTTACAGTTGGACTGTAGCACACACTTTGGTTTCCAGGTTACTGTCCCATTATGTGTGACATGGACGTTGATAAAGCTGGCTCCCATCTTTTGTACTCCAGAATAGGCATTTGCTAGGACCAGGCTCGGCTTCCAAACGTCATCCTGTGGAATGTACATGTACGTTATGTTGAACTTTTTTGCAGGTTCCCATACCAGAAGCTCATCTAACCACTGCATTGTGAACTTGCCAACCGAAATAAGCTTGCCTTTTTTCTCATTAAGGTCGATAATGGAGGTCAGCTCGAAACTGATCGTTGCTGTGGAGGCGTAGTTAAGATCTTTCATTGGGACATTTTCATTGTTGTAGAAGGTAGCATTGATCAATTCATCCATCAACTGAGCGACTCTGGATACAGGTGGACCTACTGTTGTAGTTGTTGTAGTTGTTGTTCCTGCAGTCACACTTGTTACTTAAGGAAAAATGTAATAACATTATTGGAACATATGACCATGTGACTTCAGATAGAGTTGTGTAATTAAGTATCAAATGGCGAACATAATGCAGTCACATACTGGTTGCTATGGTTATCGTTCTCTCATATTTTTTTTCTCAGTAAGTTAATGTAAATAATACTCTATCTGTAAACATGTATGAATCAGTATTTCTCTATCGCATTATGTAAATTTCAATCCAAATTGACGGAGTGTTGTTTTGTTTGTTTTCTTTTGTTCTTGTTTTAGTTCGTGTAATAATAATAATAATAATAATAATAATAATAATAATAATAATAATAATGCTTTATTTACAGAGGGTGACTCATTAGTCAAGACCATTTTCCCTTTAGGTCCTCCTAAAGAGAGTATAACAATGCAAGATATCAATAATTACTGTTTATTTTAACATGTTTAGTATTAAAATACTAAATTCCATTATCTATTAGAAATGCATACATGCTCATGATATCTCTTCTTAAATACACTAATATTTCCAGATTTTACATGTAGTGGAAGCTTGTTCCACAGAACTGTACCAGAGTATTGGAAGCTATTTTTAAATTGCTCTGTTCTTGATTTTTGTGTTAGGTTTCCGAGTGATTTTGATATCAACTGATAACAATACCAGTTGAAAAAGGCCCGAATACGTTCTAACGATACTCTGGTGCAGTTCCAAGTAGACATTTGTATAAAAGAACTACCTTATGAAAATCTATCCTGTCATATATTGTGAACCATTTGAGTTCTGTAAACAATGCTTTTGAAGGATGATTAATTGATGCATCTATAATTATGCATGCTGCTCGTTTCTGAAGTTAATAAATCCTGTTAAGCTCAGATTTAACAGTTCCCCATACATTTGAACAATAACCCATTGTTGTAAAAATATACGACTTATAGTATAGATTGCGAGTTGCCATAGTTACATATTTCTTTATTCTGCTGAGTAGGGTAATTTTGGAGGACAGTGTGTTACCAAGCTTATCAATATTCGACAATAAATATTATCTACTGACACACATACACGCTTTTCATGTCTGACATTTTCTAATGGATGATTATTTGGATGATTATTTAATGCAACAGAGATGGTTCTTGATTTCCTGATTTGTGTAGCTTTTCTGATGTCCCCCAAATCATTCATTTTGTTTACCTTCGTTAATTAACATCCTAATTTGTTTTGCTTCGTTTTGGACTCTAATAAGGTCTGAGTTTAATCTCATTTGGGTAACTTCAGTGTCAGAATTAGATGTAGACAAGGCTGCATTGTCTGCACACAAATCTGTATCTGTGGATTTATTATTTAAAGGTAGATCATTGATATAGATAAAGAAGAGGTAAGGGCATACAACTGAGCCTTGACGGCACTCTGAAGAACAGTGCAAGATTGAGAGCTAATATATTGCCAATGCTTACTTGATTAGACCTTTAGTTTAGGTATGATCTAAACCAGTTTAAAGATAGATTGTCGAAACTGTAACATTTCAACTTCTGAAGCAGAATTTCATGATCAGTAAGATCAAAGGCCTTCTTGACAGAGGCGTAGCTAGAGTGTTTGGCGCCCGGGAACAATATTCATTCCCCCCCCCCCCACCTCAACTCTGAAACCCATTATTTTCATCAATAAATTCACCATTACCCGTTACAACCTATTTCAAAGCCCATTTTGGCGCCCCCCCCTAGTATGGCGCCCGGGGACATATGTACCCCCCTCCCTCCCCTAGCTACGCCTCTGCTTCTTGAAGTCAAGGAAAACAATCCCAGTCGTATGTGACTTATTTCTTTCTTTCAGCCAAAGATCAAATGATTTAGTAACCATGTAATAATTGAGAACACTCTATGTATAATCTACGTTAATGGTAAAGAAATAATTATTTCCCACTGTATACTTAATAGTTAGGAAAATTATTGCTTTGTTTTGTTTCATTCTTTCCATAAATGTTAGGAAAATTATTGTTTTGTTTTGTTTCATTCTTTCCATAAATGTTCAGAACATTATTGCTTTGTTTTGTTTCATTCTTTCCATAAATGTTAGGAAAATTATTGTTTTGTTTTGTTTCATTCTTTCCATAAATGTTCAGAACATTATTGCTTTGTTTCGTTTCATTCTTTCCATAAATGTTTTCATTTCTAACCATTACCCTAGTGCCTTCAATATATTCAAGGTCTGCAACTGGTCAAAAAACGTTACAACAAGTTTCAAGAATAAGAACCCCTTTTATTGCCGATAACAGTGTCCTATGTAAAGTTTGTAAGTAAAAACTGTTTCTTTTGGAGCATGCATCAAATATGTATGGTCCAAAATGTCATAGGCAGTAATGTGTACTTACTATAATAATACATTATTTGGAATCCTTCCTTGACGATGTTGTAATCTGTGTGATGACGGATCAGATAATACTGGGAAGTTGATAATTCATATTTCTTGGGTCTTTTACTGCAGTATGTATAAATAACGTTGCTTGTAGTACATTTTCCTAAATTAGAACAAACATATTAATTAATCCTGATATATCTATTCTACAATGAAATACCAGATTTTCTATAACAATTTATCAAACTTTCAAACAGCATTCAGGGTTTTATTCAGTTATGGTTCTAGGTACTATATGAGAATGAAGTCACAACTGTCATTAGTATAAACTTGCCCAGTAACTATACCAAAACCTCGATCTGAATGAGTAGTGATAGACATTTTAAACCATCATAGGAAATCAAAACATAAATACTTCATAGGTACAAAGGAAATCAAAATCAGCTATAAAAAGACACAAAACAACAATATGATAATATAGTTTCATTTGGTGTTAAATTTTTTGTCTTTTAACATTTTGCGCATAAATCTCCAGAAACAATTTACTGTATCTAGTTTGTATATGATATAACTTTATTGCCGCAATACTAGAGGGTACAGTGTACTGGAGGTGAATTACAATCATATAGTTTGATGCAAAAATCTTGGTAATTATTTGCATATACATGTGTGTGGATGATTCACCATCGAACTGCATCTGGTACTCTTAGAATCCACCATTGCAAGTAGCGATAGAAAATATCAAACAGTAGCATGGAACGATTTCTTGGTCTGTACTAGGTGGTTACCGATATATCCAGTTTAAACCTGTTTTTTTTTCTAAAGCGAGATTACCTTAAATTACATTAGAACAATGGGGATGAGGAAGACACGGAGAAACCGAAAATATTACCTCTACCTCTGACACACATCAAGAGTATTTATGCTCCACTAACGGATGAGAATTTCAAAATGGAGACCTTCGTTCTCGACATTTGAGGAGATCTCTATAGGATTCTGCACTTAATTGGTCTCACTGTTAAAGTTTTGTCCTGGGTGAATCCAGCAAAAGTGCCCAATACCGCTTTACTACAAAGTTGTGCTGTTACAAGCTGGGAGCGGTTACAGTATTTGCAGAAGAAATGTAAAACTACACAAGTCTAGTGAAACAATCGATATGTTACATTTGTATTAATTGTGAAGCTTACCCGCATAAATCATAATCCTGTCATATTTGCAAAACTCTGCAACTTCGATGTTAATGTTTGTGATTTTCAGGATCAGCTTTGCAGTAGGATACTGTGGGTTTTCTATCATCCAATAACTGTCATGGTTGCTAAAGAGAGAAAGAGAGAGAGAGAGAGAAAGAGAGAGGGTTATTTATAGTTGCGTGACTTTTCTTTTATACTCTTAAGCTGTGATTCAAACTGTACAATTTCTAACAGTGTGCGATGAATACAAGGAAGGTGAGATTTTCTGTGTTTTGGTTTTGTTTTTGTTTTGATCTTTTTCATTTGGAAATGACAGACTTATGGTGTTTCCATATTAAAAAACAAAACCAACAACATGATGTTTGCAAATGCAGAATTTTGTAATGAATGGCCAGCAAATGAAGTGAGGATAATTAATCAGAATAAAGCAATTACTGCAGATCACATCTTACTTCAATTTGAAAGCATATTCAAAGAAGCGAATTGTGAATAATTCCTAGCAATCAATGTTTCTATCTAAAACAAAGAAAAGAAATACACAAAAGGTATTTTAACTATAACCAATAATATTACACTGAATAATTTAGTTGTTAAGATGGTCAAAAACAAATACATTTCTTCACTAGGTAACTAGCGTACAAATTAACTTGATACAAAATTTTATTTAAAATGTCCCAGATTCTGATATCCTACTTGTGTTTGCAGTTACGAAATTTAAGTGATTTCAAAAGTGAAACTCTTTCGTGATTACAACTATTAAATTTCACTGATGTGGTAGTACTTTTATTATTAGTAAAGAAAAACTCCTTGCATAACATCACTTTCCCTACATCAGTCAGCAAAATCTTGGTTCACAATTGGTAAAAAATAATCAAACTTTTGAAAGATGGTGCCTTAAGGACATGAAAATCAAATTTTATTCATAAAAATAAAAATATTCTTTTAATGACTCTTGTGGTAACAGCAATGTGTCAAAGAAAAAACAATACACATTAGACATTGTTCCTTGAGTACGATGTTTTCAACATAGTTTCTTCTTATTTTTGTTAGATACGGAATTTACGCATTGTTGGACACTGGTATATACAGCAGAAAAAAGCTAGTGGTATAAGTGTAATTATAAATTTGCATTGTTAATTATGAAAAACTGACAGACAAAAGTCTGTACCCAGAGTAAATGGGTCTTTTTTTTTTACACACAAATCATTGGCAACAAACTTTTGAAATTCTGATAACTCAAAGGCAAATATCATGCACAGACTGATTTATTCTTCACTACCTACACATTAAATAATCTTATACAGACAAGTCCAAGTTCCAGTTCAGCTGAATTTATTTAATTGTATGAAGATATTTTGATATTCAAAGCAAATTCAATGGGACAGCAATAAATCGATAAATTACACCTAAATAAAGTGACTACCTGGACTACTGAAAATGCACAGGACCTGTAAAGCGCATAAAGTGGAACACTAAAGCATAACATTTTTTAATTCACACAAAGTATATAATTTTTTAAGTCTGAATTTTATCAATTGTGTGGAATAAGTACAGTATAGTCGATACAGTATGTCTTACTTCGGATAATAATTTGGATAGTTCTGACTCGAGAAGCTTTGAGGGGAAGAGGTAGCATTCATGGCTATGTAATTATCATAAGCTTTGTAGCATTGTTCTTCCGCTGAAAATAATAATAATAATAATAATAATAATAATAATAATAATAATAATAATAATAGGAGGATCAAGAGGTCTGACATAACAAATGCCCATTCACTAAGCAGAATTTTGTTGCACTGCAGAAAAGTGAACAGTCTCCAAAATTTTATATGGTCTCTTTTTTTACCTACTTTTTCTATAGTTAGATAAATATTATTTCTAAAGATAAATGCATAATCGCCTCTTGCTCAAACACGATTTAGATCATATACATATTTACTAAGTTTATTTAACTTGGATGATACATTAAGCTATGAGGTAACAAGTGAATCAATTTTAAATGCATAGCAGTGGATCAATAACTGTTTAGTGCAGAGCCAAGGATATATATATATATATATATATATATATATATATATATATATATATATATATATATATATATATATATATATATATATATATATATATAAATAGTTTCAAAATTCTGAAACTGACACATAATAAAGCAATTTTTGAGATCAATTGGAAACAGACAAATTTTAATTAAAAAAAGTTAAGACAGCCGCTGTATTGATGTACTTAACAGCTGTAAAGCTGAAAGCAACATCAGTAATTTTGTGCAGTCAATATTTTTATCTGCAAGTACTAACATAACAGTACGGACCAAATAATCAATATTCTATATATATATATATATATATATATATATATATATATATATATATATATATATATATATATATATATATATATATCCTTGGCTCTGCACTAAACAGTTATATATATATATATATATATATATATATATATATATATATATATATATATATATATATATATATATATATATATTATTTAATAAGCATGTAAAAATCTGCACTGCAACTTAGTTCCTTGAGTGTCATCAAGCTCATCGAATCAGATGAAGGATATTGACATTAACATGCATGGATAAATAATGAGATTGAACTGATATCTTCATAATGGTAGCCGTTTTACACAATATTATATAAATATAATTCACCTAGACTTTAACAAACTCAACCTAATAGATGCAGGGTCAAATCAGAAATATGTGGCAATCACAAATATAATCCGAATGATGTTGACATATTACCAAGTTTTAATAAAATCTAGAGATAAGAAACTCAGCCATATAGATACAAGATCATCTTAATAATATGCATAAATCTTGTTCATAATAAAATTCTTGAATACTTATATGGAAGTAATTAGCTCAGAGATCACATTTTTGTATGCGAGGCTCTGGCTCAATATACAAGATCTGGGTGATATAAGGTATATTCCAAGTTTGATTAAAGTAAAAATACAAAATGTGGCTTCAAATCAGATGCATAATCACCTGATTAATATACATGTATCTCCCTCATTATACTACTCTAAATATATTACTCTTGAAGCCTATATTCCAAGCTTGGTACAAGTGGGATAGTAACTATGACATACTGAATAATATCAAACAGTTGCTGGGGACAGACAAATTAATACTGGGCTATACCATAAACTCATTTGACATTAATAATAATAATAATAATAATAATAATATTAATAATAATAATAATAATAATAATAATAATAATATTGTTAAAAATGACTGCTTCAGTGGCCTAGTGGTTAGAGCATTTGTCGTGGAATCGGAAGGTCATGGGTTCAATTCACTGCCAAGTCATACCAAAGACTTGCAAAAATGGTACTAACGGCTGCCTCGCTTGGTCTCAGCATTAAGAGGTAAGTGTAAGGACTGGTTGGCCTGGTGTCAGGATAATGTGACTGGGTGGGACATCATGCTACATGTCTGCGGCATGATGTCCCAGTGCTAGACATCACTATAAACTATCGCACTGTAGACATCATAGCGATATGACTTAAAAATTGTTAAAGCTATGTTAGAAATCCTAATCACACACACACACACACACACACACACACACACACACACATTAATATTCATAAAATAATAATAATAAAGATTATATATATATATATATATATCCTCCATACGCCCTAAGAGCTAATTATAAAACTTTCTAATGCCACAAACATTTTGCAACCTAACTAACGTATAATACATGCAACATAAAGACGAACACGATTTACAATTTGTATTAACCTCAAAATGCTCTCTTTTTAATTCCGTAACTTCAAAATTTGTTTCTATATTGACATGAATTTAGACATTATGCTTAAGAAAATGAAGTTGTACATTTATTCATGGAAAACAATACAGTATACATAGAAGTCTGTGTATAAGACAAAAACAAAAAAGTGTAGACGTAAAGACAGATTTAGAAAACAGTTTACTCTATGTTAATTTGACATTTAAGTGAGAAGCCATTAAATCCATCTTACTTTAAATTGCCAACCCACACTACACCAAGTTTCGCTTTTAAAATATATTATGGAATAAAAGTTGAGTTCTTCACAAAAATATAACCCAATTATTCAAAAAAATTAAATAAAGATCTAAGCACACATATTATATGTTAAAATAATGTCCAGTTCTATTATTTTCCGTTGCTAAAGATACAATATAATACTAGAGACAGAGGTAATATACCATGCTAGAGATAAAGATAAGGTAATATACAATGCTAGAGATAAAGATAATATTTAATGCTAGAGATTAATTTAATACATACAGGTAGAGATTAAGGTAATATATAATGCTAGAGATAAAGATAATATATAATATTAGAGATAGAGAAAATATACAAGGTTAGAGTTAAAGGTAATATATATAATGGTATATTAAAATAAAGGCAGTATGTAAGGGTAAATATAGATAAAGGTAAAATATATTTTGTTTTTATGGTTTAACAATATTTTTAAGCACACTACAGGCTATACATGGCGGCCAGTATTAATGGTGGAGGAAGAACGCCGACACCCCCCCCCACCAAAGAACCACCGATCCACGAAAAGTTACTGGCAAGCTTTCTCACATAACTACATTAGCCGAATCTTAGACTCGAACCCACGCAGACAGAGGTGAGATGGCAGTGATCCGTAACGGACAGCGCCACTTGGGGCCCCTTAGGTAAAATATAATGTTAACAATTCTATAATAAGGCTACATATAAAGGTAATATATAATGCAAGAGATAAAAGCATTGTGGCTTCAGTAAATAATTCATATACAAAGGATCTAATTCTTAGATTCGAGTAACGATTGCTGTGTTACTTTCATAACTTCAAATTTGTTGAAATTTACATTCTTGTCTACGTTTAGCAATCTTTTAGCTGGAAAAAGAATCGATTCTTCTATAAGGATTGTCTTTATTACAAGAATGCATCGATGTTAGCCATGGGACAAAAATTAAATTGCCTATGTTCTATTTAAAGTCTAACTATGCATATAGAAACATTTCCGGATTAAATAAAAGTGATTTTGATATACTGTACATGTTTAAAACGTTAACGGTACGCAATGCGCATCAGATACATGCCAGGAACCTATAATCTAATATAATTATCACAAAAAAACCCAGAAAATACTCACTTATGTTTAAAGACTTATAGGTGAGCTGGAATCCAGAATAATGTAAAGAGTAATCGGAGTGAAATTTAAGACGCATCCACTGAGTACTGGATTTTAGGGTTGGAGGTAGGTTTGGCCCGCAGAACGTATTTAGCAGATCTTTGTCCAAAATATAAGCTCCTTCAAGAAAAGTTAATAGAAGTATTGTATACTTTTGGATAAAAAAATTGCTGACTAAATTTTGGCAAAATAATTTTTCATATGTTTTCTAGAAACAACATCGAATGACAATTGTAAAAGCAATGAACACAAATGAAGTGAAGATTTTATGTAGTCTGCCACCTTTTCCCGCTTTTTCACAAATTCAACATGCAATGTTAATTTATAATGTGACATGTATGCCACAAACTATTGACATATATACATATATAACTTAATTATTCACATGTTCAAAGATCATAAACTAAACGTTATATATAATAGTGTAATGCTTCACTTGAGCATTTTCTCTGCAAAAATTACTGAGATATTGTATCCTCAACAGTTCCATTTGTCACGCGAGATCTTAAGTGGAGTAAATCGTCTGATCAGCTGAAATCTCTTATACGCCATCTGGTTCAAAGATTAGCACATACTAAGATTTCACGTCTGCCTATTCAATAATGCTTTCACTTAGAAAGAAATATCAAAGTCTTTATAAGACCTGATACTTTAAGATGTAAAAGATAATATATTGTTTTAAATGCCTTGAAAATATGAATGCAATAATAACTAAAATCTGTTACACAAAATTTTGTCTTTTTTAAACTTCATTTTGTCAGGTTTTTCTGGGGTAGGCTTATGGTTGTACATTTTCACTAGTATCAATGTATTCATACTTTTGTTATTTCACATGTGTCACCGATTTTCATTGATATTGTGGAAGCATACAAAATAATTCAATATACCTTGGCAAAACCATGAAAACTATTCGTCATCCTTCCTTATCAACAAATTAGAATCAACAAAAATGATTCTTTAAAAGAAAAAAAACAAAAAACTACCCAAAAATAAATTCATATTATCTGACAATTTTAACTGCCCTTTTTATAACCATAGGTTACTGCATTTGCATGGGGAAAAATGAAGAAATTTTTCCAAGTAATACTGCACGGCCATGGTAGGGCAGTATTAGTAATAATAAAAGAGAAAGAGTTGCAGTATTAGTACGAAAAAAAGTTCACATTTTTATTATTTGCTCATTTTGTTTATCTAACTAAAGCTTAATAATAAAAAATGCATTTTAAGAAACAAAGTAGCTGAATTTACCCTATCCTGTATTCCAAAATAAATATAAATCAGTAGATTCACCAATACACAGTGATAATATTAATGTGCACATAGCACCGCCCAAACATATTTTGTAAACGAAATACTAAATAATATACTACACACGTGTACATTGTGTGTTAACTATCAAAGTAGCTCCTAATACACAATACCAGTCATACACACACGTGTCGTGAAATATGAAGCCCTGCAGGATGAAACAATATTGCCCATTCTGACAATGTAAAGTTAACGGGGAAAAATGAGCATATAATAATAGTGAATGTGGGTTCTATGTAATATCATGTTTCCCAAGCACAAGATCAAGGAACTCGAAAACGAATATAATTCTTACACGATAGCAACATTTATCTTGATTCAATCAGCTGTGAGATTGTACAAATAAAACTAGAATTTACATATAAAGACTGCATACACCTAACAATAATACGGAATGAATGAATAATAAGAATCTTTATATATATATATATATATATATATATATATATATATATATATATATATATATATATATATATATATATATATATATATATATATATATATATATATATATATATAACAATTTCAGTATATTTGAATGTTCACAGCCTACGACTCATCCACCTGAGCTTTGACCTTGCTTGTTAATTTTACAGAATACCGTATGAGATACATTTAGCAGCATTTAATCAGGTAGTAGTGTTATAAATGTGAAGGTAGTCGAAACAAAATGTAAACTGTTAATAAACTATACACAGTGGAGTGGAATCAAAGTAACAAGTATATATTTACCATCATACACCTGCAGGTAGTCATACACGCAGTAGGTTTGATTTTCCACATCAAAGTTCTGGAAATCAACTTGAATGATATAGTATCTATCCTCTGCTTCAAGTAGCCATTCGCAGTTCAAATTACTGAAACCAAAATAATAAATTTCAAATCATCTATGTTTCGATAGGGTTCATGTATCTATAGTCAGAACATATGTCTGATTTAAATGAATTTCTAATAATTCTTAATTGAAAGGAAAGGGTATTTTAAATCTTTTGAATAATTCAGATGTAGTGTAGGAAATAGGAAACATTAAAAAAAGAAACATTTTGTAAAGTTACACAGTGGGGCTTAGATTATATATTTATTGTTAATAATATATATATACATACATACATATATATATATATATATATATATATATATATATATATATATATATATATATATATATATATATATATATATATATATATATATATATATATATATATATATATATATATATAATTCTGCCTACTATTATAATGCATTCTCCTATAGAATCCATGGATAGCAGTTTCGATTCTGTCTGGTATATATAATTCTCTGTCACTCTGTCTGTCGTTGTCTCTCGCGCTGTCTGTCTGTCTGTTTCTTTCCTGCATGTTCGTTTCATAATCAGGTGTGGATCCACTTTCTGTAAAGTGTTGTAAGCATAAGATGAAGATTGCATTGGCAAAATGTACAATCTAAAAAATGTGAGCATACATCTATGCTACTTTCATGCACTGTAGCTGAAAGTTGTAACATATTGTAATAATATTGAGTATGCATATGTGATAGCGCTCCGTTTTTAATCAATTCTTAGATTTATTTGTGTGATTATTTGGTATTCGGCGCCATGGAAATATTCCTAGCCCGAAATAGTTAGCCAATTATTAGGAGCAAACGTCACAGAGCCGAGTGTTAGTGAGTTTGAAGCATGCTAGGGTTCGCAAGTAGTGAATTTAGGTCCAAGCCGAATGATTGTCCCTTTAGTAACATAGTCCATATTAAAATCTAGTGTTGTATAATAGTGTTGTGGTTGAAATGGCAGTATTTACGGTAGGAAACCAGTAAATTACGCAATGGAATCAATAAGTAGGGACTTGGTAGATACCGCTTATGTGTCCGTAGTGGAAAATAGGCGTAATAATGTAAGTGTGATACGCCGGAAAATGTGTACTTTGACTGTCCCAGCGCGGCACAATTAAATATTTCCCAGTTAGAAAGGGAATACTAGTATATTTTCTATGGCATAATGGGCTTTCGGTACGGAAATCTGATGATAATGAAAAAAAACCATGCAAAGGTGCGGTTAATGGACTTTTGGGCAAGTTATTTCAGCTGTGGTCGCCCATTGATTAGAGCAAAATTTATTAAATAAAGACAGACACGTCTGACTTTTCATTTTACAACTCAGGTGGTATGGAAGTCTTTGGAAATTTGGGGAAAACATATGACTTGCAGCGGGACTCCCGCCAGGGTTTTGACACTGCTCGGTCAAGTGAATACCCCTGGGCGTGTAACAATATTTTACTTTAGAAATTTGTGCATACTCTAAGCACACTATATCCATATTCGCTAAATTCAGCCTGAATAAGTCCAAAGTACAAGGTCTTTTTAAAATAGGGAAAACGAATTTCGCTAGTGTAGGCAATACTAGCTTTAGAAAATGCAATGAATGAATAAACATAGAAAAAAAGATATCGTTCTTTCTTTAACGATTAACCTTTGAGTCCAAAAGTTAATTCGAATCAGTAGGGGTTTCACTAATATGGTAACATTGATATTTCACATGCGCAGGGATTTTGCACACATCCCTCCAAGGTTACCGTAACCAATTAGAGTTTCACCAGATTGCATTAGAAACTATACAATGCTAATAAGCTGACATTGGGTCGGTGACTGCGTGGGTGGGGTAATACCATAGTTGGCTACACTCGAGTAGGTAAGTAACTTTTGGGAGAATATTCTTGAGATTACTCCCAATCATTACGCGGAGAGACAGGAAAAGTTTCTCAGGACATGATCTTATCTTTAGAAATATACGTTGATTTCATCAGAGCACAGCAATACAATAAAACATTTGTTTTAGTGCAATTGCTGGTAAAAGGTATCCAGGTGGAGTCTGAAAATGTTCATTGAATTGGATTAACGTGTTGACACCATCCATGATCGGGTTGCAGCTGTGCTCCTGAAGAAGCAGATTGGTGCCAAAGGATACCGTGGATGCATGGATATGCTGGTTACAGTGATATCATATACTTTACCTTGGTGAACATATAACAACGAATCAAGTACGACTTGACTCATGGCAAGATCATTGACACCAAAGATTTTCCACATCCTCGTGCGCAAATGTGCAGATCCTCCCAAATATCTTGTGGGTGTTTGATAATTTCCGAGACTATTATATTAATGATTCTTGTAAAGATAGTGGGACCGAATGATAATGTAGCAATTCTGACAATAGAGTTTACACTGAATCCTTTGCTGTGGCGGTATAATGGTGGAGTCACACCGGCATCATATGTATAAAACTATTTTGAATGCATTTTCGCCAAAACTAATGAAGGTGTGCTATCAGGAATTGCAATCAAATACTGGTATGTTATATTGGTTTTATCCCTTCACGGATATAATGTCCCAAAAGGCCAAATGTCCCGCGAAGACATTGATGACATTTTGACTTATTATGGTTGAACAAACCTATCAGCGAGATCCAATAGCATGACAGCATAGCACAACTGGCACTAGATGTATGAGTGGCTCACGAAGCGTATTATAGGATTATCCAGATGCTGCTAGGGCCGTCGCAATATACGAGGCTGCCTGCTATGACACTATCATTATAATAACATTTTAAATATCTAGAAGCTAAGATGAAACCACACGTGGACGAGCGGAATAAGCTCAGAGAAGATGAATGATACATGGGAATGTATGAGCACCTCAACGCAAGCAAATTTGTGTGATCACTGAGAAGGAGAGGGAACTCAAATATGAGTAAGAAGAAATAAAGGCCAACATGTGTTTTTGAAATACAGTCATGGTGTGACGAACAGCAGAGAACGATGAATGCCAACTGCAACCATGCCATGAAACACGTGAAAAGGCATAGCCTTTGGCTTTTGATGAACATCCGATTTAACTATGATTTAATACTATTCTGGATTATAAATAATGACAACATCACGTTCATAATCCGTAACACTGAAGACCTGCAACTACGACGACGTCAACCAAAAGTCCGACCTCGTCCACGACAACTTTGAAGACAACTAGGTACAGCACGAGCATGGCCGACACATTACTGCTGAAAGAATACAGATTTGTTAAACAACTGCAGCAATACATGAATGAATCTATCCTGGAAGTGAAGTGGATGTTACCATTCACACACAATGTTGCATTTGTCAGGCAGAATTGTCACATGAGTATGAACAATGGAATAACAAGCGACAGCGAGCACAGCAGTTGAAAATGTCTTCGCAGAAGAATTAGTAAATACTGCATTCGGTAAAAAATGCAACCATGAGAAATACGCTAAGACCATATGTCAAACTAATCATGTACTTAATGGACAAGTGTGATCGCGATGGGGAGGACGATGATGTGAATGAATTGTTTGTTGACAGGGACAAAAACATATTGAATCACTACGCGTACGGTTGTGTGTGTGAGCGGGCGATTCTTGGAGCGTGTCAATGCGCTGAGTGTGATTTATTATTTTCTGGCCCTACACTATCGCATCACTACTGAGGCTAGTGGCCAGTCACCAACCATCGAAGGTCTATCGCCATATCTGAATATCTGACATTTGTATATTGTTTTTGATCATGATTTAGCTATCACGTGCAGTCATGATGAATTTGTAATAATCTGATATGATGGCTTCTTCGAGCATCGTGTCTGACTATAATGTTGTGATATTTGACAGACTGTTCTGGGTACTAATTACGATTTATATTTGAAGTAGAGTCGATACTATGTTCCAGGCAACATTAACAGCAACAACAACACTCAATACGACACTGATAGCAGTTCTGACGGGTGCCCACAACCATCGTTGTCATGGCAATCCCAGTTATGAATCTCACTGTCGCTACTGCAATAATCAGGCAAGTAATATCGATAATACCAATATCGCGCGTGCATCTGTGCAACAAATCAAGTTGAGGTCCGTCATCATCCATCAATGAGAATCTTAGTAGGGGCGTATTGGTGTTACACTGAAGGTACACTGTGTTTTATCGATACAACCGCCATTAGGTTGTCCGGAGACACTTGGATGAGAGGACTAAGCAAAGGAATCCCTTTGCAGCTTGATGAGCCAATGATAACTGATAACAACCCTGATTAAATTAACCGCAATAGTCTGCTTGATATTAGCGCTCCTGGAGTGGATGTGATAATTGATGGTGGAGGGTGGGGGTGCGTTCGAAATTTATAAAGTCTTTAGAAGTATTATAATGGTAAGTTTTATTTCTTTGTAAATCATTGACCTGGTGGCATTGAGTTCATACGACCCTTTGAGCAAATAGATGGTAAGCCAATCGAAGCTTCCGTCAGTTTAGTACCCCACATTCCATGTAAGGACGAATAAATTGTTTACTGGTTGACCTCTGAATTGTTTAGCACGAATATTTGTGCAACCGTTACGCTCATTGTTAACGCTGATAATATGGCCTTAAGGATGGTTTTGTGTCCACATCATCTCCAGGGTGTCTTCAGGCCACACCTATTCCGATTACGATTTCTCAAATATCACATTCATTTACGAAATTTTATCTATACCGGTCATCATACCTGGGAGAGAAATTTGAGATAACACAACAACAACATCATGTCCTCGTCATTGTTCTTTGTGTAAAGGATCAATTTTATCGCACACTGGTCATTGGCGGCATCGTACCCTATACATTTGATCCTGAGATACTCATAGTCGGGTAAATGATTTATAATCTTACACACATGTGCATAATAGACTGTGCATCATAAACGATATTATGTGCACAGTATCTAAGTTTCTGCTTATGGATCAGACTTGTCATGTCCAGAAAACATGGACGGCACTGCCATCAAAAGAATAATTCTTGGTCTCTGATATATTGACATGATTGGCAAATAAATTTCATGGAAACGTTACCAAATAAGGACTGACCTGTCAAGATAAAAGTATAGTTTTACAATATATTTGATTTTTGGGGCTGTAGTTCTTGTTTGCTTCATTTTCCGGATGAAGATTGGACTTCGCCTAGGGCGGAATCACCAGTATGAGTTTATCATACTCATTTTGCTTTTCATGAACAAGTTACTTTCTGTCTGAAAATTATATAACGTTGACTTCATTCCAGAGCTTCCAACAAACATTACCACCAGCACAATGTCAACATAACTGGTTTCACACGAACCCTGCACTTAATACATGGAATTGGGCCACAACCACGTCGCACCAGAGGCATGCCCTTGCTTACCAGAAAATAACTACTGGACCACTACTCCATGGTGTACAACATTAATATGGTTTCACCACCAGGGTTGCTGATAATGAAAATGACCAAGCGAAGCTAGCAGGTTTTTGTTTTTAATTCGTGCACATATTCACCCGTGCTTGCATTTGTTGAATTGCAAAGATTAGCCACCGTTATATTATTTGGAGAACTTTACAAGTTCTCAATGGGCGTGTCACCGACCTTGATTATTTTACCGACTCCCTCGGCAATCATACCTCTGTCTGACAATATCACAGCAAAACATCTGGAACCACCCATATGTAAAATACCTCTCATGTGGGCTTAGAAATGCATGTTTAAAAAGGATTTTTTTTAACAAATCCAGGTGTTTCAACTAGAAATAATATTTCGCTAAGAAATTTGTAACCCTTATGTCGAACAACAGCTTGTGATAGCTCGTGTGACCTGATTGTTGTCAATATAAAGTACGATTTTTTGATAGCTTGTGATAGCTCGTGTGACCTGATTGTTGTCAATATAAAGTACGATTTTTTGACAGCTTGTGATAGCTCGTGTGACCTGATTGTTGTCAATATCAAGTACGATTTTTTGATAGCTTGTGATAGCTCGTGTGACCTGATTGTTGTCAATATCAAGTACGATTTTTTGATAGCTTGTGATAGCTCGTGTGACCTGATTGTTGTCAATATAAAGTATGAATTTTTGATAGCTTGTGATAGCTCGTGTGACCTGATTTGTTGTCAATATCAAGTACGATTTTTTGACAGCTTGTGATAGCTCGTGTGACCTGATTGTTGTCAATATCAAGTACGATTTTTTGATAGCTTGTGATAGCTCGTGTGACCTGATTGTTGTCAATATCAAGTACGATTTTTTGATAGCTTGTGATAGCTCGTGTGACCTGATTGTTGTCAATATCAAGTACGATTTTTTGATAGCTTGTGATAGCTCGTGTGACCTGATTTGTTGTCAATATCAAGTACGATTTTTTGACAGCTTGTGATAGCTCGTGTGACCTGATTGTTGTCAATATCAAGTACGATTTTTTGATAGCTTGTGATAGCTCGTGTGACCTGATTGTTGTCAATATAAAGTACGATTTTTTGATAGCTTGTGATAGCTCGTGTGACCTGATTTGTTGTCAATATCAAGTACGATTTTTTGACAGCTTGTGATAGCTCGTGAGACCTGATTTGTTGTCAATATCAAGTACGGTTTTTTGGGTTGATTACTGATGAACGTTCAGGAGAAGCTATACTTCTGACGTTTGCTAAGTTTGTGGAACGCCATCGTGCCTGATGGAGCCACCATTCAGCATTATGAAACAATACGAATATGTGCCTAAGTGCTGAAACCCCATGCTGCGAACAAAAATGCATTGTAAATTAACTGATCTCGGTGTGCTGAATCGGGTCAGTGGGCCAATACAGGGCAGCATGACGTCCAAAGCCATAAATTGTTGTATCATTTAGCTACACCAACATTTTGGAAGCAAGCTACAATTTCATTTCCATTGTTGACAAACTAGATAATGGTCCAGAGAAGGTGGTTGGGTTATTACCGCCATGTCAGTAACTAGCAGTTATATTCATCAAAGTTTGTCCGGAACGCTGGCATCGTAAGAATACTATTGAAAATCTCGAAGGAATTCATTATTGAACACTGGTTCGTCGATGTAATATACAGGATCGGAGATATATTTAAACATATTTTTTAACTATGCACATAGTTGTCAAATTAAGTGATCTTTTCGATTTGAGTAAAGCCAGTTTAGTAAATTAGTTTCGTAAGGGACGTCATAAGGACGATTCCGAGAAGGAGCATCCACATGAAATTGGAGCGATATGGCCATACACCACAATTAATTTTACTATATGTTCTCTACATATATTTCTCAGCACTGACCTTTCCACAGTGTGACAATCAATACAAATCATATGAAAATCTAAAATACCCCCAAAGATGACTTCACGGTGAAATTCTTGTCAAGGGTTGACCTGCATTGTTTTGAGTGGCTGCACTGTAAACAGAACAGCATGTACATAGAACAATGATTTCACTTCCGGATCATCACCAAGGCCTTATTACTCCATGTGCACTGTCGCCAAATTACACACTGACAACCACTCTCAGAGCTCCTATTCTCAAGAATAAACAATTAACCTTAAATCCATACCAAATATTCATCAATATAACTCTTCTATCACCACCAAAAGGAGAGAGGAAAAAATGTTCTAAAAATAGACTAGAACTACATTCATGGGTACTGAACTGGAAGTATCAATTGTGATGTGATTCCATATGACGTGATGTCAGCATGTCCAGACAATCCCTGAAATTAGAGTTGCTAACATCCTATTTGGAACGGTTATTTTATAACTAAATTCTCAATAAGACAGTCTACACCTGAGTTCTGTATAGAAAACCATTTCCGATATGGAATTTCTGTGTATGCTACTGGTGTAGAATAGTGCTCATCCTGATGCTAATTATAAGAACTAACTCGAGGCAAGATACTATGTTTTGTCAGTTGATTTAGACCTGAGAAAAGTAGTTTGGAAAGGCTTACATTCCATTTAGCTTGCCTCCATTCTGTAATATGGAAGTAATCGGCGCAAGAAATCGAGTATATAAAATACCGAAATAAAATATTAAAATATTAAAATATTAAATTCATTTGACAAAATAGATATGTTGCATATTATTTTTCACACGTCTCATTGGAGTTAGGCAAGAGACTGAAATTTAAAGAGAGAGAGAGAGAGAGAGAGAGAGAGAGAGAGAGAGAGAGAGAGAGAGAGAGAGAGAGGTCAAACTATAAGTTCTTCATTAGTAATATAAATTTGAAGAAAAAGCAAGTCAACCAATAAGCTTACTGGTCATAGACGTTTGGAAAATTAGGTGAGGAAATTGTGCGATATGTCCAGGGACAATAGCCAATTAAGGTGCGCCCTGCTGTGGCACATACAGAATCGACATCGGTACTTGGTGGAAACGTTACATTTGTAATTCCATACCATGCAGGAGTGGACCCTAAAATGAAAAAAGAACAACAATAGTAGCTAAACGGACATCCAGTGTATTTGGTTTGTTTACTTAGTTTTTTTTTTATTACTTACACATGAAAAGAAGATACTATCGTGAAACACTAAACAACGCAAATTTACTGGTACTGTTTGGAAATGAAATAATGGTATTATAGCATGAGAGAAAACATCGATAAATGAAACGTGTTAATTCTTTTTAACTAAACGTATGTATGAAATGATTATGTTTTACAAGTACTTCTGAGACAAGTTTCCTATAAGGCAATGCAAATAACATATGCAGGTATGAAAAACAAAATTTTGTTTAAAACATCTCAGACATTGTTGTTCTTGTTGCTCAGGTAAGTAGGATAAAAGAAAATACTGATTTAAACCTGGTAATTATTTAGAAAATGAGTTATGTGAATACTGTTACGTGTTTAGGATCTAATAATTAGTCACACAGAAAAAGTAAAAACAACAAGCTTTGTAAAATTTATTAAATAACCGATTTCCCTGGAAAAAGATTGTAAAAAACTTACAGTTTAAAGAATCAAATCCAAAAATGATCCAAACATAATCCACGAATTAAATAACAAAATTCCTACTAATGAATTGTTCTAATAGATTCAAGTTGGAGTCATGTTGGAAAATCCAAGATGGAAGACGATGACGTATGCTGAAGTCTTTTTGTGCTTATATATAGTTCCGTGTAGAATCACAACAGCAGTTATAGGGGCCTCCCAACGGACAATGTGAGTTAGCGTTAAAAATCACCGTGCGCAAGTCTACGAACAACGGGAATTTAATATATTGGGCCTGTATTGGGACAAGGGAAAGTGGGGTTGTTGTCACAGTATTATATGAATGGAACAGGAGTGGTGTTCATATTGCTTAATCATTTTGTCCAATCTGTTCACTAAGTTTCTAGCCATCAGCAGCAGAGTGTGTGAACAGACTTTCTCTAATTGGGGTATATTTTAAGCAAAAATATTCTAAGTCTCCATTTGCCAAACTGAGACTTAACAATTTTAGAGCTCTGTTTGTCAAACGGAGCCTTCCTCAAGGGTAAAAAAAAAAGACGCCATTTAGTTGACGTTCACCTCCTCGGCTGCTAATGCGCTAACTAAATATTTGATCAAGTCCGACACGATATCTTGTCCGAGGGTCTGATAAATTTATCGTTACAAATCCGTGTGGGATTGTCTGAGCGTGGCTAAAGAAATTTCTAAATCGATTATGATCCATATCACCACCGCACCAAGTTTGCCAAATATTTCTAAGAGTATGAGTATCAACTCCGTTAAATACACACAGCATATTGCAGTTATCTCTGATCACTTTTGGTATTTGAGTGTAACGTTGAGTGATATATATCACATCGGTGTTTTTATGTCTGCCTCTGGAAAATATTCTAGCAGGATTCTTTTGATTATCTAACATGATATCATCATATACGACTAAATTGTTAATACTTCCATCAATATCATCAATACTAGGTGCCTCTTCGATATCGGTTATAAACTCAATAACACCATCGCCGTTAATTTCTTGCGCGGCATCATTAAAATCCTTTAATACTTCATAACATCGTTGATCGTCTACACTCGGAGCAATCATGTACAATTTATCCCACTTCATCCATCTCGTTATCAAATTAAGTAGCAATTGTGTTTTACCACTTCCAGATGGTCCGATGATAATCGCGCGAATAGAATTTGGTAACATTGCATGGTGTCTAATAGGTTCCCGTCGTCGAGTAGCTGAATAATCAATTACATTCATAACTGTTATATATAAATTATGGATCTATATTGTGTGAAGTGTAGGACGCGTACTGGCACAAATGACTTGACGACGATTACAACGAAAAATAATCGATCAGCGCTTTCTGGTAAATGCGTACAATGTAGTACGAAAAAATTTAGATTTACTTCCACGAAACCTTTAAAAAAAAAAGAGGAGGTGATATTGCAGCCAAATTGACAAAACTCCCAGGAACACCGTGGGCAAAGTATCCAGGAGAAAAGCACCTTCCAGGATATAGCTACTGTGGACCGGGAACACGATTAGATATCAGACTTGATGATCAAAATCAGCCCCGACCCGGCGAGTATCCAATAAACGCTATTGATAAGGCGTGTCATGCTCATGATGTCGCTTATAAAAGCAGCAATCTTCAACATAGACATCTCGCAGATGTAAAATTAATTCATGCGTTAAATGCTATTCCTGATAAATCCTTCAAAGAAAAATTGGCTTCGTGGTTGGTAAAATCTGCTATGAAGGGTAAATTGATGTTAGGTGCTGGTAATTGAAAATGCTAGCATTTTAATATGGAATCTATTTATTATTCTCCGAGAGGATACTGGAGAGGTTACGCAGCAATTAATAAACTCGCTAGCGCATCAAAGGTGAAAAAAACTACAGCGGCAAACTGGTTATCTAAACAGGCAATATGGCAAATTTATCTACCAGCGCCTAAACAAATTAACTATTCGCATTTTGATGTTACAACACCTAATGAAGTTCATCAAGCTGATATACTATTTCTGCCGCATGACAACGGTTACAAATACGCGTTAACGTTAGTTGATATTGCAAGTCGATACAAAGAAGCAGAACCGTTAAGGACAAAATCATCTACTGAAGTAGCTTCTGCATTTGAGAGGATTTATCGACGAGGTCCTCTGCGCTGGCCAAATCTGTTACAAGTTGATCCTGGCAAGGAATTTCAAGGTGTTGTTACATCTACGATGAAACATCATAATGTCGCCATCAGACGAGGACACACTGCGCTACATCGCGATCAGGCAATTGTTGAACGGTTTAATAAAACCCTTGCTGAGCGGTTATTCGGATATCAATACGCAAAAGAATTCATCCAGGATAAACGATCCCGTGAATGGGTCAAGAGATTACCAGCTGTGATTACCGCAATCAATAATGAGATTACTAGAACAATTAATATGAAACCTGTCAACGCTATTAAGAAGGCGTCTATCAAAATGGAAATCCAAGGAATTTCACAAAAAGATTTCAAAGAACCAATTCTTGGTAGTAATGTCATTGTAAGGTACTTATACGAACCAGGAGAGCTTGAGGGTGGTAAAAAAAGAGCTACTGATCCTATTTGGAGCGTCACTACGCATAAAATATCCGGCATAACACGATCAACTGGTAGACCTCCAGTCTATAAACTGGATTCAACTGCTCCTCAGCGAGGATTTACACGCAAACAATTACAAGTGATTCCCGAGGATACTCAATTGCCACCGCGTGGTCTTAATTAGCACCCAGGGTGCTGTCACCCCGGCGTCTATTACACTCAAGACAGGTCAACATCACATTGTTTCTGACATGACCGAGATTGTTATCTTTTCTATCTACGGTGAATTGGCGAGGATCTTTATCCGAATACTGCCAACGCATTATACAATTGCAACTCGCGCAGTGATTGTTCTGTTGTTGCTTTAGTGTCTTAATTAATTCAGCATCAATGTCAAATTCTCTTTTATTTTTTTTATCCTGTTGTTTATAACCAGAGAGTTTTTTTCTGATTATATTATCATCGGTGTGTATATTACTTATTGTATTGTCATTATCATTAACCACAATTCTTCGAAGTTGGTTTATTCGCCGTACTCTGGATACTGCGAGATAAACTAAATTTGACCACTCAATATGATTATCTACTATCCAAAGAGTTGTATCGGATATAGTCAATCCCTGTGAAGAGTGTATTGTTGCTGCATAACCTAACGTCCATGGGGATTTATCAGCACCTAATGCATCTTTAACGACGCTGATATCAACCAACACAATATCATTTAATACTAAATTCTGCTTTTGTTGTTGTCCAGGAATGTCAACGTCGATATTCTGCTTTCGTGTATCCTTAGGTCTATAACAGAGTGGTACTGGAAGTGTTGCAAATTTTTCTTTATGTAGCGCAAACAACTTCATCTGAAGTGCGTCTCTGACTATTTTTCTACTCGCGATTATTAAATCATTTGGCTTCCACATTTCCCAAAAATCATTCATGGGAGTTTCAGAGATTATTTCACGCGCTATTTCACATTGGATTTTATCCGGTTGTAATCTAATTAGCGCTTTGAACTCGCGTAATTGTTCATCAAGTGATCTATGGTCGGTATTAATCTCTTCATAATAATCTACAAATCCTTTTAGCCATTCATGTGGAGATCCACCAACAAATGGCTGCGGTTGGCCGTGATCCCCGCACATGACGACTTTTGTATTTTTCAATAACAACCATTCAAGAAATATCTGTAATACTGTCAATGATACCGTGCATATTTCATCCCAGATTATTATTTCAGGAATAAATTTATCACCCATTCGATCAGGAGTCCAATTATCGCCTTTCCATCGAAAGAAGCTGTGATAAGTACAGGCTTTTACCCCCCGCGCTATCATCTCTCTGGCGAGTCTGTGAGTTGGTGTTAACACAACCATGGTTGACCGACGAAATAATTCGATTGCACGAGTTGTCTTTCCTGATCCACCACAGCCGTTTAAATAAACTGTCTTGTATCTACAAATCGGATCGGATACGGGCGGTGCAGTAGAAAATTCTGATTGAATCTCTGAGATATTATGGTTACTTTTCAAGTATTTATCATCCATAGCAACGTCTGCGGATTTACAATACTCATGTAATGTTTCTTTTTTAAACCTCCAATTTCCCCACGCTTCCTTAGGATCTGTGAATTTAGCTACATCTGATTTGTATTTCTCATGGATATACATCGAATCAGTAGCTACTCTAACCGCGGTATTAGGAAATCTGTTTATCATCGAGAATAGATTAATACAAGAATAGGCTAGCATAGAACTTCTCAAATGTGTGTACTGACAACTATATCCATCACAGTAGGTAACAACCGTACCTAATTTCTCACCATTGGATCGAAAAGCATCCCTACGGGTTACAAATTTTCCTTTTTTTATTAAATCGGTTATGATAAAATCGTATTCTTCATTGTCTAAGATCAATCTCGAAGAATATTTTGCATTGTCAAATCTTCCACCTTGAGTGAATTTACCGATTATTCTTCGTCCGAGTTCTTTAGCCTCTCTATTCCTACCTTCGAATAACCTCTTAGACCAATCCATAAGTGTTTCACAATCTCCCAATTGTTTTCGTTGTTCGTTAATTATTTTTTCGAGATCGGGTTTTGGTAACCAAACATCTTTCTGAGCGTTATAGCATATAATAGCTTCGCTGACAATTAATGATATTAACATACCACAATCGATCATATATCGCAATAGCACAATTGGCATCCACGCTTTTTCATACATATGTCTACCAAGCCAAAGATAACTACACGGATGTAACCCTGTAGCTAATTCGAATGATATCACACGAGCGAACCCGGTTAAATCAAAATCAGGCAATGGACCATTAATCGCAACACGAGTCATTTCATGTGTGGGATGTCCAAATCGTTTAAAATATTCAGAGCATTCTCCATATCCGAGAAAACTTCCAGGATAACACGCGGATATATCAATTGAAATCATACCATCACGTGAGTATTTCGTATTCCACAATCCTCCATGACCCAATTCGACGCAACTCAACTTCACGTCATTGAGAAAATCACTTCGTGTTGGACGCCATGAATTCTTTTCTCGTGCGAAGTGAGCTACCACTGATGGAATTGTGAAGCTATCTGTAAGTAGTTTTTCTACAGTAGAAACACTAGTGTTTCCTTCTAAATACTCATTAGCGATTTTTCTCATTCTAGTATCTAATTCTTCAGTTCGATATAATTCACCATTTGGTTTTACAAACTGATCAAATCCTATTTCCGGATCCTCATTACTCCTGAGTAACCATACTGACACAGGGTCGTCTTTGGTTAACGCGTGAATAGCATCAAATAATTTCTCTTCATAGAAATCATCTGAAAATTCCCCGGAAAATTTCCGGGGGGTATATCGAACAGTTCTTTCTCGTGGAAATATATTTACCGCTGGTGTCCACGCGTGTTTGTTATGATCAATAATTTCAATTGGAGCTCCTCGCGATTGATATTTTGGTTCGTATAATACTTCTCCGGTTATTGTCGCTACCGATATTGGAAATTTTAATAATGCTTCTAATTTAGCTATATCGGAAATCCTTGCTCCATGTTGATTCACTGTTAGTTCCCATTCGGTTATTTTTTTTCTTCGTAGATCAGTTAATTTGTTTCCTCGGAGGGAATTTGTAAAGTGTTCTATTACCCGTGTTGCTACACAATTAAGTGGCAAAGCCACTGATGATGAAAACATTGGAGCTAGTTTTGTAATATTAGGATTATTATTTATTGGATATAACCCATACACAACTGCTGTTACAGGGTAAGATTTCTCATAGTATGGTTTGTCAATTCCAGTTAGAATTCCTGGTTTGGAATCTCTACTCACAATAACAGTTTTTTTATCCTTAAGGATTGGGTCAAATTTATCTCTGATAATCCATTCACCTTCCTCTTCGATAATGAATTTTATTCTAAAAAAATACCTCCGTAGAAATCCTTTGGATTTCTGGCCAAGGTGTGAAAGTATCACAGCTGCTCTTATATCATTCATAGTAGCATCAATTATGGGTATATTGACATCTTCATCAATAATTCGAAATGTCGACCACGTATGAGATGCTCCATCACGCTTAAACTCATTAAAACAGTCGCTGATTTTACTCAATAGTGGTTTATCATCTACTAGACTTTTAGGTATATCAGAGATTCTATCGAGATTAAATCTAACATTTTTCCAAGGCTTAATTTTCGATAATCTCTTGAACTCCTTCATATTATAATTAAAACAAGTATTTAAATAAGAAAATTTTATATAATGAATCATTGCAAATGGCTTATGATTGGATCAAAGACTCCGTGTAACAAATCATGTAGAAATGAATTCTGTGGGTATCATATGCAGAGTGTGAGAAACGGTTCGGAGGAACCTCTACCATGCTTGCATTGTGGGGTAGGTGTAAGAGGCAAGTCGCAGTTATGCATTAATTGCGGGGGTAAGCGTTATAGAGAGTTAAAACGTTATTATGACAAGCGAAGAATCAAAAATCCTGACGACGTCAATGACGACGTCAATGGCAAAATCATAAAAACTACGGCTGATTATATAAAAAGATTTTCCAATGTTATAATTCAGCCAATTAACGAATTAGACAAATAGATATATTATATATAAATGAGCCAAGAATTTCAAAGACATCCTGTTATTAAAAATTACGAAGCTTCTAGTGATGGTGTTGTTAGACACAGTAAAAATAAGAAATCTGTTGGGCGGGATAATGGTATGGGTTATTTGATATTTAAAGCTGGAGGGAAAATGTATCTCAATCACCGTTTCGTTTATGAAGTGTATAATGGATTAATCAAGGATGGCCTTGTTATTGATCATATTGATGGTATTAGGACACATAATTCTTTGAATAATTTACGAGCTGTTACACAAAGTGAGAATACTGCATTTGGAAATACTGGTACTTGTAAATCAATTGGGAAGAGACCAGTAAGATCGTTTAATACTGACACGGAGATGGTATTTCAATCAATGTCAGAAGCTGGTAAGTATTTCGATATTCACACCTCCTCGGTACAAAAAGTAGCAGAGGGAATTTATAAGACCGCTTTTTCAAAGCGTTTTAAAAACAAAATTCAGTTTTCTTACGTAGGGAGATAACTCCGTTAGGTATAACACGTGTGAAATCCGTAGGATTTCCACCAATGACAGAGTTACGGATCTTAAACACGGAAACGCGTTTCTAACATTGATTGGAAAATCTTCGATTTTTGATTGGCTGTTATAATTAAATAAATCCGAACAAAACACAATCAATTTTGTCTTTTTTCAAGTATTAACAGAACTGTTTTATAACCACGTTGTATTTAAACATTTTTTTAAATGTCTGTTTCAAGTATTATGCGTGTTTTCAACGTTGTCAGTGATCGCTAATAAACAAACAAATAATTACAATCACTACACCTCTTTTATATCACCTCGTCGTAATGAGTGTATATATATACAAATTCGTTCTTATTATAATTGGGCATTTAGCCGAAATTCAAGTGTAAACAAAACCACACCGTCACACGTGGTATGAACGTTATTATTGACATTCAAAACCAAAGTTTCGATTTTGCGGTTTTGTTTACACTTGAATGTAGAATAGCCCGCGTCATCCATTGTCATTGTTCACCTATAATCTATTGTTGTACCGTCCTATATGTATATAATCGCCTACCACACTAGATCAGGGGTTATTGTGCCGTCGTCATCCATTGTCATTGTTCACCTATAATCTATTGTTGTACCGTCGTCATTGTCATTGAAATCAATTCATTCATTGTTCACCTATAATCTATTGTTGTACCGTCGCATTGTCATTGAAATCAATTCATTCATTGTTCACCTATAATCTATTGTTATATGTTTGTCGGTTGTAACCGTTGAGCGCTGCTTGATGTATAAAACACCAAGGGGTTCAAAACGGTGAATGTGCCGTCGTCATTCATTATATATAATCATAATCACCTATAATCGCATTAAGCTTCTGGGTATACTAAGATGATCAACACCTTAGTGTATCCAGAATTCATTTTAAAATACTTTGCATTTAAACAAATATATTTTTATATATATATGAATATTGAAAATCTCAAATTGATTATTATTGAAATCAACAAGTTGAAGGATGAAAATGTAAAATTATGTTCAGGTTTGGATTGTGATCAAATTATGACCAATTTCGAGGATATACAATTTGCAGAACAGACCGGAAAATATGTCCTATCTAAAAAATATTTTTTAATTAAGAATATCCAAAAGCTTATACGTGAGAGCTTAGTAAATACTGAAGATGTTAATGTCTTCGTACCATTATGTAGCATCGTTGAACGTGTTCGAAAGCAATTAGGATTAGAATATGAACAAAAGAGACTTATTAATTGTAAAGTGAGACAATTAAAAACATTAATGGAAAACTCTGAAGGTGATGAACCCACGCGTAGAGAGCCTCCTTTGTTTGTATAACCAGTACGGTATGAGGAAGTAAAATTATGTGTGTAACAACAAGGAAGTATTAAAATGATTTGCATTTTTAGGTTAGTGATTTCTTTCGAAATGATTTGCATTTCTAAAATCCAAAGGATTTTTTAATTTGACAATAGTAATACTCTTTCAATAATGGTAGGAGAATCATTAACTACACGGAACACTAAAGAAAGACTTGAAGCTCTTAAGAAAATATTACCCCTTCGTGATCGTATACGTGAAAAACTTCAACAACGGCAATTATTTCAGACTGACTTCACAGAGGATACAGAACAACTCTTCAAACCTATTGTTAGTGCAACTGAGGGTGTGAAAACAGCAATTTCTAAACAAGAAAGCGCGCAAAAAGAGTCCTTTCTCCCTGTGTTAGAGAAAATATCAAAACGAACTAAACAAACAAAAAAATCATTAAAAACACTTCCTGGTGATATAATAACTACTGCAAGACGACAAGAAGAACAACAACGAGAACTTCAGGAAGAAATTGAACGATTAGGTGATGTTGATATTTCCTCACTAGAAATGCAAGCATTTCCACCTGAAGAATTTCAAGGAGTTCAAGAAGAAGAAGAGGGAGCTGTTTCAAAAAGGGACTATCCTCCTGAAAATATATTTACAGTTGATGCGTTAAATACAATCAGAAATATCCCAACACTTGCTGGATTAGCTAAATTTACCAAAGACAACGTTAAAAAAGCGAAGAGAGTTAAGTATTTAAGAGACGACACGGCTAAGGATTTTGTAAAGGGTTCAGAAGTTTGGGCAAATAAGGTGTTTTTAGCAAACAAGAGGAAAAACAAAATCACAAAAGAAATAAAATCTGATTATGACCAATTTCTAACTATGGTAAAGGGGATCACAGTAGCACCACCAGTATACACAGCAGACCCAATCCCTGATGAAATACAAATAATGGCAGAGGCTGATTCCCAGAGTAAAACTCCAGAGTTGAAAACTCTGAAGGGTGCAACTGGTACAACTAAAAAAAAGGGTAGTGGTTTAGTTGGTAAAAATCCTATAGATTTTCACGCTAGTGTAACATGTCCTGGTAATATTCTCGGTGATATAGCACGATTAGAAGTACTTGTAGGAGGAAAACGAGCCGGGAATAACTCACTGGAAATAATCAATGAAGCAGCTGATATCTGTAGGAGATTATTTCAAGGTGGTATCATGGATATTGCAACATATAGAGATTTCATTGAGGAGTTAGCCGAAAATTCTTCGAATTTCTACGGTTATCATAGTGACTAATGTCACTGGAAATCCGTAGGTGGGAAATCGAAAATTTCCTGTGATTAGATAATTGGAAATGCTAAAGCATTTGGAAACATTAGTGTTTCTATATAGAGAATGATCATACACTACAACCATGATAAACCAACTAACGTCTACGTGGTAAACTCACGATTGCCAAAATACCGAGCATACTATGGAGATGGTCTCGGTAATACTATAATGGGATTATTTTCAAGAATGGCTCCAAAAGTGGCTCCGTTTGCAAAACAATTATCAATGAAAGCAATTGATGTTATCCGAGATAAGGGTATTAGCGCTGTTGGTGATCTTGCTAGTAAGGCATTTTCAACCGCTCGGGATAAACTAACAGCGCTAGTTCGACGACGAAATTCTTCGAATTTCCAATCAAAACCTGGAAATGCTAGCATTTCTGGAATGACTTCACTGCCATCTACTGCAGTAATGCCTACACAGGTTAGTAAAATAATAAATAACGCCGTGGATAAAAAACTACAATCATTAATGACTAACGCCCAGGATAACATAACAGCAAATATGATAGCCGGAAGTGGGCTTCCGGGAAGTGGTTTTAAGAAATTTCGACAGAAACGTTAGAAATATTTATTTGAACAGGATTTCCAATTATGATAGTTATTGTAGAAATGCTAGCATTAGAAATATTTGTGTCAGAATCACTTGTGATTCTATTTATTTGAATAGGATGCTCAGTTGTTATGGTTATTGTAGAAATGCTAGCATTAGAAATATTTGTGTCAGAATCACTTGTATCAGAATCACTTGTGATTCTACTTACGTTATCTTCATTATCAGATATTTTCATCATCATTATTAAAATACACCCAACTAAATAATTAGTTTAAAAATTCTTTAGAATTTTGAAAATTATTTTTATATTATAAAATATTTATAATTTGCTAATTTTGTTAGATTTTTTACTTTTTTTACTCATTTTTCTAGTGTTTTTACTCATTTTTCTAGTGTTTTTATGCAATTCATCGACAAAATTTCATGAAAATCGAGGATGAAAACCCCAGGAATTCATTTAGAGAAAATCGATTTTGATCAGATTTTTTATCCTGTGAGGCTAAAAATATGTTGTTTCATCGAATTTTCGATGTTTTTTTTATTGATTTTGTATTGTTTTTTGGCTAATCCGTCGACATAATTTCATGAAAATCGATTTTCTCTAAATGAATTCCTGGGGTTTTCAATTCAAAATTCCTTCAGAATTCTTTCAGAATTTTTGATTTAGACCATCGGATATATAATAAAAATGTTCAAACAAAACCCTGATGTTGCATTTGACATGGAAGCCCCAGTGCTTAAAGATACTTCTGTACGTGATTATCAATTTTTTGCTTATCACGCAGTACAACCTGATCTTCGTGGAAGAATTGAACTTCAGGTTCATGATACCAGTAAATACTTTTTACCCGCTGAAGCTTTTATTGAAGTCGAAGGTGAACTCGTACAAAATAATCCACTTAATACAGTATATGGGCCTAATTTACAAGTTGGTTTTGTTAATAATGGTATTATGGCATTATTTGAAAGCGCAAGATATCTCATTGATGGAAAAGAAATCGAATCTATTGAACGTGAAGTTGATGTAGCAACAACAATACTAGGGCTAGCAAGATACTCTGACGATTATACTAGATCAGCGGGTCCATCTATGATGTTCACGAAGGATATTACTGATAATGCTAATGACGTTCAGTATCTAGTAAGGCAACCAAAGGATCGTGGTGTTGGTGCTGCTGCTGTTGCTTTTGCTGGTCCTGGTGCTGGTGTTGCTGCTGGTATTGAAGATATGATTATAAATACTATTCCAGAGTATAATCTAGGATTTGCAACACGAGTAGCAACGTTACAAGGAGATCATCGACGGTTTTCATGTGCTATTCCGCTCCATCACATATTTGGATTTTGTAGAAACGTCAGAAAAGTTATTTATGGAGTAAAGCATACTGTAGCACTAGTGAGAAAGGGTGATGATAATAATGCAATCTGGCACGCTGCTGGCGTTGCCGCTGGTAAAGTAATTTTATCAAAACTATCACTATGGATGCCAGTGTTGACTCCATCATTGTCAGTAGAACCGCGGTTGCTATCATTTATGGATCAAGGGGGAAAGAGATTATTAAGCTGGTTGACAACGTCCACAGATACCATGGATTCTAATATTGATGGTACATTTACATGGCATTTGGCAGCACGACAGGGTGTTTCAGCTCCACGGCATATATTTGTTGCTCTGCAGGATATTACGAGATTAAACAATCAAGAAAGAAGTCATATGATATTTGATCAACTTGGGTGTAGTGAAGTCTCGCTGAAAATAAACGGACAACAAGAACCAGCAGAGGATATACAACTTAATTATGAAAATAATCATATTGCACGTGTTTATCATCGATTGCTATCATTTATGGGACGTGATCAAAATGTAGATACTGGTCTACAAATATCACAATTGGATTTTAAAGGTCTGTATCCGATTTATTACTTTTCCCTAGAACATCTTGACTTGATGAAACAGTCCGTAGTTGATATACACTTCCGAGCTCGTGTACATCCTGGTGTTCACCCTGCTGCTCCTCCTCCTGGTGCTGTTGCTGGTGATGTTGTTAATTACAGAGCAGTTGCTGTTATTCTTAGTGATAAATCAATGATACTCGAAGGTGTTGGTGGACGAATGAGACTAGTAGATGCACCAGTGGAAAATCTGTAAGATTTTCTTAATCCAAAATTCTTTAAAAATGACTCGCGATTTAGAATCAATCTATTTTGTATAATGTCGTATAGTAATATCAATGTCACATTGACACCTGGTCAGCTAAAAAAATTACAATCCAAATCAGCTAAGCAATGTGGAACCACAATAACGCTGAAACCTAATCAAATGAATGGCGGGGTAAATAAACTATCGCTGACGAAAACTCAAACTAATCATTTTAATAAAGCGCTGAAAGAAAAAAAGGGAGTTCAGGTTACTCTTTCTACGAGCGCGATTAAAAATATGGAAAAGACTGGTGGTATATTCCCGTTGTTAGGGTTGATTCCAGGGTTGATTGCCGCAGCAGCCCCAGCGGTAGCGAAGGCAGCAGCGTTAGGAGCCATTGGTACCGCGGCAGGAATGGCATTGAAAAAGGCAACTGGAAAGGGGTATAAAAAAAAAGGAAAGGGTCTAAGACTACCAGGAACCCCGAGTTCATGGTACAGCGGAAAGGGTCTTCGAATTCCAGGAACGATATAGTTCCTATGTCCAATTTTGATTTAATTGATACCGCTAAAAAATTAAAAATAAAAAATTTCAGAGGGGTTTTTATGAGAGATCAGTTACCGGCACAACCAAATGATGTTGAAACCGGTATTATTAATTTAGATAACAGCTCCGGACCTGGAACTCACTGGGTTGCATACGCGATTGATCCACGTGGGATTATTTATTTTGACTCATATGGATTAGCGCCGCCGAAAGAATTTATGCGTTATATAAAAGATTTTCCAATGAAGACTTGGTATTCTACGTTACCAACACAAACAATGCTTGATCCACCAATATGTGGTAATGAAGTATTAAACGTACTTGATGCTATATCCAAAAGATTTTCGAAACCACCTCATATAGTAGTAAATGAGTATACTAGCGGCAAATCTCTTTAAAAAATTCTGAAAGAATTTTGGATTAAAAATCCTTAGATTGAAAATCCATCGGATTTAGACGATGAAAATATTTCTATAATAATGATTGATATTTGGGGACGACCTTTATCATCGCTGAAGAAACCTGATAGTGGAGTTGAAACCGTTGATAACAAGGATATTAAAAAACTAATCGAAGATGAAATATCCGAAATATTAAACCTAGCAAATATTGATCCTGGTGAAATAGTTGTATTTCAAGATCGTCAGGGTAAATTGAAAAGTAGTAATATCTCTCTTAATGATATTTTGGTTAAACAACGAGACGCAGCAGAGGATGCTATCGCGTTATTTTCTGATGAGGGTAAACTCAAACCAGGTGTACTTGTTTCAACAATTACGGATAAATTAGCAACATACGATAACACAGTGAATTCATTGAAATCGCTTAATGATAAATATGACGATCATATAGTTGTATTTGATCAGTTTACTACATTACAAAGAAATATAGTTGACAAAATTGATAAACCCCTGCTAGAATTTTTTGGAAATCCACCAGTGACCACACCAAAACTAACCACAATAAAAGATTCTATGTTAGAACTAGCAACTCTTCAATCTGAATATGAAAAACACACGAAACTATTTATGACGTTTCGTAAAAACCTCATGGACAAGTTTATTGGGAGCCCATTTGATAAAATTGAAATAACCCTTCCTGATATTAAAAAATCCATCGATGAACTTAAAACATTCAACAATGGAATAAGGGATGATGCAATGAGAATGATAAGCGTTGTTGAAAAAGTAAAAATTCCTCATAATAAATCTATCGTCAACAACGTAGTATACACGATTCAATACGGATCATTTATGTGGACTCCCACAAACAATATTTTAACCGTAACCGCAGCAGTCAAGGGTATTTATCGATTAATAATAGTATCACCGACTCAGTTTGAAATATCATCAAGTAGTTCATCTGGAGTCAATAATACGATATCAACGATCATCGACAAGGATACAACTGAACAATTCACGATAACAAATACAGATGGAAATCTAGCCAAGGTTTCAGTAACGTGGTACGTAGAATTCGTAGTGGATTTAAGTAAACAATTAAATTGATTTAAAAATTCTTTCACGATTCAAAATTACAAAGTAATTTGTAATTGAAAATGCTAACGCTTTTAAAATAAAATGACTCCATCATCGAATCAGTATCGCTATGATCAAGTCAAAGAGTTTCAAACTAAACTCAGTTCTCTCTATGAAGAATATCAAATAAAAATCAAAAAATACAAACGAAGAATAACCACAGTTGATATCACCGTGTACTCGGTGTCAGGAGTAATCACTGCTGCTGGAATAATACTATCTTCGGTTACAATGATTGCTCCGGTCGTAGTTCCAATCGCTATTTCCGCAGTGGCTACAATTGCTGGTATATTAACTGGGATCACAAAAAAACTATCATCGTGTAGCCAGAGTAAACTACATGATTATTTAATTAAATATCATATTGCATCTGCCGGTTACTCGCAATTATCCTCGTTGATATCATCGTCGTTGGATGACACAACAATATCAGATAGCGAATTTTCAACGATGGCTCAATTGTATAAATCAACAATGCTGAAATTAGAGCAGAATAATAATAATAATAATGTCGTCGCAAGAACTACTTCAACAAATAGTAACAAATACAACACCGGTGAAAACAAGCACGATATCAGTAACCTCAACACGTCCCGAATTTAGTGTGAATTTTCCAATCCCCGTTCCCGTGAGCGAGATCGCATTAGCAAAACTACGAGTGTATCATAGCTGGCCTAATATTAGATCGGTAGCATTTGGTGGTCAACAACCAAATAATTCCTTGGTATTTGCAAACAAGAATCGTGAAGACGGAACACCAGATTGGCAGGTTGTTTCTATACCAACTGGGTCATATCAAATCGAACAGATCAATGCTGAATTTCAACGCAGAATAAAATCTCTCACTGGAAAAGAATCAAAAATCGCTATAACAGTTCACGAGCCAACATTATCATCTGCTATCGAGATAAATACAGAAGGATACGTTGTAGATATTTATCAGAGTTCTATAAGATCAGTGTTAGGATGGCCTGAATTACCACCGGATAACTCGCGAGAAAATTCGAAGGATTTTCCACCCGAACCTAAGAAATCCGATTATATCACCAACAAAATAAAACCCGTTAATGAAATCAAGACTTATCAGGATTATGCTCCTAATAAATTCTTGAATAAAGAAATTTATGTTCCTCTCATTAACGGAAATTTCACAGTAATGAATAATAATTTTTCACTACTGCTAATATCTATTAAATCCGGCTCTCTCACCAAGGATGAATTTATCAACGTCGTAGAAACGGGTAATAAAATCATCGACGATATGAAAATATTTCACTCGAAAATTATTCAAGAAGTATTAAATGAAGAAATCTTACATGATAAGTTTGCGGATCTATATAAGATTAATAAAACGGAGATTAAAGATTTTAAAATTCCTGGATATAATCCGGATAAACTAAAGAAACAACTTGACGATGCTATTAATATTGGTTTCAAAAGAATCCACGATAATTGGAAAAAATCGAAGAATCCTACAGAAAATATTCTGAAATTTAATAATGATCCAGAAGGCGGCGGTAGACATATTGCTCCGAACAATGTGAATATTTCAACGGTGATTGCGCTCAATTTAGTATGTGACGTTATCGAAGGAAATTATCAAATAAATCTCGAACAATCAAATCAAGCTCAGCAAGGATATATTTTATATTCATTTGCACCAACGGCTCCTCCAGGATTTCTAATTATTGAAGACCCAACTAATCTAGTCTATATGCGATGTCATAATAATTTGTTAACGAGAATTAATTTCAAACTCACTGACCAATCTAATAATCTGATTGATTTACGAGGTGAGGTTTTACAAATTAGTTTGTTTGTGAAATCTTAAGGACTTGATCAAATATTTAGTTAGCGCATTAGCAGCCGAGGAGGTGAACGTCAACTAAATGGCGTCTTTTTTTTTTACCCTTGAGGAAGGCTCCGTTTGACAAACAGAGCTCTAAAATTGTTAAGTCTCAGTTTGGCAAATGGAGACTTAGAATATTTTTGCTTAAAATATACCCCAATTAGAGAAAGTCTGTTCACACACTCTGCTGCTCCATCTTCTCTAGGTACGAACGAAATTTGCACTAAAGTGCTGTGCGGCTACTATGAGCCATGTAGCGTTATCCTAGCACGGCTAGCTATTTAATTACTCCTGGCAGAATGAATTGGAGCCACATCCCCCAGGCATTAATGTACTTAAAGAGTAATATTTAATTTGGTAGTCAGGTAGGAGGTACTATTAAGTCCTATCGACCTGAATGTAATACCCTGGGTGAGTGGGAATAGACCCAACAAATACTCAACCCTAACAGCCAATCAATGAACTGCTACTGGCGTGCAATGACACGTGTGACGATAGCGGTTGAAAATAGTTTCCCATCTCCACCATTTTGAGCTATCCGAGTGGTGGCAAGGAAAGAATGCAACTCAGCAAGCCAGCCCATGGATGTTGTATATCTTGAAACGCCGGCCCGTACCTATTTCAAATCAAGTCCAGTTTTACTAATGGGCAAAAAAATTAACAATAATGTGTAAGCCACCTGTGTAATCATTCAAATTCAAAACGTTAAAAAATTTTGAAAATGCTTATCATAGTTGGAATATTGTGTACAAAGCGTACATAACCTGTATCGAAAATTAAGTACCAGTCGGATAAGTCAAAATGACTAAACAATCATCATCTACTTAGATAATACATAGTAATTCAAGTTTGATGGCGGTTCCGAATCAGATCAAATTAGGTTACACCAATAAGGTTTGTTCTCAAGCCAAAGTGAGAACTTACATTTAAGAGGCAATTTGAGAGTAGCCCCGAGAAGGGCTTTTTGGTCTGGCAGGTTACCAAAACGTACCGCGCCAGTCCTCAGCCTCTTGAAATTTTGCCGCGCTACGTTTTTCCTTCTGGACGATGTTGGGAATGCGTAGCTATGAACTCTGGCAAAGTAACGGCTGCTTGTACTAGTTCGTGGGTGGGATACCTCCAGAAGGCTTTATTGAAGAACTGCGAAAGAAGCGTGATCCCGTAGCGCCATTGTCCGGCTCTGGGCTGTTGAGTATTTAGTGATCTGAATGTGATGTACTCCACTGCATAGATGAAATGACCTGCTTTGTGTACGTCGTCAATGGCCTCAGCAATTCCCATATCCCTGCATTTTTCCCCTCGGGGTCAATACTTTTCTTCACTTAATCTTTCTCCGCTGTTTCCTATTCTTATTCGCTAGTTGTAGAAACTTCTAGATCCCCTGCTAGTACATCGTTGTCCAGACGAGTAGTATCCTGATTATTTGATGGCCGTGGCAGTGATAATTTCTCCGGTTCGCTGTCGGTGAAGCGATCATGTCTTAGCAGTTCTAGTTCAAGTTCAGTTTGTCAAATAGTAGACGTTTATCGAACTCTGGGTCAGGGGCAGTCGTTGTCGCTGGTACGGATATAGCGGTCCCATTATGGACGTCTGCCGCCGGCTGCCTATTTCCTGTAGGGGTGGAGTGGGCTGACTGCAATCGGACCGTGCCTCTCTCCACTGCCGTCGCTGTCTGATACAACTAGTTCTCCTGTGCCTCAAATTTCCCTGGTTAGTATTCTTATCCTGGAGCCTGTGGCAATATTGAGGCCGATGCCCCAAAGCGCGCTCGATGCTTGAGCGGGGATTATTCCATTCGCTAGCTTTAGTTGCTCCATTTTGTGTTTCTTCCAGCTCTGTTGGCTCATACAGAAGGAAAGATAAAAACTATTATATAATAGAAAAAAGACCCCGATATCTACTATCCGTACAGAAAAAAATTAAAACTAATATATACTATCAGCAATAACATCCATGGCTAGTCAGATTAGGAGAAGACGAGCATTTTCCATATGCATCTGAAGTTCCATTATCTTCTGTACTCTTTCATGTTTTTGAATGTGTTTACAGGTCAACAATGGGTAGCCAGACTAACGAGTGCTTCTCTTAATATACTAAAAGCGGTGACGTGAAGGAAAACTTTCCTATGATACCAAAATTCACAAAGGTTCATATGATCACCAAAAAGGTATGGAACGCACAAACCTTTAAGAAACACACACCTAATTTTTAAAAAACCTATATACAATAACTACAAACAAACACTTAGACACTATTTGATAAGCTACGGAAAGGTAGAGCTTATAGATAGACAAACTTCTAAAAAATCAAACAAATAATACACTTATAGATACACTTCTATTTTTTAACATTCGTTTGGCAATTTAATTTAGTATATTTTTTCCAGAGTATTGAAAATGGCTGTTTTATGGATGAAGAGTTATGACAATATTTTATCATTTAAGACTGCGTCCCCGTTTTGTGGCAATCTTTCTCACATGATAAAACCTGCTTCTTCAAAACGAGAAGGAAAACGCGGACGCGATATAAAACATCACTACGTTAATTTTAGGGCGAAGGATAGAGAGAAGTTAAAGAGCATGGATACATACTAAAATTGGACAAAAACAAACGATAGAGACATTTTTTTAAAAACAAATTTGTATTCAAACAACTAATCAACAAGTTACAATTGACAATAAACAAAATTTTTTCAAACAAGAAAATTATTTTTGACATGGCTGAAGCTGGAAGTCATTGGACCATTAATGTTCACTACGTTTTCTGGCTAAATACAACATATAAACATAATGGTCACAAAACCATCGATCTCCTATATCATTGGTTCTAGAAGAGTGACGATTAAAATAAGCCATTAAATGTTCTAGAGAATATCCAAGACTGCGTTGATGACGTAAACATGCACAAGCTTGTCCGACCACCTTGGAATATGTGAATCGTGTTGTCTGAGCATGTATTCTCATAAAGTCAATGATATCGCCTTCCATAGGTGGCAATCCATACGAACCAAAATACTCAAAAGAAACCATGACGGGGAAAGTAGATGGTTATCCAGTGGGTTTATAGGATATGACTGTCGTCCGTATTGATGGCATAAGCTTGATGGTATTGAGGTTTGCGATGAGGCAGTTCATCTTTTGCACATACCACATGATTCCAAGAAGCAGTATATGAACTATAGTTCAAAAGGTAATAAAGTTCCCAGGTATCCATTCTTTGTTTGCTTTTTTTATCACAGGTAACGGTAAGTCATCAATTCAATCCGAATCTTTTGCATGAAAATGTCTGACAAATAACCATGTCTTCGCTTCGTCTCTGCACTCAGAGCACTGACAGTTTCAATGTGATGGATCTCGCGAGCAATCAGTGGAGGAAATGAATGATCACGTACGTCTGATACCACTGATGCAACACAGTTTCTTCTTAGATGAGACTTCAAGCTTCGTCCAGATACTCGTCCAATATTTTTCTTCTTGGCTCATGATCAGACATGTGTCGGGTTGAATTTGACTGGGATCATCATTCTGACATCCATATCAATATACCTTGATACATTCCGTAATTTCATCTGCCAAGTGATTGGCAAAACAGGGGTCTAAATGTTGATCTTGTTCTGGCCATCCGGACTTCATTACCAACTCTTCGTCTTTGTCTTGGGGTTATGGTTCCTCTGAATTATCCAATACCATTTCAATAGATTTTCCACCATTCAAAGAGGTATACGTGTCTTCCATAATAATATAGAACGACTTCTCAATATGTTGATTTCTTTGGTATTATCAAATTCGGCATATATATTGACGTTCACCGTCTCCGTGAGAGCTACATCAAACTGAAGTTGCACATGCATTTCACTGCTAATTCTTGAATATTATTTGTACATGGGATTTAAATACTTGTCTACGTATGCGACGGTTGACGACTCCTAGACAAGCTGGTTTCTTAAACGACATGGTATGTCACTTCAATGACATGGGTCCCACTAAAGGTAGATAGGAACAAATCGGAGATAACCGAGCATAATCCAGGTAAGTGGAATCTTTCTGTTCCCACCGATAAAGTAACAGAACGCAAATGAAACACTTGACTTTATCCCGTTCGCCCAAGTAGATAAATCTGACTTTGGCTAATTCTTCCGAGGTAGGACCTCCCATACCTTTTGGTAATTTTCCTTTGAAGGTTGAAATCGTCTTTCAGCGTCACGGTATTCAGGCAAACGCACAGGGAACGAATATTGTTCTTTCACAGGTTCATTTTGATGTCCATCCACTACAAGTAACACCAGGGAAAGGTAATGTTTTGTTTTTTCCAATCCCAGAACTTGAATGATGGCTGTTTAAAGAAGTATCGAGCTTGAGCATGGTTCCTATTGTATCCCTCGTTTTGGAAGTCTTCCTTTTTTATGGACAATAATTCTACCTTCTTTAACGAACCGTCACACCTGTACCATAGTGTGATGGATGGAACGGTCATAGAAAGGTAAGGATACTGCAGAGACCATCGAGAATGTTCCAGAATAGCTGTATCATTAAAGATACATCGGTCTATTTCCAACTTCAGACCACAACTGAAGCACTGTACTTCGTATCGCAGTCCAGTCCCAGGTCAGAAGTAGACAAATCCTGTTCTTGCTAAAGTATTCGCAGTTGGTAATCCTTCCCTCTCCGTGGGCCAGTTTTAAACGTTTCCAATTAAAGACACAATCACAATAGTCAGGCAAGAAAACAGGAAAATAGTATGGTTTGAACATTGAATTCTCGATGGGTCTGTCACTCGATTCCTGTTGTGTCAAAGTCATTTTTGTTTATAGCGGCATATCAGTAAGGTAACGAGAAGTGGTTGGGAATCCGCACTCGTTCCTGGTACAGAATTCGATGCACGTTTTCCGAGGGGCGACTGACGATTTGGTGTGTGGGTAAACGTACAATCCTGTGGGATTCGTAAGTGGTCACTTAAAAATTTCCACCCTTTCAAGACTGCAAGGCTTTTTTTCAATACGCCAAAGTTCACTACTCGACTGGTGCGATTATTGAGATCCAATTCTTTCGCTTATTACTCCATATGCATTTCTCTTTTTGGGTCTTGGTATTCGATGCCGTAAATGTTAGGACCACCACTAACCACTAGAAAAACTTAGAATCTTCTCCTCGGGATGCTCATCCGTCCAGGCTCCTAATCTGTCTTCTTCAATATTAGGATAATACTAACCTACGCGACTGATGTAGATGCAACTGTCCGTGTCAAATACAGCACACGATCTCCTAACAGTTATTAAACGTATTAAAATTGTAAGCGACCATGGGCTGTGACGTTAGCCACAATGATAACATTTTTAAATTCATTGGCTTCTACAAAGTTCAGTTCTTCTTTGTAATTTACTAAGAACAAATCCTCGCCAACGACGTCTAAGTGTTTCATGAATTGGGTTTTGTCGTGAATCAGCTTGAAGTAGCGGAAACAATACTCTGTCTTGGAAAACACGGTCATTGTTCTATGTCACCCCACACACAATCTAACATGATTTTGGCAAACGATCGCATTCCATTTTCTCGACGTGATCTATAGTAATGCTTTCCTGCTCGAAGTATTTCTCTTTGAATTTCGTTTGGTCTTCGGGGATGTGGCACCAGGAAGGTGAACATCTATCTTCTTGTTTTAGTTTCAAAAAAGCATCCACGCAGTCCGCGAAAATGCCTTTCTGAGTCTCGTTGCCCTTGTGGTATTGTTGTGTCTTGGGAAGGTTTTAAATTTCGTACACTTCTAGCAGCTGCTATCCACGGTCATGAGCTTTAAACAATTCCAAGCTAACCAACGTTCCTGTTAAGGCGCGTTATTCAATGGTGAGGTAAAACAAGGTGGAACAAGCCCATAGGAGGCAAGACTTTGCATTTAATAAATCCTTCTTATTGTCGAATGTTGTCCACGTTGATCTGTTCCGTCAGCAATTGCGGTAAAGTGACGATATTTGCACACGTATGGATACAGCGAATACACGTCCAAGTATTTGCTTTCTTATCCTTTCTCTTCGTCAGATTGGTACAGCAGAAATGTGGCATTCGTTCGTCCTCCATAAACTGTGCCGTGGGGTCAGTAGGTCCACCAACTTGTAACCTTTTACTATACATTAAAACTCGGGATCGTACGCGTTTTCCCAAATTTCCACCACTTGGTATCCCTGCGTTTTTAACTTCAAGCGTTGCTGACAAGTGGCTTCGTAAAATTCTTCCATGGTCTGTTGGTGTCATGTTGAGGATAACAGATGGGACATCTGTAAAAAGCACCCGTTAAACTCGAACACGATCTGAGGGTTTTCTAAAGTCCCAGCCACCAAATACTTCCCGATGGTCCTTTAGCCCCATCCATTCGGTTGTTTTGTATCCATTTGCATTCCTTGTCGCACAAATAATGTAGTCTGAGCCGGTCTTTGACCAAGTACTGACGTTTGATAAAGTTGGTCGTTCGAGGGCCGATGACAGTCAGTGTGTTTTCGGGCATGAATTGTTGGCGGTATACTAAGGAACACGCCTTGGCAATGTTGCAGGCTTCTTTCAAAAGTTTCGATCCCTCCGTTTTCAATGAGCAGTTCTCGAAATTGTCTACAGCAACGCCGTACAATGTCCACGCCGAAAAGACAATACTCTAAAATTTCTTCTTGAATGTCAAAGGGGTCCGATGCGCGAGTCTGGTACCAATCGTATAACGCTTTTCGTTGACCGATGTGCATGTTGTCGGTGTAGTTGTAGTGAGCCTTATGCAAATGGAATAGAACTGCTTGTTGATTGACTTAATATTGAACAGTCCGGAATATAAGTTTTGACCATTTTTGTCATTACAAATGTTTCAGACATTCGACTCAAATGCATGGCCAAGTAACTCATCGAATCTTTAAACTGCACTTGTCTCACTTGCAGGGAAATGATTTTGGATCCTTCAATTTGCAATGTTCGGTTACTTTGTTCCGTATAGTATCTCGAAATAAACTGTACATCGTATCCAGAGAAAAAGTGAGTCATTAGCGTGGCATAGCGATAACAATCTCCGTAACGTTCAATGTCTTCTTAAGATCCATCGCGCGATATCGGCTAGCGTGTTCGACCATCGAAATAGTTTTTACGTCCTCCAGAAAACTTGCTGCAGTGAGGACAATGACTAATGGTAGGCTCTTCGATACACATCTCGCACGCTCGATTAGCCACACAGAAATTAGGAATGTGAATGCCAATCTCTTGCATACATCCTAAATAGGAAAAGATGAAATTGCCTTTTCTCTGGTCAACGCCTTCCTTTGATCTTTGGAATGGTATTTTTGAATGTAGCAGTTTTGTTCCATGACCACGATTTTGTGATAAATGTGACATCATTTATTGACGAACAATGCCTTGGCATTTTCTGGTACGTATGCCTTGACCAGAAGTAGGTCACAATCTCAGGAATTGACAAGCACTTTTCTACTGTGATCCTTGTATCTTCAAATGTTGTTGGTAACAGGTAGGGGTGACAAGCAGAGCAATGCTCCTGTTTGTGTAATTCATCCAAACAGAGTTGAGAGGTCAAACATCCTAAGCATTTTGCTCCACAATGCTTGTGTTGTTCTCAACTGTCATAGATATAGTCACATTTCTCACAGTAATAACAGTATTCCTGGAATCCAGTGACACTAGTAATGGAATCGAATGTTCATCGTGAAGATAGACATGAATGCATTTTCCGTCTTTGAAATAATTACCCCGAAACAAGAAAAGGTCCACGCACTTCATGACAATGCATTTTTAAGTTGTGGTGTGGAGCTAAGACGTATTGCAATGTTTGCATTTCAGGAATGTCACAGTTGGTGACTTAGGATTTTCAGTGGCTGTAACAGGAGTTATGCTTTACTTTCTTGTTAGGCTCGGTTCAATTTTTGAATCGTTTTCCAGATTCGTTTCCATTCATCCATGTCGTTCTTTTCGGAATACGTTCGTCTCCTCACGATAGCACGGGCTACACATATCTGGTCTTGAAGGTTGTTAATCTGGACGAGGCTCGTTTTGGTGCTACGAAGATCATCCACCAATAACACCTTTCTGTGTCCTGTCCCATGGAAAGAGAAACGTGGGTCATGAACAGTGTGGCTTAACCATCAGTGAAACATGTTAGGTTGTTGCACTTGTTGAATCTAGTCGATGACTTTAGAAGTTGTCAGTTCCGCTTGGCTGCTAAACTCGATTTAAACGGGGAACTTTAATCTGTTGTGATGAGTGGAAAGTCTCAAGCGATCGCCTTCTTTGGCTTCGCATTGCCGTTTCAGTGTGGTTTACATAAACATCCCACACTTCGGTGCTAAACCCTTCTGATTTCGTCAACGGTAGTTTTGACTTTAAATCTTTAAACTTTACCGTGTACGTGTAAGCCGTAGCTCTAAAGAGAATCTAGAGAAGCGCTTTTCCATCTCTCAAATGTGCTAGTACTTTTGAGGGTTTTCTGGTAAACAAATTTAGACTCTGTGTCTAGATTCTGGCTCAGAAATGTCTTCTTCAAAATCGCGTTAATTTAAAGTCAAGAACTCGGCTACTGTGCGCAACGCAATGGCCCCTATATATTAATGTCAGGATGAAAAAGAATACGTATCCGCCCCAAAGGAAGAACCAATGACACGTTCAGAAAGACAAAAATAGAAGACAGAACGAAAGCGACAAAAAAGAAGAAGAGGTCAAACACAACAGAGAGAGAGAGAGAGAGAGAGAGAGAGAGAGAGAGAGAGAGAGAGAGAGAGAGAGAGAGAGAGAAAACAAAGAAATATATGAATTTTTAAAGTATTGTGTGTTCTGTTGTGAATTAAATTGTAAAATTTGGATCAGAAGTTACCAGACAAAAAACGCAAGCGTATCTTGGCTTTGTTGTTTTAGAATACGGACCTATATTCAAGCAATCACACACGTACATCATTGGGAAAAAAAGGAAATTGAGTTTTAATTGATTTTGGCAAAATGAATACTATCTCTTTTCGAAAGAAGTGGGTGGCCCTGATAAAGTCCATTGTGTGTTTGTTTTCTTAATAAAAACGAACTCAGGAAGGGGACAAAATCAGTTTTAACTGCCAGAAGCCTTTGCCACGACCAAGGCCTACTTCTGGACTGGCTCCTGTCGAAGACTTCATATAAATAACTAGTTTTAAGTACATCAGGTGTAATACCAGGGTTTGGTTGTTTGGCACAGTAAGGTCTTTTCGTCTTAACTCAGATATATTGTCTAATAGTACCGTTTGACTTTCAATGTCTTCCTTCTCTCCTTGACGTTGTTTCTTTACTGATTTTCTTCTTCTTGTCGATTCCTTATTGCTGTTGCTGTTGAAGGAGGAAAGATTGTTCCACTTCTTTCTGTTCCTAGCAAAATTCATACAATTCTTCTCCTTGTCTCTATTTAAAATCTTCGGCCTGTGGTAAAGAAGAAGAGGGCATCAAAGGTACTGGTACCAGAACAAATTCTTGCGATAAGAAATAAAATCAACTTAATCCCAATTAAAATCGTTTTCTTCTGGAAGTATAATTGTGTTGACTTTGGTAGTAACTGCTGTAACATCGCTTCTCGTCTCCATGGTCAGTGCAGCCCAACTCATCTTAGTCTAAGTTTCCGTCATGATTGAAAACTGTCGCAAGGATTCACGGTGCATACATGCTTGCGCACCTATATATGGAATATGACATCACAGACCACTAGCTTCGAATTGGAATGCAGACTCCGCATTGTGCCTGACATTTGTAACGCGTGCTAGGGTTGGTGAAATAACTCAATCCGTTTCAATCCACTCTTCCACTATAAAACCCCAGTTCACTACATTCATTTCACCTGTTCTCGTCACAACATGTAGACAAACGGAGAATCATCTACTCTCGCATCGTCAATGCTGTTCCGCACAGACTTGACCATGTATGTGAAATCAACATGGAAGATTATCAGGATCACCGATACAAGCGTTTTGAAAAGAAGAATGTGTGTGAATATACAAGGCTGTTTGAAGAGAATCCTTGTCTATGATCCAGAAATCAGAAGACGTTTGAGGAAGAGAAGCAAACACGAGATGCCATATATGTTAACGACAGGATGTTAACATAAAACCCAAAGGTCCTTTTCAGGGTCACTCATATGCCTCGGAGTTATTTGCTTTCTTGTCTAAAATATTTTTTTAGTCGTTTATATAATTGTTTGTGACTGTATTTGTATGTTCTATGTGTACTATAGGCCAATATTTATGTCCCACTCTTAGGTCCCGATTGAGGTCAGCACGGTGTACACCTGTTCCTATAATTAATTGTTCAAGATTGTTACCAATTTTCAGTACCACGCCTGTTCCAATCATATTGTCTGTATACATCAACCCCATTTTCCCTTGTCCGTATGCAGGCCCAATATTCCTTATATTAAATTTCCTTTGTCCGTAGACTGGCCCATGGTGATCGGAAAAGTCTTGCCCGTTGACGTACACAGGCTGTTTTTTAATGGCTAACTCACATTGTTCATAGGGTGCCCCCTGTTACTACACACAAGATTTAACACTCATGTGTTGGAAATCCGAATAAACATTTGGTAAACTATCTTTGTCCAAGAATTCTGTATGAGAACAAATTATTTCCATAAATACAAACTAATCCTTTACAATCCAAATGAACTGAATGGAAGTTAGCATGGATTCAAAATATGGCTACAACAATAGAAAATGACTTAACGTCAGATGAAAAAGCCCAAAACTAACTATATTTGACTAAAATAAAGATAATATCGTATTCTAATACGCAATTCAAAAACATCCTCAAATTGCAAAATCGAGAAAAGGGAGAGGAATCGCATGATCTTTTCACGTGATATTTCTGGGCACGAATAATCAGCAAATTTAAAATGAAAACGCCATAATGTACCTCGTTCACGTGACTTATGATATAATGATTTTTTTTCTGAATATTTTAGGTAAATGTGGTAATTATTTTGAGATGGGAATAATTGCTTGCACTAATTATTTGGATCGTGTTTTGTATTTTATGGCGTGAAGAACTAATATTTGGCTTGGAAAGGTTTACTGAGGAATGATACAAATGTATAACAAAAAAACCCATACAACTGTAAAATTGTTAGTTTCGCAATGTTGAGTCATTAGGTGATTATTCCATACTATTTGTTGTCTTTGCTCCTAGATGAAGTTTTATGTTGCAAGCCATTGTTTTTTAATGCCCCTGGAAGTAGAGAAAGCATGGACTGTCAACGCCTGACTCAAGCCGGTGTTATATTCATTCGGTAGTGAGAGCCGAAGTGCGTATCAGCATAAATCGGAAATGCGAAGGATCAAAAACGGTAATAATCAAAACTTTCATATAAGGTATTATCAAAACAAATATTATCATTTATCAGAACATGTGTTGCTAACTGTATTTAAATGTTTCAAAAGGACGATAGTTGTTGTTTCCTGAGAAAGTTGCCGATTTTTGATGGAATCATTTGTGGAAAGTATACACTCGAACCTTAACCCGAAAGCAATAAAACAATGACATTTTTAAAAACAATTCACTATACTGGAAGTCATTGTTGCTACGGTTTTCTTCCTATGACATAACATGATTCTTTCTGCTCACTGTATATTTAAAGTAGAGTGACCAAGCTACAGGCCAAATGTGGTTCATGGGCAAATGTTGTGGTCCATGCTCATACAAAACAATCAGTTCTATAATCACAGTATAATTTCTATGATGTGCATCATATACAGCCCACAAAATTTACAATTTTGGTCCATGTGGTCCATGATGTTAGAGATGTTGAGCAACCCTGAATTAAAAGATAGAACTATATTTGCTTGAAATATTTTGCATCCGCAATATCAGACAGACAGTTCTATAGTTGGCGCATATTGGAATTATATTTAAGACTATCCTATTAGGCATCTATGAATAGTCTTAAAGTCCTTAATTGAATAGTCTTAAAGTCCTTAACTGAATAGTCTTAAAGTCCTTAATTGAATAGTCTTAAAGTCCTTAATTGTGTTCACTGATTTTCTGCCAATATCGTTATAACTGCATCACTGTGATGTATACGTGTTGTACATAATAGTAGTCTTCGTGTATTGACATTTATTTTTTAAAAAACGGGACGAAAAGCTCATACAGCAGTTAAAAAGATCACGAAAAAAAAACGTACATTGCTGTATTTTATAGGTGAGAAGCCAGCCGTGGTTGATATTGTCGATGCCATCAATTATGAAGCGCACAAGGGCGTATTGCCCAGAAGATGTGTTCGTAAAGGTTGAGATGTCATACCCATTTCGTTGGTAAATATAAGTTGACAAAGTAGGTGATGTTAATGTGTTACCTGAAAAACATAAGTATAAAAAAATGCATTACTCTCCTCAAACAAAGAATGCGAGCAGCATGCACTGTTAGTATACACGAATACTAGATTTTGCACAAGTAGTACAATCAATGAATCTGGATGCTAGTAATCTCAAAGACTCTTCTGTGTATATTCCAGATGAATTGACTCCAGCCCCTCCCCCCCCCCTCGAAAATATCCAACTTTCAAAATTAATCAAAATACCTGAAGCTGTATACTATTTGTGCACGGACTTTAGTTCTTTATCTAAATGGCAAAGACGAGACAATGAGATGCTGAATTATCGTCAATGTTCTATGTTTCATTAAATTGTTAAAACTGTGTTAAAGCACACACACAAGCACAACCATTCGCGCGCGCTCTCTCGTTTATTGATCCTCTCATGAAAGCATGAAACATTTAGAGACTTGACTCTTTTTATTCGGATTAAAACGGAAACTTTTTTAACATGATTGTTATTTCCACAAACATTATTTCATAATCTATTTGTGGTTATGCGAAATTTTGAACTGCCATTTCACATGAGTTATTAGTGCAGATCATCTATAGACTCGGTCCTTACAAGAATCGCCTCTTTTGAACTCGTACTTCCCTTGGATTTAAGATATGTATGTTAAGGCAAAATTTCATATATATGTCAGCAGAATTGCAAATAATATCGAATCGAACCCACACCGTCAAGACCCTATAATATACCCTCTGGCATGTTTATGAGATTTGGTGAAAAATGAAAAACTAAACGGTGATAAACATCTGGAACAGGCTTTTATTATCTGTAATTATGTATCGCAGGAGGCATTGGAATGCAAGTTCTTGGTGTCTATCACAATTTATTAGAACATTTATTCCTAATAAGCAACATTTGAAACGCATATATTTAAATTAGTATATAATATGTGATCTTTACCGTTATAAATTGTCAAAGAATCGCCGCTGCCATCTAAATCAAGGAATAGGACTGTTATCTCATTCTTATACGATTGACATGGCGCTCGGATCGTCCAGTACAATATAGTGTTCCTGTCAAATATAGAGAAAGAAACATTATGTACATTTTATATATATTAATACCATTTCTGAAAAACGCAATGTGCATTTTAATTAAGGCAAAACTCAGTGAAAACATGTCTCTATTTCATGACTAAAATTACGTTAGTTGTTGTTAAGTAAAATAAATCACCGTGTAGACAAAATAAATATAACAATCATCAAAATCCACAATAAACGAGTGATTTAGATTAACTAAAGCATAAACTCATCAATAATCGCCCTTGAATTAAAAGCATCACTTTTTTGAATTTATTAATGGGGACTTTACGGCATACCTGCCCAATTTAGGCCAAATAGTGTATATAGTAAAGTGTGGACAGGTAGAAATGGTAGGTGTTAAAGAAAAAAGTGCTTAATAGCAAATTGCAAAATAATAAAAGTGTGAAATAAACATATGTATACAACGGTATATAATTAGAATACATACAAATTGCACGTGTCATATAAATACATTTTCAACATCTTATATAACTCAATCTTGTTAATAATAATTCCGAATCCTCTTGGTGTAGAGAAATATATCTGTAACAATTCTGAAGTATTTTTCTATGATAGAACGATACAGGACAAACCAAGCTCAAATGGAATGAAATGACCAAACTGTCCAATCAGCTTTTTTGGAACAGAAAAATCGATACTTAGATTTTAAATTCTACGTAAATAAACGTATTAGCAATACTTGGGACGCCAGCTTAAATAAAATGACTGCTAATAAACTCCATCACATCAAACAAGTGTTGGGTGGAGGGCAGCTGGCATACAGTTACCAACAATATACTACCTATTCTTCCTGTGAGAGAGGACAAAAAGTCTTTCTTGAAGGTCAATTGTACTATTGGCTCAAGATTTATTTTTAAAACCATGTCTCCGTTTTGAGATCCGTCAATGCATAAGGGGTTAAATCCATTATTTTGTACTCCGATTTAATTACATTGGTTTAGTAAGCAGAAATGATTAGTACCGGTATATTTCTTTCTTTAATCTTTTATTTTTTGGGGGGCAAAGACCACTTCTTTTGGTTTTAATAGAACACTGTGGCGACAGCGGAGTAGTAGCTAGCTGTAGCGATTTTCTCCAGGTTAATTTGCCTGTTTCTAAGTGGTGGCGAATGCTAAGTTCAAATCATGGGATGAGGATCGGCTTACATTGGTGTAATGTTTCGTAATGAGGCCTAAAAGCATTATTAAAGGCTTGGTCCAGATTGGCTCAAGCGTTTGCAAGTCGTATTGATCAAGACACAAATTAATCAACAACTACGCTTTGTTGTACCAAGGGCTGCATAGGGCAATCACGGGACTGGGGTAAGAAACGCCTTGGTCTCTCCTAGTTCTTGTTCAAGCCAAAATTTTATTTATAAAAAATAGCGTTGTTTGGTCTGGGACCCTTATAGACCTGGGTCTCTGGGATATATCCCTCCCCCTTGTCAGCACTGTCTGTACCTTGCGATCTCTGTAGTCTACGCGTGACTTTTTGTCGAATGCTCTTATTTTTTTGCATGGAAGAAAGATGAAGAAATAAGAGATCGGGATCGTTGTGATAATTTAGGCTTCAGCAGAAATGCATGCCTCTGTCTGCCTGTCTGTCTCTCTGTCTGTCTCTCTGTCTCTCTCTCTCTCTCTCTCTTGGTGCAATTAAAGTGCAGTACATACCTGTATGTATCATAGGTGCTGGCAAAGGGAGGATGCAGGGCAGAAGTGTCTGTTTCATCGGTAACAAGAAAGGTATATTGATCTGGGACGGAATTCTGGATAAAAGCAGGCTGACTTACTGAATACAAGGAAAAAAGATTGCACTACTATATTGATCTGGTATTAACTATATTAATGTAACTTTTGATCCTACAATATTATCATACCAATATCATATGGCCTGATTCTTTCATTAGCAACACAGCCATGGTTTATAAACACTGTTCTTCAGAACATGTTAAATGTTAAAGCATTGATTATAAAACTCCAATTTAGTTTATTTTACCAAGTAACATCCTCGTATAAATAAAAAAAGTATCTTGCTTCACAGTGCATATGTGTCCTGCGACGTACAATGTATTCAATATATTTCTTGTTAATCAAAAGGGAATTAAAACCTTTTGTTTTAGTTTACCAGGCGTTATATTTACAGATTATCAATGAAATATCGTATACTGTCTGCTAAATCAACAATAAAATGTTAGACAACAGGGATACAATGTTATCCATCCAAAAACAATTTGTTCGGTAGAAGGAGGCAGTGAGAAAAAACAGCACTCTATCAAGTTGTTATAGTACCAACAAGCCAGATAAAAACAGCACTCTACCAAGTTGTTATAGTACCAACAAGCCAGATAAAAACAGCACTCTACCAAGTTGTTATAGTACCAACAAGCCAGATAAAAACAGCACTCTACCAAGTTGTTATAGTACCAACAAGCCAGATAAAAACAGCACTCTACCAAGTTGTTATAGTACCAACAAGCCAGATAAAAACAGCACTTTACCAAGTTGTTATAGTACCAACAAGCCAGATAAAAACAGCACTCTACCAAGTTGTTATAGTACCAACAAGCCAGATAAAAACAGCACTTTACCAAGTTGCTATAGTACCAACAAGCCAGATAAAAACAGCACTCTACCAAGTTGTTATAGTACCAACAAGCCAGATAAAAACAGCACTTTACCAAGTTGTTATAGTACCAACAAGCCAAAACAGCACTCTACCAAGTTGTTATAGTACCAACAATCCAGATAAAAACAGCACTCTACCAAGTTGTTATAGTACCAACAAGCCAGATAAAAACAGCACTCTACCAAGTTGTTATAGTACCAACAAGCCAGATAAAAACAGCACTCTACCAAGTTGTTATAGTACCAACAAGCCAGATAAAAACAGCACTCTACCAAGTTGTTATAGTACCAACAAGCCAGATAAAAACAGCACTCTACCAAGTTGTTATAGTACCAACAAGCCAGATAAAAACAGCACTTTACCAAGTTGTTATAGTACCAACAAGCCAGATAAAAACAGCACTCTACCAAGTTGTTATAGTACGAACAAGCCAGATAAAAACAGCACTTTACCAAGTTGTTTTAGTACCAATAAGCCAGATAAAAACAGCACTTTACCAAGTTGTTATAGTACCAACAAGCCAGATAAAAACAGCACTCTACCAAGTTGTTATAGTACCAATAAGCCAGATAAAAACAGCACTTTACCAAGTTGTTATAGTACCAACAAGCCAGATAAAAACAGCACTCTACCAAGTTGTTTTAGTACCAATAAGCCAGATAAAAACAGCACTCTACCAAGTTGTTTTAGTACCAATAAGCCAGATAAAAACAGCACTCTACCAAGTTGTTTTAGTACCAATAAGCCAGATAAAAACAACACTTTACTAAGTTGTTTTAGTACCAATAAGCCAGATAAAAACAGCACTTTACCAAGTTGTTATAGTACCAACAAGCCAGATAAAAACAGCACTCTACCAAGTTGTTTTAGTACCAATAAGCCAGATAAAAACAGCACTCTACCAAGTTGTTTTAGTACCAATAAGCCAGATAAAAACAGCACTCTACCAAGTTGTTTTAGTACCAATAAGCCAGATAAAAACAGCACTTTACCAAGTTGTTATAGTACCAACAAGCCAGATAAAAACAGCACTCTACCAAGTTGTTTTAGTGCCGATAAGCCAGATAAAAACAGCACTCTACCAAGTTGTTTTAGTACCGATAAGCCAGATAAAAACAGCACTCTACCAAGTTGTTTTAGTACCAATAAGCCAGATAAAAACAGCACTTTACCAAGTTGTTTTAGTACCAATAAGCCAGATAAAAACAGCACTTTACCAAGTTGTTATAGTACCAACAAGCCAGATAAAAACAGCACTCTACCAAGTTGTTATAGTACCAATAAGCCAGATAAAAACAGCACTTTACCAAGTTGTTATAGTACCAACAAGCCAGATAAAAACAGCACTCTACCAAGTTGTTTTAGTACCAATAAGCCAGATAAAAACAGCACTCTACCAAGTTGTTTTAGTACCAATAAGCCAGATAAAAACAGCACTCTACCAAGTTGTTTTAGTACCAATAAGCCAGACAAAAACAGCACTCTACCAAGTTGTTATAGTACCAACAAGCCAGATAAAAACAGCACTCTACCAAGTTGTTATAGTACCAACAAGCCAGATAAAAACAGCACTCTACCAAGCTGTTATAGTACCAACAAGCCAGATAAAAACAGCACTCTACCAAGCTGTTATAGTACCAACAAGCCAAAACAGCACTCTACCAAGTTGTTATAGTACCAACAAGCCAGATGTGCTTTGACTTCGAACCTTTAAGTCATGAACAATTTGATATTTTCATACTTTAAAAAAAACATAAAGTTTGAGTTGAAATCCATAATATGGTATTGGATTAATTTACTCTGTTCAAAAAGCAATGGAGCCACTTTACCAACTCAACGGTATTATAAAAATACACTAATAGCTAAATTAAGCCTTACAAGATTGTGGAGATGGGAGATAAAGTAGGTGTGTCTGTGTGTGTGTGTGTGTGTGTGTGTGTGTGAGAGAGAGAGAGAGAGAGAGAGAGAGAGAGAGAGAGAGAGAGAGAGAGAGAGAGAGAGAGAATGCATGGCAGCTATGCTATTTAATTCGGAGATGATTTTGCTATATCAACAAAGATGTTAATCTTAGGGATTCTCTTGAATACTGTATATCACAAAAGTCGATTAGATCAAGAAATGTGATAATGGATAACTGATCTGTCCCTGTTATTATGTATCATTGGATTATTATTATGTATCATTGGGTTATTATTATGTATCATTGGATTATTATTATGTTTCATTGGATTATTATTATGTATCATTGGATTATTATTATGTATCATTGGATTATTATTATGTATCATTGGATGTGTTCCCAAATACTTTTAAATACAGCCCATAAAATGCAATTTTCGTTTCTATGAGGTTTTCAAGTTTCAACTAAATACAACGTTTGAATACAGTCTATGTTATTTGTAGGATTTACCTTACTGACGTGCTGACTCTGAAACAGATGTCTTAGGTAATCTTAAAGCTCACGTCTGTTTAACAATATAATTAGTTCTGTTACAACTACAATACAACTGTTTGGATTAATGTTTAACTAAATAACACTATACCGGATGATGTTGAGGCTTTAGGCACAATCAAAGTTATTTCTCTGCTGAATCAAACAAGCTCTAATGTATTCGAAATCAAATTAAAACTACGGTGTATACCAATATAGATGTGCATATTTTGAATTTTATCACTAAGTAAAACCTTTTCTATTTCTATTCTTGCAAAACGAAAAAGCCTTAACACTAACATGAAATTCCGGTAGATAATAAAGATATTCTTACTTTTTGCAACTCCTAGTAAATGATGTTATCTAACTTTTATAATTTTAATTCGTTGCTGTAAATTGTACCGTATATCTTTAGTTAAATTTTACATACATGACCCGGGGATCTTAAAAGTTAGAAGTTGCATATGATCTATAAATAGATACTAAAGAATGCGTTGACAACTATTAATAAAAAGACTTAAATGGCGCAGATGGCCAAATTTATCAATGGATGATGGGGTTATAACGTTTCTAGAGTAATTTTAAAACTTTCCTTTGGTTGGTCTAAGCCATATGAATAAGTTAATTTGACGCAAATTAGTAGTGTATTCTGTCGCGTGGTATCGATTGCAAACTTCAGCCACAGTAGAGAGCGTACATTTTACGTACATGTTTGACCTGCTACTGAAAGGTATCGGATCCTAAAGCCATTATAGCTGCTGACTGGAATGTTGTTGATATTGCTCTCAGACATATCGTTGCTGGTGAAACGAATGCAGACCTTCCTCTTCGTGCTGAGAATAAATCCAGAACTGGCTCCGTTGGAGTCGAAAAGTGTGCTTCCATCTAAAAAAAGAAAGCGAAATAGTAGTATAGACCCTGGGATGATAAATATTTTTTTTTTTTTTATTAAAAACCGCTATATAATGATTTGTTAAATTATGAAATTGATTGTGTAATGACTTGATGACATTCTAGATGTATAAAGTAAATTTTTGTTCTATTGAATTATTTAAACTTGGTTGCTTAGTGAAAGATAATAAAAACAAAACACATACAACGAGGACAGCATTTTAAGGTTCCTAATCAACGGGGAAGATAAATGGTGTATATCAGGGTAACTAGATAATCAAGTGTTTCAGTCATATCGCTACGATGTACGTAGTGTGGCAGTTTACAGTGATGTCTATCATTGGGGAATTATGCCGCGAACATGTTGCAAAATGTCCCACTCAGTCACATTATTCTGACACCAGGCTTAACAAACCTCTTAGTGCTGAGAGCCAAACAAGACAGCTGTTAGTTATAAGTCTTTGGTATGAATCCGTCGGGGTTCGAACACGCTACCTTCCGTATCCGAGGCAGACTTGCAAACCACTAAGCCCCCCCCCCCCCTCCCCCGGTGGAGCGGTTCAAATATAATTGTATGACAGTACACTTGTTAGTTTATAGGATTTTGCATACTAAATTACATTGCATAACTATAATTCAAGCCTATTTCATTTCGGTAGAACATAATCTTTGAAACACGGTCGACTTTACTTGGAGTGATATTCCTAGCGATTTAGAATACCTTTAAGAGTAGATTCAATTCCTGACCTGATTTTTGTTACTGATGAAATGCGAGTATAAAAACTAAAATAAACAGAAAATTTAATTTTAACAAAAATGCATTCATTTAAAAAAGTCAATATAAATTTGAAGTTTACATCTCAAAATGAAGTGTACAGGCTGGTATCTAGTTAACATTCAAAAGTACATATATTCAACGACCTTTAAAGGTCACTCAACAATATTATCAGACTTGACCAACTAAAGAAAGTAAGAGCAATCCGGGTATGGAGAAAAGAACAAATTGTCATGCACACTTTGTCTATTCTATGTAATTTTGAAAGTGTTATTGTTACGTATATTTGATTTAAATTATTTATTTTTAATTGTCAGATCCAAATTTGTCATTTTGGGTTTTAAAATTCATTAATTGGGAAATTATTCTAGAAAAATCTCTATGACCATGCTTTATCTGTAAACATGTTTTTGACCTTGGCTTGTTGACCTATTTCTGACCCTGCTTCAGACAGTATCAACAAGCTTCTAAAACGATTGGCTAAAATCCAGGGACATCTTTTTATTTTTAGTTCTTGGGGGTAGTAAATGACTGATTTTCTTATCTAGATCTTTCCTTGCGTACGTGTTTATATGATCGTACGTTTGTTCTATGACCTTCTATAAATTTCCATAAAATCACGTGATCACTTGTTTACATAAAAAAACAGGTATTTAAATTATTAGAGGAATTATTTTATTTATATGGAAAAGAACATGTGCTCATAATTTCATTTGGATGATTATAAAACAAGAACTGCATCACGTGACATCGTCAGCCATTTTGGATTACATCGCCAAGATTCGAACCTGGAAATATTATAATATTTATTTAATCAGGACTCTTGCAATTCCATTAGTGGATTATTTTTGTGAATTCTATATTGGATTATTTTTGGATTTGATTCTCTAAAACCGTAAGTTTATTTATTTTATGAAAATATTTGTACTTAATAAATTCATTGTTAAATTTTACAAGCTTGTTAGTTTTCACTCTTTCTGTGTTGCTGCTTATTCGAGCCTATGCACGTAACATTATAGGAATTTATTACAGTTCCGGAACATAGGACATTGTGCAAACGTAATATTCATGCCTGTCATATATAATTTCTGAGATAACTGTGCTCGAAAATGTAAACAGAAACTTCCGGGGATTTCGCCCACCCGGTCCCCCACAGAGGTTCCATCCCATAGATCCTTTAAATATGTATTTAAATTCTTTCCAAAACAATATTTCTTAATGAGGTTATGTTTGATAACTCTGTCAGGAGAAACTATGCAAGGGCTGAAGCTCTGGTTTTGTTTATGCAAAGGGCTGAAATGTTGCAGAAGCAGCGTTTGAGCTTGCTGAACAACCGTATTTGTCATAAGTTGAAACTTATGACAAATGAGACAGATTTATTAATTGAAACGTGAAAAATGTAAAATAGTCCAACTTAGGACAAGTGTTTGTCAATAATGCTTGTTAGATAAAACTGAATTCTGATTGGACAAGTATATCCTACTTTTAGTTCAAGATAGTGATTAATAGTTAATTCTGCAGGGCCCTAATTGTCGTTGAGCTAGAGTAAGTTATGATATCGATACATCACTAGTGGTAATGCGATCTATTTGACGAATACATTTCCTATGCTATGTTAATTGTCTATGGAAGAGTGGGTGTGTAAATAAATATGGTATGGAATGCAATTTTATGACCTGAAAACCACCTAGCAATTAGTGTCTGTTTAGAAATACCATATGGTTAATTCTTATGTGTAATGGGAAAGCGGAATGTATACTGTTCAAGAACTAAGCGACTGAACATTATTTTAGTTTGCATTCATGTTATTTATCAGGACAATAGTTTCCGCGTTTGATATTAAGAATTCCATGACCGGAATTATATTAAACGACTGGAGTAACAGCGGATAACGGGTAGGAACTGAACGAAGAGAGAGAGAGAGAGAGAGAGAGAGAGAAAGAGAGAGAGAGAGAGAGAGAGAGAGAGAGAGAGAGAGAGAGAGAGAGAGAGACAGAGAGAGAGAGAGAGAGAGACAGAGAGAGATGGGGGTGGGTGTCATTAAACAGAGAGTGACCCGCAACCAGATTAGATTAAGTATACATGCTGGATAAATAAAGTCAGAAACGTTCTTTCAGTTTCATGATAACATTTGCTTATGTCAATGGATCTACTAATTGTCTTTATAGATCTTATATTAATTTATTGTTTTTATAGACTTGTATCCTACAATTGGTCCTTTTGCAACTGTATTACTAATTAATTAAATATTTATATTCTGTATATGGGACTCATGTTGTTCTGTTCTAACATCTCTCTTCAGATCTCCAAATATTCCATCATTTAATGTCATATTTTAATATTCGCTCCATTCGGACTATAACACTGTCGTATATCACCCTCTGGACATCAATACTCATCATTTTAAGGGATTGAGCCACCACACATTATCTACTTGAGATTTTGTGATTCATATCTCTTTGTAGCGGATATAGTCTAGATAGGAAAAGAATACACGAATTTTGGCATTTGATTTTATGATCTCTTAGCTTTTAATATCTTGCACAAGAAAAAGTAATCCCCGACGCAAGACAATATTTACAAACCGATAAGAAAGATTTTTCTAATCTGTTTAACAAAATGCAGGTTTAATACCTGGTGTCCATCCAATCAATACAACATTTTTCAGTACTTGATCTGCAATGAAAATTCCTGTGTGATGCCCATATAGTTTACTATGTTACTTCAGTTTGAGTAGCTGAGGTGCCATGGATTTCGATACAACATTCCACCAAAATTAAGGTTAAGTAATGGACTTGGCAAAATAAACATCATTGCATTGGTTATTTGTCTGAAGGAATGAATACAGGACGCAGAACATATAAATCTGTTAGAGGTGATGCTGAAAATGCAGGATTCATATGGATCTCACGGGATTCATATGGATCTCACGGGATTCATGTTCCCTGATTGAATTGTTCTGATACAGATATCTGCGTTGTTTGATCTGGAAGAATGCTGTGGATTTTTGCATAATCTGATTTTGAAGAAAAGTATAGCTTGATAGCTTTTTGTCAGCCTTTGCCAAAACTCTCTTCACATGAGAGGTTATTCATTTTACTCGCGTTGCTTGAAATTGGAAGGAAAGCTTTTTCTTCGAGGCTTGGATGAATGATACACACTGCATAATAACAGTAATTTTAAGGTGTCAGACTGCATTACGATAAGCTGCCTTGTGTTTCTCTGCATAGACCTGAAAACTTGATGGATTTTCTTGATTTTCCCAATCTTCATTTTAACTAGTCGAGTTTCAGTTATGTAAGCTTAAATCTGGCTTTAGTTTTAGTTTAGAATTCTGTGTAGGGTAAATGGGTCTTATTCCAAGCTATACAACCACTAGCGTGCATTGGGTTTCTTAATAGTCGCCTCTTCTGTTTCTTTGGTTTGTTTCACTCAATGTCCATTCAGTTAATGATTGGAAAAACGGTCGTTACATTGTTGATAGTAATACTTAAAAAAATAGCTCCAGACTACGGGGCAATGAAAATTCTCTCCGTGGAAAATGCTGTTTTTTATAATGTGTACCAACCATGTACACTTTATATCTATAAAGTAACAGTCTTAATAGGTTAGAACATCTTAATAAATAAGAGAAATGTTTTAATTATCCTTTTAGAAACCTCAAAATGATCTGCCATATTATTTTTGTGACATCTAAGGCGTAACATAAATATAAACTGTCCATGTTCGGGAGCTATAAATCATGTATGGAATAAAAAGTAGTTCCGCTGTTAGGTAGGTGCATATCAAAAAATGTTATGCAGTAAATTATGAAGTAGCTGTGAGTTTCCAATAAAATGCAGTGGTACTATTCAGCGGATTTACTACAACGGCGGTCTCTATAGGAATGATTTTCCAGGGGCATCGACGTACAAATAGAATTGTCATTGATTCTGCCTTGGTTCCAAAAGTGTAATGTAAATATTGTTACGATTCAGTTTCAAAGTTGAATCCAAGTAAGTATATAAATATTGTATCAGTGGGTTATGTTGCTGATAGAATTGTGGAATAAAAGGAAGTAGATTTCACAGTTAAAATTGAATCACTTTTTGGGTGGTTGCGCAAAATGAGCTCAGACTGGAATTACGGTTAATTTATACATGGATTGCATTTTAGGAAGACACTGCAGTGGTTATAGGAAGGTTTTAGAATGCATTATGTGACAAAATTTAATCTCAAAAGCAATGCTTTCGCGGTTGATCCAAAGTGTAAAAGGACAATAAACCAATTTTATAATCTAATTCAAATACAAATAAAACAGTATAACGATATTACTAAAATGTATTTACGAATTAATTTCACTATGGGAAAAGTGTTAGGAGGAATACCATTGGAGGAAATATGTATTGTATGGAAACAGTCTTGTAATGAATTATATATGGCTTGGTTTTATGTTTCATACTGCAAAGTGAATCTCGATGGTCGGAATTAAACCCTCACCCATCTGGTCACAAATCAAGCATCTTAACCACTGATCTACTTTTGTCATCTGACCACATCACACCTTATAACATTTTTACAAGTAATTATCACGTACTAACGTTTATCTAGACCTTTGTAGACAAAGCATAAAACATCATAGACAGTTAAGCAAGTAGAGAGAGAGAGAGAGAGAGAGAGAGAGAGAGAGAGAGAGAGAGAGAGAGAGAGAGAGAGAGAGAGAGAGAGAGATACCTCCATCGTAAATGTACAAATGATCACCACTTTCCAAAGATGTATATTGCACCAAAAGTCCGACGAAATTAGTTTCAGTATCAGCAAGTATCTCATAACTGCAGTCATAGTTGGTATTTCTGCAATTGTTAGTAAGCGCAAGACATTACAAGTACATACATACGTACGTACGTAGTACGTACATACATACATACATACATACATACATACATACATACATACATACATACATACATAAATACATACATACATACATACATACAGGGGACCCGAATGGCCTAGTGGTCTAATGCGTTCTCCGTTACTGAACACGGTCACGTCACCTCTGTCTGCGTCGGTTCGAGTCTAGGATTCGACCAATGTGGTTATGTGAGAAAACTTGCCAGTAGCTTCTCGTTGATCGGTGATTCTTCTTGAGGTTTTCTCGATTGGACGAGAACCTCTTTAGTCATCCGAGGGTTGGAGGGACTCGTTCTGTTCTGTGCTTACACAAATGGCTGATAAGGCCAACCCTTGCACGGAATGTTCGTTTGTTTAAGGGATAGGGGATGAGTGGGACATCTCCAGGATTGTTGATTCCACGTGCTTTTTCTGGCTTGCCTCTTCATTCTTTTGCCGCCGTCCTGTTAGATTTGTAAAACTTGTAGCTTTGTCCACAGATGAACGCCAAGTGACTCGATTGTTAGCGTTTTGCTCCCAGGAATCAGGGTTTATGATAAATGCTTTCAATGCAGCTTTCAGACTGTCTTTGAAACGTTTCTAATGACCTCTGTGGGATCACTGTCCTTGTTGTAGCTCGCCATGGAAGAGTCTCTTAGGCAGCCGGTGGTCTGGCATGCATGCATACGTAGCTGGCACTTCATCAGGATGGTGTGGATGCTTGAGAGACCTGCTCTGGCAAGTACCTCAGTGCCTGAAACGTTGTCCTGCCACTTGATGTTGAGGATTTTTCTGAGATTTGTGGTGTGAAAGTGGTTCAGCTTCCTGGCGTGGCGTTGGTACATCGTCCACGTTTCGCAAGCGTAAAGTAGTGTGGGGGAAAACAACTGCCATATAGACCTTTAGTTTGGTCTGAATGCTGATGCCTCTTCTATTCCAGACGTTGACATACAATCTGCCAAACGTTGCGCTGAGTCTGGCAATGTTAAGCTTCACCTCGTCGTCAATAGTGACGCTCTGTGATAGTTTGCTGCCATGGTAGGTGAAACGGTCCACTACGTTTAGTTTTCGGCTGTTGACGGTGATGTTGGGGTCAACATAGGGATTTCCAGGAGCCGGCTGATGCAGGTTTTCAGTCTTCGTGGTATTGATGGTGATACCAAAGCTTGTGCAGGAGCTGAATAACTTGTCAAATCTGCATTACAGGTCGGCTTCTGAGACAGAATTGAGGGCACAGTCATCAGCAAGTAAGAAATCCGTGATGATGTCTGTCATGGCCCTGGTTTTCGCTTGTAGCTTCTTGGGATTGAATAGGTTTCCATCTGTACGGTACCTAATACCGACTTCAACCTCTCCGTCTCTGAAAGAAATTTTCAGCATGGCGGAGAACAATAGTGTTGGTGCCAGAACACAAACCTGCTTGACGCTGATGGTTCATGGGAATGGCTTAGATGTCTATCATTGTCCTGGACTCGTGCCTGCACGCCATCGTGGAAATGCTGCACCATGGATATAAATTTTCATGGGCATTCGTTCTTGACCATTATCTTCCACAAGCCTTCTCTGCGGACGGTATCAAAGGCCTTTGTCAAGTCGACGTAGATGGATTAAATGTCGGTGTTTTTCTATCTTGACCCTTCTTATGTAGCAACCTCTAAGTAAACACCATGTCGATGGTCTCACGTTCTTTTTGGAAATCCACACTGACTTTCTGGCAGTAGTCCCTGGTCAAGGTGTGTAGTGAGGTGGTTGAGTAGGATTCTGGCGAGTATCTTTCCTGCAATTGAGAATAATGATATACCGCGAAGTTTGTCGCAGGCCTGGCGGTTCCCTTTGAGATTATACAGGTGGAGTATGGAAGCGTCTTTGAATAACTGGGGGATCTTCTCTTACTTCCACATCAGTAAAAACAGATGGTTGAGCCTTTCTATCAAGGCTGTGCCCCTTACTTTGTATTGTAGACTTCAGCGTGGATGGAGTTTGAACCAGGTGCTTTACCATTGGAGAGCAGACGTATCGCTGTTTCTACAGCAAGGTTGGAGGGTCATCCAGTGCTTCGTTGATGGATAACTGGCGGAGACGATTAATGGCTTGATCACTGATGTATGAAGGACGATTCATGACGCTGTCAAAGTGTTCAGCACATCGTTGAAGCATCCTCTCTTTGTCAATAATTAGTGTGTTACCGTCCGGAGAACCGATTCACATAGTTCACCTTCTCCTGCAAGCTGGGTCTTACTCTAGGCAGCCAAATCCACGTTATATCTGGCCAGTTTGTATCCTACTAGGGCGGTTCTCTTCTGGGGTCTTGCCGCATCGTCTATGTCCATTAAGGATAGCATTAAAAAAAAGCCAAGTGTAAGAGCAGCAGGGGGGGGGGGGGGGGGGGCGAATCCTACATTTGCCCGAGACATCATTTGCTCTAAATCTAACAAACATCTCGAGAGAATTAATTCGAATCCTTTTTCAACCAAAAAAAAGGATTACTTGCTCGAAACATAAGTTTTTCGCAAATCATACTCCAAGACACGTTTTCATCGTTTAGTCAAAATACGGTCTCGTCGTGATGTCATCGCCCCCCCCCCCCCCCACTGCTGCTACAGGTTAATAATTTATTTCAACCAAATATTTGATCGAGTCTTTATGATTTCACAAACGAACTAATCGCTAACACCTCGTCTTATAGATCAATCAAATTATTTGACTGGTCGGTGAGTCGAAAATTAATTCTCGTTAGCGAATTATTATGGCATCGCATGTAGACAGGATTAATTGGGTTTTCAATGATTAGGAATCCTGGAGGAGCTGTTGGCGCAAACGAATAAAGAATATATCCTTGCTGTGCTTGATTTGATTGCTCTAGATTAATTTGATAGCTTCCTTCAATTGCATCACATGTTAAATTGAGCGAAATCACCGCTGAAATATTCACATTGTGCGGGGCAATATGCCTACCGCCACCATCTGGATCAATATTATATTTGAGGAGGACAGTTGAATCTAGTGTTTGTAATACCTTGATATTGTTTCTAACAATTTTTTTTAGTTCCTCGGCGTTGTATCCGGGAAACTTGAAATTACGCAGATCGTCTTCTGTGATATTGTAACCGGTTAGGAATCGTTGTTTATTGTCGCTGATGTCATTGGTTATTGTTTGAATAATTAGTTCATTTATATATTCCATGTCAGATACAAGTTGATTTAGTATTTCAACGTGTTTTTGTGAATTTGTTTGCCGTAGTTGTTCTAGTTGTGTTTTATGTAATTGATTAATTTCATTAAAATAACCAGTGACGTCATTTAGCGTAAATGAAATAGTAACAGATGAGTCAGCTGTTCTTTTAATGATAAAATCCCATTGCAACGTGTTTTTCTTGGTAAATATAAATCTGTCGGTGATTTTCCCCTTTTTTTATATCAGATAAATTATTTCGATATATGGGATTGATTTCATGATATGATTGTACGTCCGTGGTTAAGTCGGTGGCGGATTTTTCCGGTGGTTTTTCAGGCCATCCTTACACTGTTCTTAACGAGCTGTTATATATATCTACAATGTATCCCTCTGTGCTTATTTCGATCGATGACGAGAGCGTCGGTTCATGAACTTTAATAGCTATTTTTGATTCTTTTCCCGTGATTGATTTTATTCTACGCTGAATTTCAGCATCGATTTGCTCAATTTGGTACGACCCAGTTGGTAACGAAACAGTTTCCCACGCTGGAGTACCATCGGGTTTATTCTTATACGAGAACACCAGTGCGTTATTGTGTTGTTGACCGCCAAATGCAACCGATCTGATATTAGGCCAGATATGATATACTCGTAATTTTGCCAGCGCGATCTCGCGCACTGGAATCGGAGAAGGGAAGTTCACACTAAATTGTGGGTTTGTTGATGTTATTGATATCATGCTTGTTCGTATCGGAGTGGTATTCTCCGCGATTTGTTGAAGCAGTTCGAGTGACATTATTGTTAACGCTATCTTCAATTTCCAATTTCAACATCGCGGAGTTATACAACTGGGTCATCGTGAAAAATTCAACATCGGATATGAACGAATTATCTATTGACAGCGAGATGAACTCGGATAATTTCAAGTACGCGTCAAATACCACCCGGTACCGAGCTGTATAATCACAGTGTTTTCTGAGAACACGATGATAACTTTTTAGTTATCGCGGTGGCGACTGCCGCAATTGTTGTTGCCGCGAAGATAGCGATTGGAACTGCAATCGGAGCCATCATGATCACCGTCGACAAAATAACCCCGGCGCTGGCCATCACACCGGACACCGAGTACACGGTGATGTCGATGATTGCTACGCTGCGTCGGTATTTTTTCATTTATTCACGATAGCGCTCAGAAAGTGATTTCAAGTTCGCGGAAAATTCTTTCACGGTATCATATCGATATCGATGCGATTGTGATACCTCTGGGACTATTATCGGTTCAATTGATTTCATCGATGTCATTACTATTTTAAACCCGCTAGTGTTTTCAATTATTCGCCATCGTTAAGGGTATTTCTGGCCTATAGGTATAGTAGCTTCAGCCGGAAAAATCATCTACAAGTTCTAAACACCAAGTTATTTTTGATCTAACGGTGGAGCTGTCAACCGCGACGACATTAAAGTCTTGTCCGCGACCCTCGTTAATTAACATCGCGGTGCCACCAGAGTAGGTTTTACCGTCCGCGATCATATTAAATTGATCGATAGAGATCCACGTTAGCCTGTAGATACCATTGACCCATGTTGGCCTGTAGCAAGGGCCCCCATGCCGCTGACACCCCAGATACCGATGGACAATGTAGTATAAACGTCTCTTATCCAATCCATGGTTCCATTATTAACCGTATACACGATATTTTTAACGGCCATGTGTGGATGCGGAATCTTTACCTTTTCAAATTTTTCTTTTAGTCTAAAAATATCGTCGTAAATATCGAGATAATTCGCCCTGATTCTGGTAGGATCTATTACCCCCCTCGGCTCCCTGTTAGAAAAGAATGAAGCCAGAAGGCTGTTGATTCCAAGCCGTGCTTGTTCTTTAATATGCCAGTCGATTTGATGAAGTTTTGTCGTGATATCTTGGGGTTTATTGCCATCAAAGAACCAATTAACAATATCGCTGGTGAGCTTTTGTTCATCAATAGCTTTTTTAATTTCAGCGAGGGTCGGGCCTGTCAGAGATTTGGGTCCAAAGAACTTATTAACAATTTCTCTAGTAGGCTTTTGTTCGTCAATAACTTTTTAATTTCAGCGAGGGTCGGGCTTGTCAGAGATGTGGTTTCAGATTCGCGTGTTCTCCCCAAAAAAATATCCACGATGGTATTAAGTGCTGCTTGTATCACCATAAACATATTAATATCTTTGAGAGTCGTCGTAGATGTAACCGGGACACCAAAGAAACTATTAGCGACGTAGGCATTGTGAGTATGCTTGCCAATAAACTCGCTAATTTCAGCGAGAGTTATGCATGCCACAAGCGGGGTTCCAAAAAACTTACAAACGACGTCGTTAGTGGGTTTTTGTACCTTTTCAAGATTTTCTATTATTTTAGAAATATCCGTGTAAATATCGAGATAATTTGCTTTGATTTCATTTTCATTCATCATCCTTCCCGCCTCCTTGTTAAAAAAGAATAAAGATAGAAAGTTTTTAATTTCAGCGAGAGTCATGCCAACTACAAGCGGGGTTCCAAAGAATTTATGTACGACATTTTTGAGAAAACTATTATAACCTCGTATATAATCATCCAGCTCACGGCCGTGGGCGGCAATCGCGTCGGTGATCGTAGACACAAGTGCGCCTGGTTTAAGTCGTCCACCGCTGGAATACAACGCAATAGAGTTTTCAGCGGCGTCGCGCTGCCGTATCAAAATGTCATCCGCTGATATATTACTGCTTTTCAATTTACCCTGGCGTTCTTGAAATACAACTATTTCGTTCGGGTCAACACTTGCTAAATTTAACGTCTCAGCGATTTCATCTTCAATTATTATTTTTACATCCTCGATAGAACCCGCAGATGTTTCCACGGTGGGTTTCAACATTGACAGAGGTCTTCCCCAAATATCAATCATTATTGTAAAGACTCTAGTATTTTCAATTTATTGATTCTCTAAAATTACCTTGTAATTTCCCACTCGTGTATTTATTTACAACCAGATGAGGTGGTTTCTGTGACGATGAAATCACCGCGAGGATATTTAATACTTCACGGCCGCATATCGGTGGATCATTTAATTGTTGTGTTGGCAGCGTGGAATAAAAAATCGGAAACTCTTTGAGTTTCATCGAAGAATTTACATACCGCATAAACTCGCTTGGCGGAGCTAACCCATATGAATCAAAATAGACAATCCCACGTGGATCAATCGCGTATGCAACCCAGTGAGTTCCCGATCCGCTGCTGTTATCAAGATTGATGATACCGGTTTCAACGCGTTTAGGTTTTCTCGGTAATTGATCTCTCAGAAAGACCCCTCTGAAGTTTTTTATCGCTATTTTTTAGCAGCATCAATTAAATCAAAATTGGACATAGGGAGAATTGGGCTTTCAACTAATAAACTGTTCCTGGTATTCTCAGACCGGATCCGTGGACGGATCTTCCGCTGTACCATGAATACGGGGTTCCTGGTAGTCTTAGACCCTTTCCCTTTTTATATCCTTTCCCAGTTGCCTTTTTCAACGCCATCCCTGCCGCGGTCCCAACGGCTCCCAACGCCGCCAATTTCGCCACCGCTGGGGCAGTCGCTGCAATCAATGCTGGTATTGCAGCTAACAATGGAAATATACCACCTGATTTTATCATGTTGGCGACTGCAGCCTTCGAAAATACAATTTGAACCCCTCGCTGTTTCTTCAACGCATCATTGAAATGTTTTATTTGACGATCCGTCAGTGATATTTTATGTGTACCGCCGGACATCTGCGCGGGTTTCAACGTTATTGTGGTTCCACATTCTTTAGCGGATTTTGATCGCAATTTCTTGACCTGACCATCAGTCAGCTTGACACTAACAACACTATATGTCATTTTATTGTAAAACAATTTATGTTTTCAATTGATCTAATTGTGAATCGTTTACATATTTTCCACTGGTGCATCAACGATTCTCATTCGTCCGCCAGCCCCTTCTAACAACATTGATTTGTCGCTGAGAATGACAGCAACCGCTCTATAATCAACACCACCAGGAGCTATACGAGCTCTAAAATGTATGTCAACGACGGATTGCCTTGTTAAATCAAGATGCTCCAGCGAAAAGTAATAAATCGGATATAGGTTTCTAAAATCAAGTTGCGATATTTGTAAACCAGTATCAACATTTTGATCACGGCCCATAAATGACAGCATCCGATGATACACACGTGCTATATGGTTGTTTTCGTAATTAAGCTGTATATCCTCAGATGATTCTTGTTGTCCGTTTATTCTCAGTGAAACCTCCTTGACTCCTAATCGATCAAATATCATATGACTGCGTTCTTGGGAGCCTAATCGATCCCGATTCTGCAGCGCTATAAATATATGAAGTGGAGCTGAAACGCCTTGTTTTGATGCCAGGTGCCATGTAAATGTATCAGCAACATTATCCTCTTTGGTATCAGTTGTTGTTGTTAGCCAACTATCAATGATTTGCCACCTGTGTCCATAAATGAAAGTAGCCGCTCTTCCGTGGTAATTAATGGGGTCATTACTGGCATCCACAATACTATTTTACTCAAAACAACTTTACCATCAGTGGCACCAGTACGCCCAATTGCATCATTGTCATTGCCTTTCCGCACTAACGCGATTGTGTGTTTGGCTTCATAGATGACTTTTCTGACATTTCTGCAGAATCCAAATATGTGATGGAGTGGAATCGCACATGAAAATATTGCTGCTGTCTTTGCAATGCTCCTTTTCGAGTTGCAAATCCTAAATTGAAATTACCATTAACGCCTCCGAGAATATCAAACGCAGCTCCTGGTCTAGCTCGACGTTCTGGATTAGCTGCTTCTTGTTGATCGGCTTCTGCATTATCTCTTGCTGTTAACACTTTAATGTATTGAAGGTGGTCAGCGTTATCAGAGGTATCCTTTGCAAACATCATAGATGTACCAGCCGACCTTGTATAATCATCAGAATATCTTGCTAGCCCGATTATTGTTGTTGCAACATCAACTTCACGGTCTATTGATTCAATTTCTTTTCCGTCAATGAGATATCTTGCACTTTCAAATAACGCCATTATGCCATTATTAACAAAACCAACTCGGATATTTGGATCATTTGCAGATGGAGTATCAGCTGCAACATTTGTTACGAGTTTTCTCTCAATTTCAATAAATGCTTCACATGGCAAAACGTATTTACTGGTATCTTGAACTTGAAGTTCAATTCGCGATCGTAGGTTGGGTTGTATTGCATGATAGGAATAGTATTGATAATCGCGGACGGAATCGTCCTTGGGTACTGGGGCTTCTATATCGAAAGCCGGATCAGCTTGGCGTTTAAACATTATATTAACATACTAGTGTTTTCAATTGTGAAACTCTTTGTAATCATCGTCGTTTTTGTTTTCGTTTCAAACCACTTCCTGCTATCGCGTTCATGATAGCGCTATCTGTTACCGGTGAAGCCGTCAATGGCGACGGAGTCACCGAAGCAGCCAACGACGCTAGTTTTCTTCCACTGCGCTATTTACTGCTTTGCTGATTTTTGCAGGCATCACTGTAGTTGATGGCAGCACCGTTGGTTTCTTTCGCACCAATGATGCTATTTTATCTTTCGTGGCAGAAAATGCCTTTCCGGCAAGATTTGCAACAGCGCTGATTCCCTTATCACGAATAATATCAATGGCTTTCATTGATAATTGCTTAGCTAACGGCGCCACTTTTGGGGCCATTATTGTAAATAGCCCCGCAATGGTACTGCCGAAACCATCTCCGTAATATGCTCTAGAAACAGGCAATCGTGAGTTTACCACGTAGACGCTTACGGGTTTATCATGGTTGTAGTGTATGATCATCTTGTTATAAAACTAGTAGTTTTTCAATTAGTGATCAATCGCTGTAATAACCATGGGCGTCTCTGTGATTTTCAACTAATTCAGCAATGAGTTCAGGATATATATCAATGCCCATGATACCGCCGGCAAATAATCGTCTACAGATATCAGCTGCTTCATTAATTATCTCGACGGAGTTGTTTCCGGCTCGCTTTCCACCCATAAGTACTTCCAACCGTGATATATCCGAGAGAATATTACCAGGGCTTGTCACGGTTGCGTTGAAATCCTTTGGATTTTTAATCGAATATCCTTTTCCGCTTGTTTTCTTAGAACCGGCTTCTGCTCTTATGTATATTTGTTCCGGGATTGGATCCTCCGTATAACGTGGTGGTTGTAGACCGCCTTTAACCGCAGCTAGAAAGTCATCATAACCAGGGTGCTGCAACGCCGAGATTCTATCCCCGCCGCATTTCACTAAATATATTTTTGATGCCCAAGTGTCTTTGTTTTTTATAAAACTTTTAAACTCGTCTTTTAATAAATTCTCTCTTTTACCCTTTGGAAAATTGTCTCTAGCAAAATCAGCTAATTCGGAATCCGTATGGTTTCCTCTAATTTCATTTAATGCTGCGACTGTAAATATATTTTCAGGTGAATAGACTCTTCCTGCAACTGCGCCTTGTTGTTCTTCTTCGAGTTCTTCAATTTCGCGTTGAGTTTTTATATCACTGGATAGCTGTTGTATCCCTGCGCGCGTTTGTTCCGTCTCTGCTGCTATCTTTTCAAGCGTATCAAGCAGCGGTGCCTTCTTTGCTTGTTCTCGTTAAGGATTATCTCCGTATATCGCTGCTTCAGTTAACTTTTTCACATCTTTGGTCGCACATGTTATCGGAGTAAACAGTTGTTCACTTGACACAGAAAAGTCAGTTTGCATTTGTTGTCGCTGCTGAAGTTTCTCGCGAAGTCTGTCTTGAACCGGTATAAACTTTTTAATTGCTGCTAGCCGCTCTCGGGCTAATTTAGTTGTAAGCGATTCACCTACCATATATTGTTTGTGAACTGAGTTTTCAAATGTGAAACTATCACAATTAAAAGTTGAGTTATTAAATAATGTACCATCAAGCTAACGTATCCATCTCCGACAGGGTTAAACTGTACGATGCTATCCGCGAGTGGTTCAGAAATAACATCGCTGAGGGTTTCAGAATTGTAATATCTGAGAACGGCGATGAACGATTTTTGTTAACGACGCGGCAGCAACAACAACTACGTGAAAATGGAGGCGTCGCGGTGATTACTTGCTACCACAACCAGATCATCCAGTACGCACAAAACTGCATGAGCAAGCCCAAACTGATGAGTATTCTTTCAGGAGAAAATCATATGTGAGTACAAAAAACGCTAAAAAAATAATTTTTTATTGAAAATTTACTGAAAGCCTATTTTTTATAGTAACGCTCACGTGGTTAGGATACTGGTTTTTCCTCGTTTAATATTTTTCTAAGATCACGAACCTTAGAACTAATTTCAGCGCGTTTTTGATACTCTTGGCCGAGCTTTTGACGTATTGTTTCAACGGTGCTAAATAGCGTTATAAATACATTAACGTCGTTACCGTACAAACAAGCATTGATGGACTTTTGAATTCCTTTCTTGAGCCTGTACATCTTAGGTAAAACATAACGACCCTTACTAGACTGATACTCAATTTCTTCATATTCCGAGGCAATCCTGTCACAGTCGAGACCTTCAGATAATACTATCCCTCGATTTTTCAAAATTGAAATTTTAGCAATTATAGAATTTACTTCTTTGATATCCATTATTTATATAATACATTTTACTTCTAATTATTAAAAAAATAACACTCAGCTGGCGCCCTATGACGTCAGAGAGACCCAGAGGTTACTTTATTAACTTAATTAAGGACAGCACAACACGCATCTTGGAACTCCTTGGGTGCCTTCACATCCAAGTAAGTCCAAGGGGACCCGAAACATACATCTCCGGAAGGGAGGCCTAAGGTGACAAACGTCATCTTAGACCGCCCAGAAGATATGCTTGGGGGACATCACTACATGTACTTAATTAAGTTACTTAAGGACAGCACATACATGAAAACCCCATTTGGCAATCCCGCTGGAGCCCTATTACGTCAGAGAGACCCAGAGGTTATATATACGACAACACATCTTTGGAACTCCTTGGTTGTCTTCACATCCAAGTAAGCCCAAAGGAACCCAAAACAAAGATCTCCGGAAGGGAGGCCTAAGGTGACAAATGTCATCTTAGACCGCCCAGAAGATATGCTTGGGGGACATCACTACATGTACTTAATTAAGTTAATTAAGGATGGATATTTACAATGAAACGATGATGTAGGACGGCACAATGCCATATATATCTCCACTCGAGTGTTGCGGCAGATTTTAGGCATAACATATACTTAATTAAGGATGGTATTATTCATTGAAACGATTGATGTGGGACGGCACAATTCCATATATACTTAATTAAGGATGGTATATGCAATGAAACGATGATGGAATTTGTGATGTAATGATGTGGGACGGCACAAGACATCACAAACATGAAACGACGGGGCGGATTTTTTTTACAGCCAATCCAACCAATCAAAAGCAACCCAATTAAATTAACCCGGTTGCATGATTCACAAAAGACAACCACACGCCCGGGTTAATGGCGTTGGTTAATTTTGATCGGTCGGATTTGGCTTTCGAAAGCCCCAAGCTTATTACGAGTCATAACATATATAAGGTGACTAATACAGCAGCGATGATTCACGAGTGTGTTATTTTATTTCCTTGAATTACTTATTAATGCTGTTTCACAACATTTAAATGAGATAAAATATTTAAATAAAACACTAAACAAAATAATACAGTTGTTAGATAACAGCGTGTATTTTCTCTGTTCTAATACTCTAAACAAAATGCGTTACCGATTAGGTCACAAAGAGCTGTATACAGAGGAATTTTAACAACGCCCGCTTACTTCAATGAATGGAAAACACTAGTGTTTCATTTTCGTTCCGGCTGAGCGAACATAGGTAACGCATTGGATTATAAAGAACGTCTGTACTAAAAGTGTATAATAACTGAATGTAGATGGTCTATAAGGGTTTAAATAAATACAACTGTTTAAATGATGCAGTTTTAGCCAGGCGACAATAAAAAGTTTTAGAAAATGTTATAAGTTGATAAATACAACTCTACCGAAACTCATGTGTTATACTCCATTACAGTCACGTGTGCGCGCCTATGTCAATTATAACCCTCTCTCTACAGGTGTAGCAGACGACACAAAATACCTTTGACGGTCATAATACAAGGGAACTTAGTGAGTAGAGTGTTATGAGTGGCGGCGGACTTATCCATAAAGGAGTTATCTCCCTTGAATCGTTTCAGATGTATACGACTTTTATTTTATGACCATTTTTCTTTGACAGAGTTAATTTTTTGAATTCCTTCTGCTACTCTTTGCACTGAAGGACTACAAATATCGAAATATCTACTGGCTTCATTTATTGACTGAAATATTTTCTCCTCGTTGGTTTCTGTATCAAATGATTTGACGGATCTCTTTCCAACTGACTTACAGGTCCCTGTCCCTGCCCTTTTAGCATTTTGACTTTGTGAGACGGCTTGAAGATTCTCAAGACAATTATCAGTCTTGTTATTATTGATATGATCAATCACAAGGCCAACTTTGATCAATCCGTTGTGACATTCGTATGCGAATCGATGACAATAATATCTCTTCTTCCCAACTGTAAACGTCAAGTATCCTCTATTATTTACCCGTCCAACCGGTATTTTTAGTCTGCAATTTCTAACAACACCATCACGGGATGCTTCATAATTAACAAGCACTGGGTGAGGTCTCAAATCTTGGCTCATTTGTATAATAATACTATTTATCTAATTTATTATTTGCTTTAATTATAAGTCTATCGATGTAGTCTTGAGGGGTTTTTATGATTTTGTCGCTGACGGAGTCATCAGTAGGATCAATGACTGCATTTTTTATTCGTTTGTCATAATAGCGTTTTAGTTCCCTGTAACGTTTGCCGCCACAACTGAGACACAACTGCGATTTTCCCCTTACCCCCACCCCACATCGGAGGCACGGAAGGGGGACAAAACTTCCTCGCCGAACGCTTTGTAAATGATACCCACAGAATTCGCTTCTGCATGATTTGTTACACGGGGTTGTTGATCCAATCATTAGCCACTTCCAGTGATTCATTATACTATATTTTTCTATTTAAATACTTGTTTTAATTATAACATGGAGGAGTTCGAGAGATTATCAGCAATTAAGCCTTTCAAAAACGTTAAATTTAATCTCGATAGAACCCTCAAAGATGTGCCAAAACGGGCAATAACTGATAGAGCCCTGATAAATAAAATACGCGATTGTATTAATGAATTCAAGCACGACGGTGCATCTCATAGCTGGTCAACATTTCGAATTGATGGCGTTGTTGATGCCACCATGAACGACAGCAACGCAGCGTTGATGTTATCACAACTTGGCAGCAAAAAGTACTTTTTTAGAGTGAAATTCATTATTCATGTAGAATCAGGCGGTTGGATTATACGAGACAAATTTGAACCTATTCTCAAAGACAAGAAAACAGTCGTTGTTAGCCGTGATTCTAAGCCGGGTTTGTTAACTGGAATTGACAAACCATACTATGAACGAGCATATACTGAAACAGCAGTTGTGTATGGGATATATCCGTTAAATGAAAAACCTGATATAAGAAAATTTAAACCAATGAAACAGTCGTCGCCGGCGACTTCGTCGTCAGTGGCTTTGCCACTCAATTGTGTAGCAGCACGAATAACAGAATATTTTACAAATGCATCCCGAAGGAACAAACTTACCGATCTACGGCGTAGCAAAATAGCTCAATGGGAGTTAATGGTGAAATACTGCGGAGCAACTATTAGCGATATAGCGAAATTAGAAACATCACTGAGATTTCCAATAACCGTTATGGCGATAACCGGAGAAGTTTTATACGAATCAAAATATAACAAAAATGGAGCCCCAATTAAAATTATTGATCATAACGAACACGCATGGACGTCCTCGGTCACAATATTTCCACGAAACAGAACAATAAAGTATATACTCGACGAATTCTTACAAGAAGAATTCTCCAGGGATGGTTTTCTCGTTGAAGAAAAACTATTCGACGCTATTGCGCATTTGAGTAAAAACGACCCCGTGTCGGTGTGGTCACTTCGCAGCACTGAAAACGACACGAATACGTTTGACCAATTTGTAAGACCAAACGGGGAATAATACCGCACTGTAGCTATTCACAACAAAATGAAAAAAAAACAGCTAGCGGATTTTTAACGGCGTGTGGCGAAGGCAACAACAGTGGCGAAGCGGCCAGTGATGAAATTATCAACGACGAACAATTATTGACAAACTGTTTTACTATCCCGTCGGTTGCAGCTCATTTTGCAAGAATAAAAAACGCATGGAAACCAACACGCGTAGAATTCTTGCCAGACATTGAGGCTAGTTGTTTAGAATTTAATCATGGTGGTTTATGGAATCAAAAATACGACCATGATAATATCATTTCAGTTGATATGGTTGCTTATTATCCAGCGAGTTTTCTTGGTTATGGAGAGTGTACTGAATATTTTAAACGATTTGGACACCCCGTACATGAAATGACTCGTGTGGCAATTAATGGGCCGCTGCCTGATTTTGATTTAACCGGATTCGCTCGTGTAGTATCATTTGAGTTCGCAGCAGGACTTCATCGCTGTTGTTATGTTTGGATTGGTAGACACATGTCTGAAAAAAGTGGCTGCCAATAGCGTTATTACGGTTCATGATTGATACAAAAATGTTAATTTCGCTGACGATCAGTGAAGCAATTATATCATATCGGAAACAAATCAATGTCTGGTTACCAACACCGGAACGTCTTGATAGTATAATTGAGGAATCCAGAAAACACATTGATGCCGGCGAAGAATATATCACTGAGTGGTCCAAACGGGTATTTAATCAACGAAACATCGAAGCAAAAGATATCGGTAGAAGAATAATCGGAAAATTCACTCAGGGAGGAAAAAAATGCGACTATAGACGATATTGTTCACGGCTGATTATGGATAACACCGAATATGACTTTGTAATCGCGAATGCAGTATCCAAAAACATATATGTGGATCGTAAAGACGTTTTCTTGTCCGATGGAACAAAATTGGGTACAGTCGTTACTTATAGCGACGGTAACAGATCCCCGTATACACATTTGAGGTCGTCGATGCTGGGTTATGCTTGTATTAATTTATTTTCAATGATAAATAGATTTCCTGACACTGCGGTTAGAGTTGCCGTTGATTCATTTTACATTAACAGCAAGTACAGTTGCGCAGTTGCTGAATTCACTAATTTGGGTGAAAGCTGGGGATCATGGAGAATTAAAAAGAAATGCTGCGTGATTATTCTGAATCAGCAGATGTTGAAATTAAAAGTAATTACTTACGCGGTGATAATTTATCAGAACGTTCTAATGCACCACCGATATCAGATCCAATTTGTAGATATAAAACAGTTTAAACGGCTGTGGCGGGTCAGGAAAAACAACGCGTGCAATCGAGTTATATCGAGGACGCGTAAACATGATTGTGCTGACGCCAACACATTGATTAGCCAGAGAGATAAAACAACGAGGCGTTTCCACGTGTACGTATCATAGTTTTTTCAGATACAGTGGTGACAAATGGACACCTGAACGAATGGGAGAGAAATTCATCCCGGAGGTTATAATTTGGGATGAAGTATGCACAGTATCAACATAAATATTAAAGATGTTCTTGGATTGGCTGCTGACAAAAAGACACGACCGTGATAATGTGCGGAGATCATGGACAGCCACCACCATTTGTCGGCGCGGGTCCACATAAGTGGCTGAAAGAATTCGTGGACTATTATGAAGAAATTGATAGCGATTATAGGGCACTTGATGAACAATTAAGTGAGGTTAAAAAATTAATTAGACTGAATCCCGACAGAATCCAATGTGAAATAATCAGGGAAATAATTTCTGAAACTCCAATGGAGGGATTTTATAACACATGGAGACCAAACGATTTTTTAGTTGCTAGCAGAAAAATAGTCAGAGACACACTTCAGAAAAAGTTGTTTCAGCTTCACAAACAAAAATATCTCCTGATAAAAGTTCCATTGTGTGATAGACCCGGTGACACACGGCGGCAAAACATCGAGGTGGAAATTCCAGGACAGCGCGAAAGACAAACACTAGTATTAAATGATATTGTGCTGGTTGATATCAGTGTTGTCGAAGGCGCATTGCGTGCTAATAAATCGCCATGAACACTGGGTTACGTAACAACAATACATTCCTCGCAGGGATTAACCATCGCGGATACAATTGTTTGGATAGTCGGTAATCGCATTGAGTGGTCAAATTTAGTCTATCTTGCAGTGTCTAGAGTACGGCGAATAAATCAGCTTCGAAGAATTGTATTTGATGACGACACCACAATGGATGATATTGATGTTAGCATCATTAATAAAAAAAACTCTCCGGTTACAAACAACAAGACAAAAAAAAAAACAACGAGAATTTGATATTGATGCTGAATTAATAATTACGCTGAAGCAACAACAGAATAATCACTGCGCGAGTTGCAATTGTATAGTACGTTGGCAGTATTCGGATAAAGATCCTCGCCAATTTACCGTAGACAGAAAAAATAACAGTCTCGGTCATGTCAGAAACAATGTGATGTTGACTTGTCTTGAGTGCAACAGACGCAACGGCGCTAGTTAAGACCATGCGGTGGCAATTGAGTATCGTCAGGAATAACTTGTAATTGTTCGCGTGTAAAACCCCGCTGAGGGGCAGTTGAATCCAATTTATAGATTGGAGGTCTACCAGTTGATCGTGTTATAGTAGATATGCTATGCGTAGTGACACTCCAAATAGGATCAGTAGCACTTTTTTACCACTTTTGAGTTCTCCTGGTTCATATAAATATCTCACGGTGACATTGCTGAAAAAAATTGGCTCAGAAACGCCATCCCGCTGTGGTTGTGGTATATACTTTTTTATTGCGTTCTTAGGTTTCATATTGATTGCTCTCGTAATCTCGTTATTTAGCGCCGCAACTACCCCCGGTAACCTTTTGACCCATTCACGGGATCGCTTTTCTTGGATGAATTCTTTTGCATATTGATATCCAAATAACCACTCAGCAAGAGTCCGATTAAATCGTTCTACAATTGCCTGATCTCGATGTAACGCAGTATGTCCTCGTCGTATTGTGACATTGTGATGTTTCATTGTAGATAAAACAGCGCCATGAAATTCCTTGCCAGGATCAACTTGTAACAGATTTGGCCAGCGTAGTGGGCCTCGTCGATAAATCCTTTCAAATGCAGAAACAACTTCAGGTGATGATTTTGTTTTTAGCGGTTTTGCTTGTTTGTATCGACTCGCAACGTCAACTACGGTTAGCGCGTATTTGTAACCTTCATGTGGTAAAAACAATAAATCAGCATGATGAACTTCATTGGGTCCGGTAACATCAAATTGCGAGAAATTGATTTGTTTAGGACGCGGTAGATAAATTTGCCATATAGCTTGTTTGGATAACCAATTAGCCGCAGTGGCCTTTTTCACTTTTGCGGCGTTGGCGAGTTTATTGATTGCAGCGTTACCCCTCCAGTATCCTTTTGGAGAATAATAAATAGATTCCATATTATTAATTACCAGCGCATTTCATCAATTTACCTTTCATAGCTGATTTTACCAAATATGAAGCCAATTTTTCTTTGAAAGATTTATCAGGAATAGCATTTAACGCATGATTTAATTTCACATCCGCGAGATGCCTGTTTTGCAGACTGCTGCTTTTATATGCAACATCATGAGCATGACACGCCTTATCAATAGCGTTTATCGGATACTCGCCGGGTCGGGGCAGATTTTGATCATCAAGTCTGATATCTAATCGTGTTCCGGGGCCACAGTAGCTATATCCTGGAAGGTGCTTTTCTCCGGGGTACTTTGCCCATGGGGTTCCAGGGAGTTTTGCCAATTTGGCTGCGATATCACCTCCTCGTTTTTTTTTAAAAAACATCTCCGAATTTCATAAAAACAAATATAAACTTTTTTTATACCACATGCTGCACATCTAGCAGTTAGTGTTGATCTGTTTTTTTTAGTTGTAATCGTCGTCGCATCATTTGTGTTAGTACGTGTTTTACACTTCACACAATATAGATCCATAATTTATGTATAGAGATATGAATATAATTGATTTTTCAGCGACTGAAACAAGAGAACCAGTTAAGCATCATGCAGCGCTACCAAACTCTATCCGCGCAATTATAATCGGGCCATCTGGATCCGGCAAGACGCAATTGTTGCTCAATTTAATAATGAGATGGATGAAGTGGGATAAGTTGTATTTAGTTGCTCCTAGCGTAGATGATCAATGATGCTATGAAGTGTTAAGGATTTTAACGAGAATGCATCAAAAATTAAGGGTGAGAACGCCATTGATTTTATAACTGATATTGACGAGGCACCATCCGTGGATGACCTTGATGGGAGCATTAACAATTTAGTCGTATACGACGATGTGATGTTAGACAATCAAAAAAACCCAGCTAGAATATTTTCCCGAGGCAGGCATAAAAACACCGCCGTGATATATGTCACTCAACGCTACACTCAGATTCCAAAAGTGATCAGAGATAACTGTACTACTCTTGCTGTGTTTAACGGCGTTGATACACATACGTTACGAAATATTTGGCAGACATGGTGTTCCGATATGGACTTCAATCAATTTAGAAATTTCTTTAGTAACACTCAGTCAACCCCGCATGGATTTATAACAATAAATTTAAATGATCCTTGGACACGATATCGTATCGGACTCGATCAAATATTTGGTTGAAATAAATTATTAACCTGTAGCAGCAGGGGGGGAGGGGGGGGGGTTGCGATGACATCACGACGAGACCGTATTTTGACTAAACGATGAAAACGGTCTTGGAGTATGATTTGCGAAAAACTTATGTTTCGAGCAAGTAATCCTTTTTTTTGGGTTGAAAAAGAAGGATTCGAATTAATTCTCTCGAGATGTTTGTTAGATTTAGAGCAAATGATGTCTCGGGCAAATGTAGGATTCGCCCTCCCTTCTGCTGTAAGAGAAACAATCCTGATTTTCTTTTTTGTATTTAGTTAGATCGCTGTAGTATGGTTTCCGCCATCTACTGGCTAGAGACGTTTAGAGCAGGCAATGCTTGGGGCACCTTTTCTAGTCCCTTCCTCGTGCCAGGGAGGTGAGCAGTGCATTCCTGAAGAGGGCTGCTCAGCCGCTCAGGCGGCTACCGGACTCCACTACTGCTCCGTGTCAGTGGTTAAAGACCGTAATGGCTTGAGCCGCCAGTGTGCAAGTTTGCGGCTACGGCTACCAGTGAACCTACACCTGCCGTTTCGTCGCTTGCAAGTTACTACATACATGACTTTATTGAGTGATGAAATGGGATGTGTGGATGACACGAATAACATGGGTGGGGACTTTGTTTTAATTGAGGAAGTGTTACGCAGTTCGTCGACATCACTCTCTCGCCCAAAACCACGTGCGCTCATCAGCATTACAACGTCGAGATGGCCGGAGACAGAGTTGAGTGCAGATGATGACTAGGACGTCCAACGTGTCTTGTCGTTCTCAAAGCGCTCCATGGTGCTTTGCTGCGAATCGCCTTTCTGCCCGTTGACCAGCTGGTGGTTCCTCCGCACAGGCTAACGAATCCAGTCTTCACGTGCTAGTTAGACAAAGCCTAACTCACCGAGGGTTTAAGACCCGTCGTTTACCCTCAGCCTGGTTTAGCCGGCCAGTCTAGGCCGTTTTCCGGGATTCGACCGCTACGCATGCCACAGCTTCTTTGAACCGTTGACTGGCATATGGCGGCCAGTATTAATGGTGGAGGAAGAACTCGGGAATACCCCCGAAAAAAACCACTGACCCACGAGAAGCTACTGGCAAGCTTTTTTTGCATACCCACATTGGCCAAATCTGAGGCTCGAACCCACGCAGAGGTGAGATGGCAGTGATCCGTAACGGATAGCGCTTTAGCCACTCGGGGCCCCTTGCTATAGTGTAATAATTAACATTAGGTGACTAGATAATAACGACATCCTTTATCAAGTATTTAAAAACAACAAATATATCAATGAATTTGAAATTGAAATTGAAATTAAATTATTTAAATATACGCGCTACCGTTCAGAATAACGTTTGAAAATTCATTTAAAGACTGTTTATATTAATTTCTGATTGAATAAGGCTGGTAGTTATATTTTATCGTAAATGTTTAGTCTATGTCAAAGTGAATTGTCTAGAATTCATGAAACAATTGGAATATAATCATCATCTTCACTATTTGAAAATATAGTAGCAAAATAAAAAACGATAAATTTCTTCTAAACTTATTATTTTAAACAATATTTATAGAGAATAATATTATTAAATTTACCTCTGACCTAGAAAAGTTCATTAGTGTGTATTACATGCCTCATTATGTTGACATAGTTGAATAATAATAAAAACGTTTATAAATTCTCCATACTGATTTCAATAATACGTACGAAATAAACTTACGTTTGGTAGTAGGAACCCGGATGATGGGGAGAGTGTACGAAGCCTACAGATATCTGTGAAGAGGTGTTACTTGGGGTACTACCACTGCAACCAGTCAAGTAATTCGCTAGAAATAAAAACATGTTCTTACTGTCACTGTCATATCTTAGCTATAGTATTGCTTAAAGAATTTTATTTAGTTGTAAACGTCATAATTGTTGCATCCAATTTAGTTGTAAAGTCATAATTTTATAGTCTATTTAGTTGTAAACTTCACATATTTTGCTGATAACATTTTGGTAAAATATTTGGTATTAAATTATTGTAAAATATTTCTTCAAGCAGAATACTTGTTTGCCACATTAACAAATCCTCTTAAAATCCAAGTGTCTTTGTTAGTATATGACTATAGATAGGTATTGTAATGAAATATTCCATATCATGTATTGTATAAGCTGCACACGACACACTATCAATAATCCATTTAATACATTATATAGCTATATACGATACACAATCAATAGTCCATATCATAGGTTACACACACACACACACACACACACACACACACACACACACACATTCTATATATAGCTACATACGATACACAATCAAGAGCCCATTTCATACATTGTATAGCTATATTCGATACACAATCAAGAGTCCATATCATACATTGTATAGCTATATTCGATACACAATCAAGAGTACAAATCATACATCGTATAGCTATATATGATACTCAGTCAAGAGTCCATTTCATACAGTGTATGGCTACATACGATACACAATCAAGAGTCCATATCGTGTATAACTATATACGATACACAATCAAGAGTCCATTTCATATATTGTATAGCTACATAATTTTTTGGGAAGTGAAGTCCTTTATGTAACTAATTCTTATCTAAAAAGAAGTCTCACTGTAGATCAACGGAGGGCAGGTGTTTTTTAAAATCCGTATACTAATCTGAGCTAAAACGAAGCCACTGATAGTGAGTTCCCCACCAACCGCTGCCTAAACTAGTATGTTATAAACACCCGAGCGCATTTAAGACATTTAATTTGTGTATGCAAATTACTCGTTTATCTATTCATGTTAAGTGAAATATTTGCATAGAATGCTGAAAATTTTGAGTCAGGAAAGAGTCACAAAGTCATCAAAGATAATTATCTTTTAACAGTCTTACGTATACAAGATGATAAATATAGCTTGTGATATCGTCTAAATAAACACCCACATTTGACGGCGGCATCTCAATGTTTAAAAAAATATCATTTTGTATTTCTGTAATCAAAATTTACTTTTATTTGGCTCAACCCAATTTTTTGTATTTACTTTTTAAATTCCTGATTTAGAACATAGAATTAACCTAGTAATTATATATTGCAAATCAAGATTTACAAAATTCTAAAAACACAATCTAAGAACCCTGAAATATTTACCAAAGGTCTTATGTTGCTGTATTCAGTAATTGATTATATTTCGAAATTATATCATTAATTTCGACCTGAATTAGTTGAATGTGAATAACGTATACATTAACAACGATTGTAAGGCAACGTTTTTTTTATTTCGATATTGGTGAAACGGTTATGGCAATCAATTCAAAGCGAGAGACGCTGAGGATACCGTGTTACTTGATCCGTTAAAGAACGTGAAATTAGTCTCTTCCATCCAAGGAATATAGCACCTATAAATTTAAGACATTTGATCAACTGTGAGATTGCTCCGGTGGCCTATTGGTTAGTGTCCGCCTCGGATGCGAGAGGTCGTAGGTTCGATCCCTAGCCGGTCCATAACAAAGACTTACAAAAAATAGTATCAACTTCTGCCTCGCTCTGCGCTCAGCATTAAGAGGTTAGTGTTAGGACTGGTCTGCCTTATGTCAGGATCATGTGACTGGGTGGGACATGTCGACGGCATGATGATTCAGTGCTAGACATCAATATAAACTGTCACACTACAGATATGGTAGCGATATGACTGAAAAATTGTAAAAGCTAAATTAAAAAGTCCAACTTCTCTCTCTCTCTCTCTCTCTCTCTCTCTCTCTCTCTCTCTCTCTCTCTCTCTCTCTCTCTCTCTCTCTCACACACACACACACACTGTAACACACGCGTAACTTTGGAGACATGAACATCTAGGTACGTCTGTAATTATATAATAACTCTTTACATGTATTCCATATATTTCCATAACCTACGTTTCACTATTTGAAACAATAGCAAGGGCTCTGTGTGGTCAAATGCTGAAATGCACTCTCCTTTAGAGATCACCGAGTTGTGGGTATGCAATACAGCTTGCCAGTAGCTTTAATTGGATCAATGGTCGTTGTCGAAGTAGTCCTTTTCTCCACCAGATGTACTGACGATTAGTACAGAGAGAGAGAGAGAGAGAGAGAGAGAGAGAGAGAGAGAGAGAGAGAGAGAGAGAGAGAGAGAGAGTTGAATTGTCAATTTTGATGCATCTACACAGGTATAGCTTGGAACGGTAGAAGCGAGGGTGTCAATAAATTGTTTTTAATCAAAAGCTGGGTGGGAGCGGCAATGTATAAATTGACACTGCATTGCGGTTTTGATGGAAAAGGATTCTCGAGGCATTGTTAAAGACATAATGAAGAAGCAAACAAACAAAAGATTTCCTCATACAAACAGCAGGATTCACATTTTTCATCCGCATTCGGATTGGATAAAGGAACGTAGAACGTCATCGTTGCTTTGTTTTAGTTATGCTTGGGTACATCGATATTTATAGGAGAGTTTTCGATTTCTTATTTTCTTATGCTTATTCTAGCAGCTACCTTAAGGTCACTCATCATACAAAGTCAAACATATAAAAATAAAAAATCATATACAATAATTGAGAATTATATATTTAAATTTCATAAATCATTATTTTGTTTTGTGAATTGGCATATTTGAGTCTATGTTTTGTTCAGTTGCCTTAGAATTAAGGCTAGTGCATAATTACATATGCCATAATCACAGGGGCTCGTATCGTTGCTTACAATCGATCGGTCCTACATATACTATATAATAACTACAAGGGAGGACTCTTCTCTCCTTTCTCGCACGACCCATTTAAGAATAAACGCTGTTATTTCAAGCCACATTTCGCCTAGAGTAATAAATTGGGTACCGATATTTACCTCAGACATTTGACTATGTATCCCTGTCAGCTGTTTGACTAAATATCATACCTTTAAGGAATGCCAAATCATTTTCCCACGGTACCGCTCGACACGTACCTGATCGCGCCCGCTTAATATTCAAGAACAACGCGCTGAATGGAATACTGCACTCTCATTGGCCAACCGAAAATTACGTACGCGTCTATTTATAAGTTAGTCCGGGAAATTTAAATTGTTCGATTGTCCAAAAGAAGCAGACGAAATAAGAATAAAATATGACGGAATCACACATTGTTTCATGTTAAGAATTATCAAAATGTGAAGACCATCTTTTGTTTTAAATTTATTAAACAATAAAGATCACAACTGTTTGCAAATCTATATACTCCTCAAAATGGTATATGATTATATGATTGTTGTCATTAATATATGTCAATAATAGAAAATGTAAATAAAAGAGATCCTCTCCATTTCTGAAAAATCTCTGCAGCTTGCATAAAGCACCATTTCAAATTTAAGATTTAAAGCATGCATTGTTACATGTATCATTGCATATGAAAATTCATCTCAAGAATACCCTTCCTTTCCTCTTATATTTTCAATTTAGTCATAATCATTTCTAATATAAATTATGTGAATCTTTTCAGCATTTGTTTGCAGAATGCAACAAAAATATCCATAAATGCTGAAACACATAATGCAGTGTGGAGCTTCAGTATAGTATTAATTAACTATATTTACAACATGTATTTTACAGATTTCTAAGGTTGTAATTATTTGGTACCAAATGAAAGGTGGTTAATCTGTTTGAGAAATTTCACATTTCCTATAGGTATTCCAGCTAGACTGGGGCAGTGTTAGAAGTGCTATCCAACTAACTGCATTTTTAAACTTTAAGATTTTAAGCATAATATCTTTATAAATTATTCCCTTAGTACACTAGATTACCAAAGTTTAATTGTCATTGAGTCATTACATCAGGGTCTTGGGCGCATGATCACATCTCAATCTCTATTTTGAAGAGAATATTTTATTATAGTATTTTTTTAAAAAAGATTACACAGGGGGAAGAGATACTGTCACAGCCTATGTACCATTCTATCAATCCATAATTCTATTAATAAATGTACAGAATCTCCTTTAACACTGCTGAATATAATGACATGACATTATGGAATATGATTGATGTTCATCAGAAATGTTTATACAAGTTTTAGAATTTTATATTATCTCTTATGTGGAGAAAAGTGGATAAGACACTGTTTTTCAGAATCTTCAAATTTGTATGTATCATAATTGAGAGCCATGATATTACCTTTATAATGGAATTTAGGATAAATGTATAAACAATGTATACACAAATTTTGCATGTTGCAAGTTTTAACTAACACCATATGATAATATACTGAATACATGTAGGTCATAAATATAACACTGATCCAAACACTGTAGACACATATTTCCATAGCATGAAGTTACTCCCATTGACATAGCTGGGAAGCACAGGGATTTGCAATTATGAGAAAAAATGAAAATTCTAGTGCACTTACTGGTAGTACTTGAACTAATAAATAATGACATTGCCGATGTTATTCCTTTATGATGTCACCCGAAAATCTACAGACTGGACATATCCATTCCTCCTCCTGAAGTTCATGTTCATCTCCGAGCAAACCAATGCACTCATAATGATGCCATGTATCACACATGTCACAACAAACAATATCAACTACACAGTCCTCCTGACATCTTCCACATGGCCACTTAGTTGTCTTTGATCGTTTCCCTTTTCAGTTTCCTGTCTTTTTCTTTACTGCTTTTCTTTTTACTAATTTATTCAGGCTTCCCTGCTTTTCGGAGGTGGAAGAATAATCTGATCTGTCTTTCCTCAACTGACTTTGCTTAGAACTAGAGCTTACTTGTACTTCGGAAGAAGATTTTACTTTACTGTCTCTTCTCATTTGAATTTACTTCCTGTGTGCTTCTTCTTTCCTAGCCTTAACTTTTAGCTTGAATTCTCGTCTAAACTGTGCAGATGACATTAACAAATACTTACTCACTACCTCCTCTTTTAACTTCTGAACATGTAGAGAGAAATATTCATCATCTTCAGTGTTAAAGATCTGTGACCACTGTTGGTTCAGTGTCTCATTTAGCAGAACCCTTGATGTTACAAAGTCATAAAAGCTTTTGCCATATAAATTTACATTTTCCACAGTTTCAAGTTTTCTGATGACCTTGTCTAACTCTTGGAAGAAATGAAAGGCTTTATCACTTACACAGCACAGACCACTCCTTACATTTTGCTTTCTCTGTATCTCAGCCATGGAAACCTTATCTTCTGATGTTTCCATTAGGTCACTTTCATATTGGATGAGTGTATCTAACATTATTGCTTGGTAATACAGTTTGTTCACATAATCCATGGAATTATTGCTGTACAAGTTTTTTCTTACAGCACTTCTTTTTCTGTGTCTAAGTGTTGCAACGCACCAACCGGCTATATATCTCAATTTTGATCTTCCACTGCTTGTATCTTCAAAGACAGTTCTATTGCGTTTGCTTTTAATGGGTCTGAGATATCAGCCACAAGTTTTGCACTCAGCTTCATTAATATCCCAAATGCAACTATATAATGGTTAGGTTTGAGATCTGTGCACACAAAAAGCTGCCTTACATAATTTCTGTATTCTTCTGTACTGATAAACTTTGTGACTGCAGCATAAAATGAAGTCAATGTTTTGTTCCTGATGTTACCTTCTGAGAATGTACCCTTAAGTCAATTTCATTCACATGCATACATTTTTTTCTCAATGATCAGTCATTTTATATATTGTAACAGTGTGAATCTCAATAGTTTATAAGTTCTGACAAATGGGATATGACCCTTGCGTACAGACACTGACCTGTGTGGACAAGTCATCTGCATGAGTTTATTTGTCTCAAAATGGCCATTTAATTCTATAAATGGTTATATGAGGCGGATTTCATTGTTATAATGAGGTTTGCATAATAAGCATTATATATAACACCTCTTATGCAAATCTGTACTAACCCATTTTGATCATATCTGTAACCAACGATACATAAATCATAATATGTGTGAATGTTAATGCATATATATTACTTTGCATCCATCCCATTTCTCTGTCTCTCTCACACTCACACACATGTACAAATTCTCTTTTGAACTGAGTCCAAGTTGTTGTGGATAACATGGTGTAAGACACTGAATTCCAGGTGTGAAAATCAGAGAAAGTAAAAATATGGTATGAAATGAAGATGAAATTACTGATTGAAACATATGTTGTCTATTTCAAGTATCCTTAAACAGGAGTGTGTATATAATTTTTGTAAAAGTTTATTGTTAAAAACGAGTTCAAAGAAAAATTATATTGTCAACGGTGATAAACTGATAATATCATTCCTATGGATGGTATCTCAAATAAAAACTGAGTGATCATTGCTATTCATTGATGCAAAATGTTACAAATTTAGGAATTTCATGACTACATGTATTACTGTCTGAGAACTTAGTATATGTGTGTGTGTGTGTGTGTGTGTGTGTTGAAATTTTTACACATATACATCCAAATATTGGTGAAAATGATAAAAAGAACAGGAAAAAAAAAATTCAAAGAGAAGGAAGATTTTTTAAATTGTGTTTTATCTTTTCCTCTTTTATCACATAAGGTCTGTTATTAAAATACAATGTTCAAATTACCTTCCGTTCGTCTATGTACTTGTGACAAAAAATGATGTGGAATCAGGCTGTGAATCTTCTCATAACTGATAAAGAGTTCTCCTCTGTCATGGTACACATCATTTGGCACAGGCTTCAGTTGAAAGAAATCACCAGAAACAATGATCTGAATGCCACCAAATGGGAAATTGCTTTCCTTTACTGTTCTGAGCACCTTCTCTATTTGCAGAAATGATTTCAGAGATAGCATGGAAATTTCATCAATAAAAAGAGTGTCAACATTCATAATCCTTCTTTTAATATCTATCATATCATCATTATTTTTATTCTTATCTATCAAAATATCATCGGGGAAACGACCGTACTGAATACCCGAAAACTTGTTTATTGTCATTCAGTGCAACTGAGAAGCAGCTATACCTGTACTGGCTGTTAAGTAAACTGTTTTCCCTATTTCTTTCAGTCTTTTGCTTAAATTGTTAACTAGGAAGCTTTACCAGTACTAGCCTGCCCTGATATCATGATATTGTGACCTGACATTGCGGCGTGTACGATATCCTCCATCATGCAAACACGTGCCAACATCAGCAACACTTCGATCCCAGTGAAAACACCCGCCATATGTCAATGTATTTCAGCCAATAAAAAAATTACGATTAAAAATCTAAGCCAACATGCGTAATTTTCGGTTGGCCAATGAGAGTGCAGTATTCCAGTCAGTGTGTTGTTCTTGAATATTAAGCGGGCGCGATCAGGTACGTGTCGAGCGGTATCGTGGGAAAATGATTTGGCATTCCTTAAAGGTATGATATTTAGTCAAACAGCTGACAGGGATACATAGTCAAATGTCTGAGGTAAATATCGGTACCCAATTTATTACTCTAGGCGAAATGTGGCTTGAAATAACAGCATTTATTCTTAAATGGGTAGTGCAAGAAAGGAGAGAAGTGTCCTCCTTTGTAGTTATTATATAGTATATGTAGGACAGGTCGATTGTAAGCAACGATACGAGCCCCTGTGGCCATAATATGGCAAGTATGTCAGGTGTCCAGTGGTTTAGAATTCAATAAATCCAAGACTTTATTTACATAAAGAGTTCGCTTTCTGCTTACTTACTTGAATACGTTGAATAAAAAGAGACCACTATCGAGAAAGAGGCGGAACTTTGCTGGTTCTGCCATTCAACTACAATAGTAATTACTCCGCCCTGGTAGAAAGTGCCTATGGTCATGCCTAAAAAGAAAAGGAAAAGAAAAACGTACAATTAATCCGTTTGAGCATGTTTTAACGCTGTACCCAAATAGACATGCATGCTAATAGATTAACTCAAATGCTAAAAAGTACACGATTTAGACTTATCAAAGGACTTTTATATTCTGACTCGAGAGAACGAGTGGAGTCGAAAATATCTTTTTGTAATGCAAACTTAAATTTTTATATAAAATAAATTGGATACAAACCTTAGTATTTGAATGTTAAAGCGACATAATGCCCCCATCATGATTCTAAACACTTAGTGTCCCTTAAATGCAAGTAAAAATATATTCCTGATCCAAAACAAGATATTTCATCACGTTAAAAGCAAATTTCCACATCGCTACAAGTTTGACATTTCGAGCATCACATTAACATTATTTACTGAGGCCTTCCTTTTATGTTACTATAATACGATTTAAGGAAAGAAAACATAAATACATGCAAACATAAACCTTTTTATAGTCTAGGACCGCATCTGAGTTGATGCATCTTTCCCAAATCCACAGCAGCAGAAGGGCTGTACAGACCATTTTCGTGGAGCCGTTATTTTGGTAAAATAACCCTTATTTTGTAATTTACCAATTTGTTCCCACGCGAGAAAAACACATATAATAAATTGCCTGGCACAACTATCAATTAAACAAACGATCTTATGTATATGAACGACGAAAATATCGCAACGCTGATTATTGAACTTGACCGAGTAAAAAAGATTACATCGATGACAACAACAAATTCACTGGTGAATTCATCATGGAAGAATACGCTGGTGTTCAATCAATGAGAGACAGGGGATCCCATCACATAAAAACGAGTACAGGATATGGAAAATAATGACAGAAGCCCGAGATAAGATTATTATTCAGAATCATGATAAATTGAAATTGTTTATCCCGGCTTCAAAGCTTATCAAAAAAATATTTGATGACGTCAATGAGCTTTTTTCAAAACAATGTCGAGAAAAGATAATAATAATAATAATAATAATAATAATAATAATAATAATAATAATAATAATAATGAGGACTTTGTATAGCGCCTAATCTTTCGAAGCTCTAAGCGCTTTACACCATCAATAATGATATGACTACATTACAGAACAACAAATGACAAAAACAATGAAATTGGAAAACATAAAAACATGCTGAAAATATTTAAGATACAAATCATGATTAGGTCGCTAAGTTTGTCCCTGAAGTCGAAACAGGTGAGTCTTGAGAGCACTCTTAAAAGGGACCACTGTGTCTTTGTGTCTAATTTCAATGGGCAATTCGTTCCACGTCGCCGGGCCCTGGTATGCAAACGAACGTTGTCCATATGACTTTGTTTTCACCTTGGGAACAATGAGTATACGATTATCAGAAGAAAAGCGTAAGGATCTAGCTGGTGTATACACATGGGTGAGGCTGGATAGGTATGTTGGGCTGGTGTCTGTCATTGAAATATAGCACAGAGAACAAATTTTGTGTTTGATTCTGTATCGAATTGATAGCCAGTATAGGGTATAGAGCAGTGGTGAGATGTGCTCTGATCGAGGTACTCTAAAGATGATCCGTGCAGCTGTGTTTTGAACTTTTTGAAGTTTCTGGAGTAAATATTGTGACGAACCAGACAGAATTGAGTTACAATAGTACAGTCTTGAAAGAACTAATGAACACACAAGTGTTTTCGTGGCATCAACAGAAAGATATTTACGAATGGAACTGATGCGTCTCAATTCAAGATATGCAGCCCTGCATATGTTCATGACATGTTTGTGCAATGTGAGAGTACTCTCTAGAGTAACGCCTAGGTTTCGTAAAGACTGTGATAATTTAATGTTGGTGTTGCTGATATTTATTGTCTGAGGTAAAGGATGTGAATGAGAAAGTCTTTGTGTTGTGATCAGAATAGCCTCAGTTTTATCATCATTTATCTGCAGCTTGTTACGTGTCATCCATGCTTTCACATCAGAAGTGCACTTCTCTACTCCATGGATGGTAGCATCAACTTCAGTTGGGTGGCTAGACTTGTATATTTGGGTGTCATCAGCATACAATTGGTGCGACACTGGGTGATGATCTATGACACTTGAGAGCGGCTGAGTATACAGAATGAAGAGAACAGATCCCTGTGGAACACCACAACATACGTCAACTGGGCTGGAGTGTATTCCATTTGTAGATATAATTTGTGTCCTGTTAACTAAGTATGATTTGAACCTCTGTAAGGCTGTATTCTGAATGTCAAATACATGCTGGAGGAGAGTGAGGACTGTATTCTTTCCACTATCCAAAGCAGAGAGAATGTCACTAAATATTTTCAGAAGAGTAGTTTCCGTACTGTGGCAAGGGCGATATGCAGACTGTACATTGCTATAAAGACTGTTTGAATTCAAATGAGATACAAGTTGAGTTAAAACAACCTTTTCTAAGATTTTTTATATGAATGGGAGGTTAAAAACTGGGCAGTAGTTCTTTAAATCGTTATGGTCCAGTGTTGGTTTCTTCAGCAGTGGCTTTACGATGGCACAGATCATGGTGGAAGATTTCGAAAAGACGTTATTGGATTGACCAAGGAGTTTCAAACTCGAAGTGGTGTTACGGATTCTCGAAAAATTTGGGATCTTTGATTTCTTGATTCAATTTCTTGAACATTTTTGTCATTTTAATATCACCTTGCTTCGTTTATATTTGTTCCTCTAAATTATTAGTTTTCACGATACATTTGTCATGACGATTGGTTAATATTTTTTTTTTCTAACTCTGCAATTTCGATTTCAAATCGATTTGCATTTTTAAAATCTGATGTTTATTTATCATATTCATCGTTGATTTTTCTCAAAGCGGAAATTTCTTGTTTATATTCTCGCTCGGATTTCTCCGCGATGACTCGCAATTGATCACGCTTCTCAGTTAACGTGGTTATATTTTTTTTTATGGTTCGGTGATATCTTCTCGGAGTTTTCGTTTACTCTCATTGTATTGTTGTTTTGCTTGATTGAATTGTTCGGAGTTACCTTGTGTTACAGCAGAGATTGGTTCTTCAGAAAATATTTTATACAACCTTGATAATCCTATTTTGTATTCATTGGCGACGTCGACGGGTCGTTTAACACCATGCAACGCAATTATTATTTTTTTTCGTCATCGTTGGCAAGATAGGTTGGGGTTCTCATATATATCCATGGGGATTTTTTTTACAAAAAAAAAAGTTTACGCAAATTATAAACAAAGTTATTACAACTGAAACCACAGGAATAAAAAAATGATGGTAATAATGATGATTAATAATCGTAGATAACCCTTTAAATTTGCTGTTTTTTAAAAAAAATATTTGTAAAAAAAAATTCGTTGATACCCCGTGGTTCACCCGATAAAATTTCCTTGAGGCGATCAACAAATATATGAGCATAGTTTATTATCTGGTCGCGGTTACATGAAATTATTATTACGTGGTGACGTTGCAGTTGTTGTAGATGATCTTCCGTCAGCAGAAAAATCTTCATTGCCGAATTCGTCAATGACGAGCTCAAAATTTCTTGTGATTGTCCCCGCAAATGATTTTCTAATCGCGGAGTTGAGTTGTTCTCGAGGGTAGATAAATACTCGCGTGTGTTGATACATTATTGATAACATCGTTGTTGTTTTCAATTGTTGAACCCGGAAGACTTTATCCGGCGATGAAAATCTATGACGGAAATCTACGATGAAAACCTATGATAGTACATCAAGGATAATTTGTAGTTGTTCGTTTGATAAATCGATTAAGTTAAAATTCTGATCAACGAGTTTCAAGTTTTTTTTGTTATCCAATGATTACTGTATTCCAAATACACCGGGTTAATTGTGTTTTGTACAATTAAACTTCCCGGAGAAACTTGAGGGGAAAACGTATTATAGAATATATCCTTGAGCCGCTTGATTTGATGTTGTTGTATCTGCGCTGTAACTCCCCACGACGATATCAAATGCAGGATTTATCGCGATCACTGACGTTATATCAACGGTGCTCGGAGATACATGTCTGCCTTTTCCATCTGGGGTGTTGTTGTATTAGAGAAAAGTCAACGGGAATAGGTTAATCGATGCGGGGTAAATTTTATTATAATATTCATCGATGATATCTTTGAAGGATTTTCTTAACTCGGGTACATTATATCCTTGAAATTTATATGTTGGGATATTTTCTACGCGTGTATTAACCTTATTGTTAATTCTCTTTTATGATACTCATCTTAGGAATCTAACATAGTTTGAATAGCACGTGTGTTGAATAATACCATATCAAATGCCAGCTGATTTAAAACTTATATATATGTATTTGATAATTGAGGTCTTTGACGATAAATAAAAAGTATGCTCTTGAAAACATTGTCGTAATTTATTTAAATATTTTTTATATCCGTTGTTATGAGCATAAAATATTTTGAGATTTTATTTATCGGCATTGCAATGCCCCCAAAAAACAAAATAAAATGCCTGCCAATATATATAACAGGACTTGTTAAAATTTGTTTATAAGAAAAACACATATCATCAAAGTCGATATCATAGTATGATCGTGTTTCTGTGATATAATCTTCTTTTTAGGTTCAGGCGGACGCGGTTTTTCCGGCGGTGGATTTTTAGGCCATCCTAAAATAGTTCTAATTGACGAGTTATATATATCTACATGGTATTCGGGAGAGTTTATCTCAACCGCGCTTGACAACGATGGTTCATGAACGGCTATATCGATGCTTGATTATTTACCGTTGATATATTTTATCCTGCGTTGAGTTTCCTTGTTGATATCTTCGATGTCATAAGCTCCCTTTGGAAGATGTATTGTTTGCCAATCGGGTGTACCATCTGTTATTGGGTTGTATACCTGCAAATTAATCCGCGATGATATTAGGCCAGTTATAATATACCCGTAATTGAGTTAACGCGATTTTTTTTGCTGCAATCGGATTTGGAAATTCAATACTGAATTCATGGTTTCTTGTCACCGTCGATATCATTGTTGTTTTGGAGGGGTTGTGTTCTCGACGATCCGCTGAAGTAGTTCTTGTAAAGAGGATGACGTTGTCATTGTTGGTGTTATTATCTTTGTGTTTTTCTAATTTTGACATCACAGAATCATAAACGTGTATCATCGCAGAAAACTCATCATCGAATATTAACGTGTCGTCGAGCGACGATGATATCATGGCGGATATTTGCGACTAAGCGGTTGATACGGTGTTAAATTTAACCATGTAATCATGTAGTTCGCTCTGACTACACAATGATATTTTATTGTTATTATTGAAATCAACCCCGTGATAGTTGTCGCCTCAGATATACAAATTGGAACAACCACCGGGGCGATCATTGTCACCGACGATAATGTTATACCGGTTCCAGTAATTACACCTCCAAAAGAATACAGGATTACATCAACGGTGGTAATCCTTCGTCGATATTTTGTTTGTTTGATATTCGTCTGTGAGCGATTTGAGTTTATCTTGAAGGTTCTGACTTGGTCATATTGGTATTGTTGTGTGTGTGTGTGTGTGTGTGTGTGTGTGTGTGTGTGTGTGTGTGTGTTGTAACGGTGTGGTCATTATTTTCAATTAAATTGTTTACTTAAATCGGCTACAAAGTCTACGTCCCATTATATATACCCGACCTAGCTTTCTATCTATGGTAGTTATCGTGAATCGTTCAGTTTATCCCTTATCTATTACCGAGGAGATCGTAGTATTGACCCCCGACGATGAACTCGATGATATATTAAATTGTGTTGGTGATACTAGGGTTAATCTGTATATTACTTTGACATCCGCGGTGATATCTAGTATGTTAGTTTGTGGAGTCCAAGCGAAGGATCCATGTTGGATCGTATATACTGAATTGATAGTTTTTGTTTGAGAAATTTTGACTTTATCAAGTGTGTTAATCATCCTTGGAAAATCATCTTTGATTGCTTCCCGAGTTCGTTTATTCTCGGTGATGAATGTATTAATATTAGCGAGTTTAATAGGAACCGTTGTTGGTTGTCCACAAAAATCATCGTTGAGTTTCCTAAAATTATTACGAAACCCTGTAAATTTTTTTTACATGATCTTCATATCTAGATTGTATTAGCTAGAGATCATCCATGGTGGTTTTTATATCGGTGAGTTTTATAGTGATATCCGGTAGTTAGTTTTCGTAGAAATGTTGTCAACTTGGTTTTAACTTGGATATGCTCTTTTATATAATCATTTTAGAAGGAAATATAATTATCTACATGGGTCGGAACACAGTTAGTCCATCAACGGTGGTTTTTATATCGGTGAGTTTTAACGGAACCGTTGAAGGGATTCCAAAGAATTATAAATGGGACGTTGAACCTCCTCAATACTTTTGTGTAACCCGGTAAATTGATTTATATGTGCGTGATATTCATCGCGTAGTGTTTTTAATGTATTTGTCGATGTTATATAATCATTATTTAACGATGTTAGTCTGTGTTGGATGGTCGAATAAGAAACGATTTGATTGATAAGGTTTTTCTACAACATCAGTGAAACTCCGTCTTTGGCTCCTCAGTGTAATAGAGTTCTTCCCCAAATATCTACCATTATACGTTTATGATCTCCTTATAAAGTTATCACCGGTGTATTCATGTACGCGTACACGAGGATGTTTAGTCGATGCTGAGATCGCGGTGAGCACATTAATGACTTCTCGGCCACATATCGGAGGATCGGTTAATGTTTGTGTGGGTAACGTGGAATATCAAACATGGATTTTTTCACCGTGGATTTATTTGAGAACCCATACGAGTCAAAATAAACAATTGACTTGGGGTGTATCGCGTACGCGACCCAATGAGTCCCGGGTTCAGTGTTATTTATCATTGAGATTAATTATACCTGTTTCTGGATTCAATGGCCGAGTCGGTAACGGATTCTTCATAAAAACACGTCTGAAATGTTTTATCGGGATTGTTTTACCGCGGCGATTAAATCAAAATTTGACATTGGAGAAATCGACGATTGCTTCCTCGGAGTCTCAGTCCTGCTCCGTATCGATTGTATCGACTGCGTGGTAATCGTAGACGTTTTCCTTTTTTTTATCTAAGAGCCGGTAATTTTCTTTACAAAGGATCCAGCGGAGGTATCAGCAGCACCGGTAAGCTCACCCAACGCGGCGGTTTAAGCAATTACTGGTGCATCAGCGGCAAGTAACGAGAGAATCGCGGCGAGGAAAGGATATATACTTCCTAATTTAATCATATTGTTTTACCGGGGAGGGAGTAAATTCAAGTTGAACTCTAGTGTTTGAGCTTACCGCCTAGCTGAAGTGGTTATGTTGAGTTTTCGTCAACGATAATGTATTCGGTCCACCCTTAGCAATCTATTCTCGCTTTAATGTTATTTTTACCCACATGTGGTAGCGTTTCTTGATTTTAATTTCTTTGACTGACCAGGAGTCAACGTGACCCTATCTTATTGTACGACATTGCTATTTAAATAGCAGATTGATCTAATTGTTACATGTGTTTGGATTCCATTACATGTTGTCTAATGGAGCATCAATTATTCTCATCCTTCCACACCACCTTCAATTGTCGTTGATTTATCACTGAGAATAACAGCGATTGATCTATATGGACCACGTACAGGTGGATCTACATCCGGCACCGATGTAATAGAAAATTCTCCTACACGAGTTTGAAATTTTATATCCACGACGGAGTGCCTAGATAGATCACGATGTTGCAATGAAAAATAATAGATAGGATACAAATTAAAAAAACAAAACAACTGTGATATCTGTAACCCGGTATCAATATTTTGATCGCGCCCCATATCAGACCACTAACGATGATACACGCAAGCTATTTGATTATTGGAATAATCGATCAAAATATTTTCGGCGGGTTCTTGTTGATTAATTACTCGCAGTGATACCTCACTGACTGCTAGTTTAACAAATATCATATGACAACGTAGTTGTGTATCGGCTCCATCTACTCTATTTTTATTTTGAAACGCAGCAAAAATATATCTAGGTGAGGAGATATGTTTTGTTAACGCGACCTGCCATGTAAATGTACCAGTGATATCATATGATCTCGTAGCTGTTGTAACATCTGACCATGACATCAACGATTCACAACTTTGATCCATAAATGATAACAACGGCTGTTCTATGGTGAGCGACGGGGTCATTATTGGCATCCACAATGCAAGTTTTGATAGAATTACTCTACCGTCGTGAACATCAGCACCATGCCAGACTGCATCATTGTCATTTGATTTTCTCATAAAGACTACGGTGTGACTAGCCCCAAAGATAACCTTTCTAACATCTCTGCAAAGACCAAATATATGAGACAATGGAATCACACATGAAAATCTACAATCGCGGTTTAAAATCGCTTTCCGAGTTTCAAATACTAGATTGAAACGATCGTTGTTGTTTACAATAACAGCTTCGGCATTAACATCATTCGCAGCAGCACTATGTTTTTTGGTCGTCGTATAATAAATTGATTGTTATCAGCGTTATCAGTTATATCCTTCGCGAACATCATTGATGGACCAGCAGATCATATAAAATCATGGGAATATCGAGCTAACCCCAATATTGTAGCTGCGACATCAACGTTGTTATCGATGGATTCGATCTTGTTAGAGTTAATTATGTATTGTGCGCTACTAAACAACTCCATGATACCATTATTGACAAACCCTATTGGGGTAGTTGCGAAATGAGCAAATGAATTACCAATAGTATTATCAACTAGTTGAACTTCCGAGTCGATGTAAGCTTCACATGGTAAGAAATGTTTAGAATTATAATTAAACCGAAGTTCAATTCGTGATCTAGAATTGGGATCTATCACGTTATATGACAAAAATTGATAATCACGCATAGAATCGTTTCTTTGTACGGGCGCGTCCATATCAAATGCTTCATCTGAAATCGATTTAAACATTTTATTTTATAACTGTCGATCTATATCATCGTCGTACTAATTTTCTCAAACCGGAACCAGCGACTAAATTCGCAACAATATTTCCTTGAGATTCGTTGTTTTGATTTATCATCGATGATTGTATCAACGGGGCTAATATTTGATTTACTATATCGGTAACTATTTTACTTACCCGCGGCGGCATAAGTTCCTTTGATGGTAATTTCACCGGTGCTGGTTTTTTTTTTTTAATCAACGACATAAGTTTTTTTCTGGCGGTGTTGAATGCGCTATCAGCGAGATCACCAATAGCGTTTATGCCCTTATCGCGAATAACTCCAATTGCTTTCATCGATAACTCTTTGTTGATAGGTGCGATTTTCGGAGCAATTCTAGTAAATAACCCTTTGATGATATCACCGAATCCATCTTCGTAGTATATTTGATATACTGGCAACTGTGAATGCACCACACGAACATAAGTTGGTCTATTTTGACTACGATATATGATCATTTTATTTAAATGTTATTTATCTAATTGTGAAACAATTTAGTCACTATGGTAATCATTAACGAGCTCATTGAGGAATTCCCGATATACTCCAATATCCATGATACCACCTTGAAATAATCGTTGGCAGCTTCGTTAATTATCTCCGGTGAGTTATTTCCAGCTCCTTTACCCCCGATAAGAACCTCCAATCGTGCTATGTCAGCGAGAATATTATTAGGGCAAGAGACATACTCACTGCCATGAGTTATAGATGCTATTACACTCTGACAAAAACCACTTCCACTACTGGATGTAATATCATCAGAAGAAAATCTTGATTTTTCTGGTAATTGAAGAGATGCCTCATACGGAGGAGAAAGACGAGGTCGTCTATTATATTGTTGCTCAACCTGAGCACCTATATGCATTTTTTTTTATTAGACTAGTATAAGCTACAAAGTTGGGTTGTTATAAGAAATTTTATCTTTGTTGTATTTTATCCGAGACACATGTTTATACCAAGTCTCTCTATTTTTATAAAATTTAGCATGTTCAATTTTTAAATAATCTCCTTGTTGATCATAATTCACGAAGAAAAAAAAACGCTAATTGATTTAAATAATTTGTTTATCTCGGCGACTGCAGCATCGGTAAATCTTTCCGCGATTGGAATATTTTCAGATGTTTCTTCCCCGGTAGGATCAACAACACTTCCCTCCAGTTGAGATTGAGGTTGAGGTTGTGCAGCGATTATATCCCCTGGAAGAGTTTTTAGAGAATTTTTTATTGTTTGGATCTTTTTTCTATTTTATCAAGTACTGGGAAAATAGCTTGTTTTCCTCGTTGTTGTTCAGTAATATCTCCCAATATAGCTTTCTCTGTAGCTAACGCAGCTTTCTCAGTAGCTGTAGTTACCGGTTTAAATAACTGTGCAGCATCAACATCAAAATCAACCCATGCTATCAGCAGGGAGGGCGAATCGGACAACTTTATAGAAGCGTTAATTTGGCAAACCAAGGCTTCCTCCAAAATCGTAAAAAAAATGTTTCTTTTGGAGACGTAGCAGGGAGGGCGAATCGGACAACTTGGCGGAGCGTCTATTTGGCTAACCAATGCTTCCTCCAAAATTAAAAAAAAAGTTTCCTTTGCAGACGCAAAGTCGTTGTCGCGCCCTCCCATCTGCTATGGGGGTAAAAATCTTTTTTACGATGAAAGTCTCAAGACTTTACAAACAGACTAATTTGTAAAACCTCATCCCGTAAATCAATCAGATTATTGGACTGGTCAGTGAGTTTAAAATTAATTCTCGTTAACGAATCATTATGACATCGCATATACGCTGGATTAGTTGGATCCTCAATGATTAGAAACCCCGGAGGAGCCGTTGGTGCAAATGAGTATAACATATATCCTTGTTGAGCTTGATTTGATCTTTCGAGATTTATTTGATAACTTCCTTAGATAATATCACATACTAGATTCACTGCAATCACCGAGGATATATTGACGTTTTGAGGAGCGATATGTCTACCACCACCATCTGGGTCATTATTATGTTTGAGGATTGTTGTTTTTTTTTTTCCATGCGGCGAGTATTTGTAGGAAATACTCATCGAGGAGATCATTAACAGATGTTTCTAGTTCCTTTGCGTTATACCCAGGAAATTTGAAATCGGGTAAATCAGCTTCTGTGATATTGTAACCGGTTAGGAATTTTTGTTTATCTCCGTTCTTGTCATTAATTATTATCTGAACTAATCGTTTGTTGATATATTCCATGTCGAATACAAGCTGATTTAATACCTCAACATATTTTATAATCTTGATGCGTGAACTCGTTATATCAGAGAGATGCTCCTGGAAACTCTGTCGTATTATCTCTAGTTGTGTTTTATGTAATTGATTAATCTCTTTCAAATAATCAATGATTTCGTTTAGAGCGAATACAGTTGAAGTAAAATAATCGGATATTTTTCTATAATCAAATTCCCATTGCATGTTATTGTTATCGAAAAATGTGAATCTATCAGTTAATTTTTTATTTGTTTATATCAGGCAAATAAATTCGATATGATGGAACAATTTCGTGGTATGATTGTACATCTGTGACATAATCAGATTTTTAGGTTCTGGTATTTGATAAGATGTCCGAGGTGGGATTTCAGGCCAACCCAATATTGTCCTTATAGAACTCTGATAGATATCTACGGCATATCCGGGCGAGTTTATCTCAATGGCAGATGATAGTGTTGGTTCATGAACCGTTATAGCGAGTTTCGATTATTTTCCAGTAATGGATTTTATTCTGCGTTGTAATTCATTATTGATCTGTTCGATTTGGTAGGACCCAGATGGTAGCGAAACAACGTTCTAGTCTGGAGATCGTCTGGTTTATTCTTATTCGCAAACACCAGGGAATTATTCGGTTGCTTACCACCAAATGGTGCTGATCTAATATTTGGCCAACTATGGTATACTCGTAATTTTGCTAGTTCTATTTCCTTAACTGAAATCGCAGTAGGGAAATTCACACTGAATTCAGGGTTGGTTGAGGTTATTGATATCATGGTGGTTTTCATCGGGTTTGTGTTCCCCGCTCATCGTTGAAGTAGTTCTTGCGATGTTGTCATTATACTCATTTTGTTTTTCTAATTTTGACATCGCGGAATCATAAACACGTACCATCGCTGAAAACTCATTATCGGATGTTAATGTGTCATCGAGGATAATTGTGAGTTCGCGGTTGACACAACATGGAACTTAACTAAGTAGTCGTGTAGTTTACGCTGGCTGCATAATGATAATTTTTTGTTATAATCGAAATTATTACCACGATTTTTGTCACCGCTGATATACAAATTGGAACAGCTATCGGGGCAATCATTGTTACCGATGAGAGAATTGTACCAGCTCCGGTGATTACACCTGATACTGAGTACACGGTAATATCAACTGCGGTAATTCTTCGTCGGTATTTTTTTTATTTTTACTTCATACTCCTCAGTGAGTGTTTTGAGTTTAGTTTGAAATTCTCTGACCTGAGCATAGCGATACTGCTGTGATGACATTTTATTTATTACAACATATTTCAATTCGGTTGTTTATTCAAATACGCTACGAATTCCACGTACCATGTTACTGAAACCCCAGCCAAATTTTTATCTGTGGTTGTTATTGTGAATTGTTCAGTTGTTTCCTTGTCGATGATCGTTGATATCATATTGTTGACCCCAGATGAACTCGTTGATGAAATATTAAATTGAGTCGGTAACACTAGTGTTAGTCGATAAATACCTTTGACAGCCGCGGTGATATTTAATATGTTAGTGGATGGTGTCCACATAAATGATTGCAGCTGAATCGCATATACCTAGTTTATATTTTTCTCATGGGGGATTTTTATTTTTTCAACTATGGCTATCATCCTAGATAAGTCATCTTTGATGGTCTCGTTAGTCCTTTTGAAATCATCGATGGATTTTTTTTTTTAAATCTAAGAGTTTTATGTTTACTTTATCTAATGAGGTTCCCAAAAATTTCTCAATGAGATTTTTACGAAAAGATGAAAACTTCTCAACATGATCTTCATATCTAGATTGTAGTGCTGCAAATTATATGATAGCAGTTTTTATTTCTTTTATTTCTGTGAGCTTCCGTGTGGTCACTGGTTTGAGTTTACCATCGGAAAACACCGCAATAGCATCATTTTGTGCGTCGCGTTGTTTAACTAAATATCATCAAGGGAAACATTACTAGTTTTCAATTTACCCTGACGATTGAAATACAACTATTTCATTGGAATCAACACTTGCGATATTTAACATCTCAGTTATTTCATCTTCAATTATTAATTTTTACATCACCGGTTGCAGATATTTCCGTGGTGGGCTTTTTCAGGCTTGATAAAGATCTCCCCCAAATATCATTCATGTTATTTTATATTATTTCTCTCTAAAAAGCGATTACTCGTGTATTCATGTACGGTTTTATGGGGTGGTTTTCCCGATGATGACATAGCGTTGAGGACATTTAATACTTCTAGACCGCATATTGGTGGGTCATTTATTTTCTGTGTTGGTAGCGTAGAATACCAGATAAGAGTTTTAAGCGGTTTATATAACTCATAAATTCTTTAGGTGGAGCTAACCCATATGAATCGAAATCAACAATTGCACGCAGATCAATCGCTTATGCAACCCAGTGGGTTCCAGGTCCGCTGTTGTTATCGAAATTAATGCTACCGGTTTCAGTGTTGTTTGGTTGTTGTGGTAATTGATCTCTCATGAAGACACTTCTAAAGTCTTTTATCGCTAGTTTTTTTTAGCAGCGTGGATTAAATCAAAATTTGACATTGGAGCTATTGTTAATAAACTGTTCCTAGTCTCGGGCCTTATCCGCTGTACCATGAATACGGAGTTCCTGGTAATCGTAGATCCCTTCCTGATCGTTTCTTTTTTTTTGTATCCCTGTCCGGTCGCTTTCTTTAGTGCCATCCCTGCTGCTGTACCAACGGCTTCTAGAGCGGCGGCTTTTGCAACCGCTGGGGTCGCTGCTGCAATTAATGCTGGAATCGCAGCTAACAACGGGAATATACCAATTGATTTTATCATGTCTTTGAGCTGTCAATGACAGTTTATTCTGATCACCAGACATCTGATTGTGTTTCAGCGATATCGTAGTTTCACATTTTTAACTGACTCCGATTGCAATTTTTTAATTTGACCAGGAGTTAACATAACACTAACATGACTATATGACATTTTATTTAATAATTTAATAACAGATTGATCTAATTGCTACATTACATATTTTCCACTGGCGCATCAACTACTTTCATTCGTTCACCAACACCATCGAGTAGCATTGATTTATCACTGAGAATAACAGCAACTGCTCTGTAACCACCAGCAGGAGTATTGGTTACGCGAGCTCGGAAATGTATTTCAACGACGGATTGTCTGGTTAAGTAAAGATGTTCCAATGAAAAGTAGTAGATGGGATATATGTTTTTAAAATCCAACTGTGATATTTGCAGACCGGTATCTACATTATTATCGCGTCCCATAAATGATAGCAAACGATGATACACGCTTGCTATTTGGTTTTGTCCGTAATTAAGTAAAACATCCTCGATTGGTTCCTGTTGGCCGTTTACACTCAACGAGACTTGATTAACATTAAATTTATCAAATATCATATGGTTGCGTGTTTGTGAACCCAATCGCTCCTTATCCTGTAACGCAACAAATATATGCCGCGGCGCAGAAACACCTTGTTTTGATGCCAGTTGCCAAGTAAATGTACCATTAACAGTACAATCCATGGTATCCTTGGTAGTTGTTAGCCAACGTAGCAATGATTTGCCGCCTGTACTCATAAATGATAGTAAAATTTTTTGCTCTGTGGTGATTGTTGGAGTCATTACTAGCAACCAAAGTGACAGTTTTGTTATATTCACCTTGCCATCAGCAACACCAGCACCATGCCAGATTGCATCATTATCATCACCTTTTCGCACTAAGGCTACTGTATGCTTCGCTCCATAGATAACTTTTCTACAATTTCTGCAGAATCCAAATATTTGATGTAGTGGAATCGCGCATGAGAATAATCTACGCTGTCCTTCCAACATTGATACGCGTATTGTAAACCCTAGATTGTAATCAGGATTAATATCTACGACATCAAAATCATCTGCTGGTCTTGTATATCCGGGTGGTGGTGGATTAACTGCAGCATTTTGTGTTGCCTTTACCCTAGCATGATGAACGTGTTCAGGGTGATCATTAACGTCCTTAGAGAACATCATGGATGGACCTGCCGATTTGGTATAATCATCGGAGTATCTAGCTAACCCCACTATTGTTGTGGCAACATCAACATCATGTTCTATTGATTCAATCTCTTTTCATCAATCATGTATCTAGCGCTGTTAAATAGCGCCATGATACCATTATTGACAAAACCGAATTTGGCACCAAGTGCATATGGCGGATCATTATATGATCGTGATCATTTGTTACAATTTTTCCTTCTACTTCGATAAACGCTTCAGAGGGTAGAAAGAATTTGCTGGTATCCTGGACTTTAAGTTCGATTCTTGATCGACTATTTCGTTGTACTGCATTATAGGCATAATACTGATAACTGAGCACAGAATCATTCTTGGGCACTGGGGCGTCCACATAAAACGCTGTATCAGAAGCCGATTTGAACATATTATTATATATTTCTTGATCTAAATCGTGATCTCGCTCGCGATTTCAAAACACTTCCCCCTATCATATTTGCAGTAATATTATCCTGGCCGTTGCTCAGTGATGCTATTTTTGATCCACTGCGTTAGTTATTATTTTACTAATACTCGCGGAAATAATGTCCGTAGATGGTAGTGGTCCCAATGACAAAGTCGAAAATCCAAGGGATTTTTGAGGTGGTTTCCTTCGCCGCCGAACTAACGCTACTAATTTTTCTTTAGCCGCGGAAAAATGCCCTCCCGGCAATATCACCAATAGCGCTAATACCCTTATCACGAATAACATCAATAGCTTTCATTGATAATTGTTTTGCGATTGGTGCTATGATGGGAGCCATTCTAGCAAATAACCCTGCAATGGTATTGCCATGACCATCTCCATAGAACGCTCTATAAACTGGCAATCGTGAGTTTACTACATAGACCATGGTTGGTTTGCTGTGGTTGTAGTGTATGATCATCTTATTTAAATGCTATTTATCTAATCGTTAAAATCCTACTGATTTTCGACGAGGTCATCAAATTCGACGAGGTCATCAAATGAATCACTGTGGTAACTGTCTGCTAACTCATCAATAAACTCTCGATATACACCAATATCCATGATACCACCCTCAAATAGTCGTCTGCAGATATCAGCTGCCTCATTAATTACCTCCGGTGAGTTATTTCCGGCTCGTTTTCCTCCTATGAGAACTTCTAATCGTGATATATCCCCGAGAATACTATTAGGACAATGAACTAGACCACTACCTGAATAACGCCTTGGATATCCATCTCCATGTTTTTCAGTTGCACCTTGCTCGCGAGATAATTCATCCAGTGATCTGTCCAATCTTTCTAAATCATCATCCTCAAGTGATGTATCCCATTGAGGTTCTTCTTGGTTTTCTTCTCCGTGTTTGTCTTCGTGTTGGTGTTGGGCGGTTTCTTTCTTGTCGGCGTTCTTCTATTTCCATTTGCGTTCTTCTGTTTGTTGTTTATCATAATTGCTAATTCCTTCTTTAAATTCTTTATACCCCATCTCTTTCTTATCTAATTGATCTCTCTCTGTGTTTTTTTTATACAACCAATCAATCCAGTCATCGCGTTTTATTCCACTATCTTTATACTCGTCCTTTAAAAACTCCCTTTTTGAATGATAACTGTTAGCAGCGAAATTACCAAAAGCGTGATAATCCTCTTTTTCTAATAATTGAAATTGTTTTATTAGTGTTTTAGCCCCTTAAGTAAATTAATCAACTAAAGGAACACCCTATGTTTTACTAACATCACCCTGTTTATCTTTAGCTATCTGTTTCAACAACGGGAGAATACCTATTTTTCTATCTTCTTCCTCAATAGTCTTTCCCAATATAATTCTTTCAGTAGTTGAAAGTGAAGGGTTTAAATAATTGTTGAGTGTCTGTTGCAAAATCACTTTGAAATTCCTGTCTCGTTTGGAGCATATTTCGAATGGAATCACGAACTGGAATAAATTTCTTAATAGAATATAATCGTTCACGTGCTAATTTAGTTGTTAGTGCTTCATTTACCATTATAAATAAATGTACGATTTAAATTATAAGTAAAAAGATCCACAGATAGCTACGCGTTTCATTTTTTTCATGTGAAAATCGAGGGCAGAAACCCCAGGAATTCACTTAGAGGAAATCGATTTTCATGAAATCTTGTCGACGGATTAGCCAAAAACAGTACAAAAATCAATTAAAAAAGCATCGAAGATTCGACGATCACGATGAAAAACACTACAAAATTTGCCTCACAAGGATATAAATCTCATCAAAATCGATTTTCTCTAAATGAATTCCTGGGGTTTTTGCCCTCGATTTTCATGAAATCTTGTCGACGGATTGCATTAAAACACCACAAAAACGACCAAAAATTACCAAAAATCAATTAAAAAAAATATTTCAGCAATTAACAAATAAAATAAAATATCCGTGAATTCCCACCCACCCAAAACTTCTTTTGTGTGTTATACTTACGCGTAGTGACAAATCACCTGTCTATATAATTTTGTTCTAGGTGAGTAAGCGCGTACCTGTCTATAGAATAAAACCAGTTACTTAAACGGCTGTGGTGGGTCAAGGAAGACGATTCGTGCGATTGAATTATTTCGAGGGAAATCAAACATGATTGTTCCTAACACCCACACACAGACTTGCAAGAGAGATGAAACAATGAGGAATTAATGCTTGCACTTATCACAGTTTCTTTCGATGGAAATGTGACGAATGGACTCTTGATCGAATGGGCGAGAAATATATTCCTGAAATCATTGGTTATTGCTAGCGAATACAAAAGTGATAATGTGTGGCGATCATGGTCAACCACCACCATTTGTCGGTTTATCCCCGCATAATTGGCTGAAGAATTTTTGTAGTCTATTATGAAGAAATTAGTACTGATCATAGATCACTTGATAATCAATTACCCGAGTTCAAGAAACTAATCAGATTACAACCGGATAGTATCCAATGTAAAATAGCACGTGAAATAATTTCAGAACCCCCATTAAATGATTTCTGGGAAGCGTGGAGACCAAGCGATTTGATAGTGGCAAGTAGAAAGATAGTCAGAGATACACTTCAGATGAAGTTATTTAACACGCCGCTGTGCCGCTGTGTTATAGACCCAAGGATACACGAAAAAAAATATCGAAGTTGATATTCCCGGACAAAGTGAAAATCAGATTTTAGTGTTAAATGATATTGTGTTAGTTGATATCAGTGTTGTCGAAGATGCATTGCGTGCTAATAAATTCCCATGGAAGCTAGGATACGAAGCGACGATACATTCATCGCAGGGATTGACTATATCCGATACAATTGTTTGGATCATAGATAATCGCATCGAGTGGTCGAATTTAGTTTATCTTGCGTTGTCCAGAGTACGAAGAATAAATCAACTTCGAAGAGTTGTTTTAGACTACAATGACACTACAATAAGTGATACTGTCAGCAATGATATAATCAGAAAAAAACTCTGGTTATAAACAACAGGACAAAAAAAACCCCAGAAAATTTGACATTGATGCCGAGTTTATAATCACATTAAAACAACAACAGAATAATCACTGCGTGAGTTGTAATTGTATAATGCGTTGGTGTTGGTCGGATAAAGATCCTCGCCAATTTACCGTAGACAGAAAAAATAGCAGTATTGGTCATACCAGAGATAATGTAATGCAGACTTGTCTTGAGTGCAACAGACGCAGAGGTGCTAGTTAAGACCACGCGGCGATAATTGAGTATCCTCGGGTATCACTTGTAGTTGTTCGCGAGTACATTCTCGTTGAGGAACAGTTGAATCCAACCTATATACTGTTGGTCTACCCGTAGATCTCGTTATGCTAGATATTTTATGTACAGTGACACTCCAAATAGGATCAGTAGCTCTTTTTTTGCCACCTTCGAGCTCTCCTGGTTCATATAAATATCTAACAGTGACATTGCCGATTATTGGTTGTTTTGAAAAATCATTTTGCGGTTTTACAGGTATATACTTTTTTTAATCGCGTTGTTAGGTTTCATATTAATTGTTCGAGGAATCTCATTATTCAGCGCGGTAATTACGCCTGGTAATCTCTTGACCCATTGACGAGATCGTTTATCCTGAATAAATTCCTTTGCGTTTTGATATCCAAATAACCGCTCAGCAAGTGTGCGATTAAATCGTTCAACAATTGCCTGATCGCGATGTAATGCAGTATTTCCTCGTCAGATGGTGACATTATGATGCTTCATTGTTGATAACACTGCACCCTGAAATTCCTTGCCAGGATCATCATGTAATAGATTTGGCCAATGCAGAGGACCTCTTCGATAAATCCTTTCAAACTTATTGCCTGTTTGGATAACCAATCCGCTGCAGTGGTATTTTTCACCTTTGCGGCGCTAGCGAATTTACTGATTGCTGATTTATCCCGCCAGTATCCTCTTGGAGAATAATAAATATATTCCATGATATTATTAATTACAAGCACCCAACATAAATTTACTTTTCATCGCCGATTTTGTCAACCATGAAGCCAATTTTTCTTTGAAGGATTTATCAGTGATATAATGCAGGGCATGAATCAATTTTACATCTACGATATGTTTATGTTACACATTGCTACTTTTATAAGCAGCATCATGAGCATGACACGCCTTATCAATGGTGTTTTTTGGATACTCACCAGGTCGGGGATGGTTTTGATCATTGAGTCTGATATCGAGTCTGGTCCCGGGTCCACAATAACTATATCCTGGAAGGTGTATTTCTCCTGGATACTTCACCCATGGTGTTCCTGTGAGTTTTACTAACTTGGTTGCAATATCACCTCCTCGGTTTTTAAAAACATCTCCAGATTTCATAGAAACAAATCTAAATTTTTTTGTACCACATTCTACACACTTACCAGCAAGTGCTGATCTGTTATTTTTAGTTGTACTCGTCGTCAAGTCGTTTGTGCTAGTACGCTTCTTACATTTCACACAATATAGATCCATAAATTATTTATAATAACATGAATGTAATTGATTTTTCGGCGACAAAAACACGAGAACCAGTTAAACATCATACAGAGCTACCAAATTCTATTCGTATGATTATAATAGGACCATCTGGAAGCGGCAAGACGCAGTTGTTACTTAATTTGATAATGAGATGGATGAAATGGGATAAGTTGTATTTAATAGCCCCGAGTATAGACGATCAGCGATGTTACGAGGTGTTAAAGGATGTTAACGAGAAAGCAAAATCAGAAATCGATGAAGATATTATTGAGTTTATATCCGATATCGATGAAGCACCGAGCATTGATGATATTGATGGAAGTATTAACAATTTAGTCGTATATGATGATGTCATGTTAGACAATCAAAAGAATCCCGCTAGGATACTTTCCAGAGGTAGGCATAAAAATACCTATGTGATATATGTCACTCAACGAATACACTCAAATACCAAAAGTGATCAGAGATAACTGCAATATTATTGCTGTATTCAATGGAGTTGACACACATACGCTACGAAATATTTGGCATTTTTTGGCAAATATTTGGCATTATAATCTCTTAAAAAATTTCTTTAGTCACACTCAGTCAATCCCACATGGATTTGTAACGATAAATTTGCATGATCCTAGATCAAGATTTCGTGTCGGACTTGATAAAATATTCGGTTGAAATCGTAAAAACATTTTTACCCCCATAGCAGCAGGGAAGACGCGACAACGACTTTATGTCTCCAAAGAAAACTTTCTTTTTTACGATTTTGGAGGAAGCATCGGTTAGCCAAATAGACGCTTCTATAAAGTTGTCCGATTCGCCCTCCCTGCTACGTCTCCAAAAGAAACTTGTTTTCGATTTTGGAGAAAGCATTGGTTAGCCAAATAGACGCTCCGCCAAGTTATCCGATTACCACACCCTACTGCTGTGCTTGTTGACTCTCTTGCAGGTTATCTCTGAAAGAATCTCTTACCGGGAGAAATTTCTTAATTGCAGCCAATCGCTCTCTGGTTAATCTAGTTATTTGGGCTTCCCCGATGTTTCACATTATATTATAAAATATATGGTTAATTAATATCATCGTGAAAATCCAAGGGGGATGAATCAACCATATATTTTATCTAATCCGATTCAATATCTTGTTCGAGGATCAGATAAATTTATCGTTATAAACCCATGTGGAGTTGCTTGAGCAACACTAAAGAAATTTCTATTTTTTTTTTAAATATTGTATTCACCGTTGCACCAGGTTCGGTGAATATTTCGTAGCGCATGAGTGACAACGGAGTTAAATACCACGAGGATATTACAGTTATCTCGAATTACCTTTGGAATTTGAGTGTATCGTTGAATGAAATATATCACGTCGGTGTTTTTGTGTCGTCCGCGGGAGAATATCCTAGCTGGTTTTTTTTGTTTATCTAACATCGTATCATCGTACACAACTAAGTTGTTGATACTCCCGTCGATGTTTTCAAAAGAAGGCGCTTCATCAGTATCTGTGATAAATTCAATAATATCTCCACCAGTTATCTTTGTGGCGTTCTCGTTGTAATCCTTTGATATGTTATAGCAATGTTGATCGTCTACACTCGGTGCTACCAAATATAGTTTATCCCACTTCATCCATTTGATTATCAAATTAAGTATCAGATGTCTTTTACCAATTCCGGATGGACCAATTATAATCATTCTGATAGAGTTTGGTATCATCGGATGATATTTTACGCGCTCTTGTCGTCGTAACGCGGGAAAGTCAGTAATTTCCATTAGATATAAGATAAATATATGATGGATTTATATTGTGTGAAATGTAGATTACGTACATCAACGATTGACCCAACACCTACCACAACAAAAAATAACAGAGATGCGATCACCGGTAAGTGTGCACAGTGTGGTATAAAAAATTCAGATTTACGAGTCAAAAAATGGAGTTGATGTCGCAGCCAGGTTAACAAAACTCCCAGGAGCTGCGTGGGCGAAATACCCAGGAGAAAACATCTTGCCAGTTATAGTTATTGTGGTCCGGGAACCCATCTTGATATCCGACTTGATTACCCATGTCAACCCCGTCCTGGTGAATATCTGGTAAACGCTATAGATAGAACTTGTCATGCTCTTTCTATTGCTTATAAAAACGAAGGTCTTCAACAACGTAATATCGCAGCTTTTTTGTCTTTTTGTTTGTACCCGGTTAGTTGTTTTCTTATTGTGGTATCATTGACCGCGTCAATCATATTTTATTCATCGTTGTCGACGTAAACTCGTCGAAGTTGATTTATTCTTCATACTCGTGATACCGCCAAGTAAACTAAATTTGACCACTCGATGAAGTTATCGACGATCCAGACAGTCGTATCCGTGATAGTCAATCTCTGCTACAAGTGTATTGTCATAGCGTAACCTAACCTCCATGGAGATTTATCGGTGTTTTTTTGCATCTTAACAACAGCTATAGCAACCAACACAATATCGTTTAACACAAGTACTTGTCGGTCAGATATTTCAGGAATATCTACTTCGATGTTTTGTCGTCATGTATCTTTGGGCCTACGCCATAGCGGTACTGGCTCTGTTGGAATTTTTATTTCATGACGATAAAACAAATTCATATGAAGTAGATGTCGGATTCGTTTTCTACTTGCGATTATCAAATCGGTTGGTCTCCACTCTTCCCAGAAATCCGCAATAGATGTTTCAGGGATTGTTCTGCGTTTTATTTCATATTGAATTTTATTCGATTGTAATCATATCGCGGTTTTAATTTCTTCGTAGTAGTCAACGGTGTTTTGTCAACCAACAATGGGCGGAGGGCATAATCCAATAAATGGTGGTGGTTGATCATAATCGCCACACATTATCATAGCGGTGTTTTTTCTTCGCAGCCACTCCAAGAATGTTTTTAACAGCGTCAATGATACCGTACATATTTCATCCCATATAATTATCCGTGGGATATATTTCGTTCCCATTCGCTCGGGAGTCCAATCGGTAACATCATATCGAAAGAAACTATGATACGTACAAGCGTTTACCCCCCGGGATGTCGTTTCTCGGGCAACTCGATGAGTTGGGGTTAGCACAATCATGTCAGATTCTTTTCCAAATGATTCAATTACTCTGGTTGTCTTACCGCATCTTCCTGGACCGGTCAAATAAACGGTTTAATATTTGGTTATTGAATCGTACACAGATGGTTACGATGATTCTTCGTTGTTGGTATCTTCGCGGTAATTATCCTCGATCCATCAACCGACTCACAGTATCCGTGTAGTGTTTCCTGTTTTATTTTCCATGTTCCCTAATCACCCTCATGCGTAGTAAACTCCTCAACGGAATTTCAATGTATTCCATCGAAATAAAATGAGTCGGTGACTACTCTAACCGCGATGTCAGAGAATCTGTTTATCATCGAGAATAGATTTATCGTTGTATAACCGAGCATTGATTATCGTAAATGAGTATATTGCGCTATTCTCCATCGTGATATTCAACGACAGTTCCTAATTTTTCCCTGTTGGATAAATGGGCTGTTCTTCTCGAGGTAAATATCTCATTCGCTGTTGTATCCGCGAGAATAAAATCCAATTCAGGGTCATCGAAAACCAGTCGGGTGCAACGTCGGTTATTATCGCATGATCCACCTGGAGTAAACTTTCCAATTATTCTTTTTCCTAGATCCCTTGCTAGTCGTTCTAGTTGTTTACTCATATCCCAGTCGTAACATTTTTCAGGGTCGGTAGCTAAACATCAGTCTGCGCCAGATACGATACCACCGCGGTGGAAACAGTCAACGATGTCAATAAGTTTTCATCGAGGAGAAACCTTAATAGCGCTATCGCAGCCCATTTTTTCGTTGAAAAATGTTTTCCCGCCCAGAGATAAAATATCGGATGAATACCATCGCGGAATTTAGATGATGTCACCTTGGCAAACCTCGTCAGATCAAAATCTGATAAAGGCCCGTTTATCGCAACTCTAGTTATCTCATGTGTGGGATGACCAAATCGTTTAAAATATTCACTGCATTCACCACGCCCGAGAAAACCTACAGGGTAACACGCTGCCATGTAAACATATATCATATTTTGTAGATCGTATTTTTTATTCCACAATCCGCTATGACCATATTCTACGCAGCTAGCTTGTACGTTATCGAGAAATTCATATCTGGCCGGTTTCCAGGAGATTTTATCTCTGGCAAAATGTGATGCGACCGATGGTATAGTAAAACAATTTTTGCTATTGTTGTTACGTCGTCGGTATACTTCCTAGCGAGGTTGTTCATCTCGGTTTGAAGGGTTTCTGTTCGTTAAAAATCTGCGTTTGTTCTGACAAATTGAGAATATCCCACTTCTTCATTGCTGAGAAACAATCACACGGAAATAGGATCGGTTTTATTTATCTCGTAGATTACATCGAATATATCTCCGTGGTAGTATTTTATTGTTCTCGTTGGAGGAAATACTCGTAAGGAACTATTCTACGCATGGGAATTATGGTCGATGATTTCAGTCGGAGTTCCTCTTGATTTATATTTTGATTCATATAAAACCTTCCTGGTGATAGCTTTTACCGTTATCGGAAATTTTAATTTTTTCTCTAACTTGATAACATCTTGTATTGATGATCCAGTTTGTTTAACCGATTCTGCCCACTTGGTTATTTTGGATTTTCTTAATTCGGTTAAACCTTTCCTCGTCGAGTATTATTGAAGTGTTCGGTAACTCTTTCAGCGACACAATTTAACATCGATGACATCTTCATCCGGGAGAGTTTATTAATATCTGGGGGTTTATATGGAAGATTCCATATATGGTGACTGTTACCGGATATGCTATATTGTAATATATGCTATCAATCCCGGTTAACATACCGGGTTTTGTTTTCCAGGTTATCATTGCTGATTTTGTATTTGCTGTCATTACATGCTCGTGTTTATTATATACTTTCCAACCCCGTTTGGAAACTCTACTAAATTTTACTTGCATGTAATATTTTCTGCTATCCTGGGGTATCTTTGATAATATTTCCCTGGCACGTAAATCCGTCATAGTGTTATCATCGCGGGACGTTCGATATGTGGACCACATATAATCGGCAGAATCTTTAAGAAAGTCATACTTCGCTTGTTTGATACTGTTTTTGATTTGCGAATTCCATATTCGCGGTTTTATTTTATCATCGGTCGGGTTTCTTCTTTTTCTGATGAGTATAATTGATGTTGGTAATCTTAGAAATATATTCCATATATGTATTAGACAAATTATATGTTCAATTAAATTTTAAAGTATTATATATATAATATATCAATGACACAAAATAATTGTAAATGGAAATGAAAAACAAATAATGGTTGTTGCGGACGACAGTGCGTTGGAGAATATTGTGCATTTCATAATCAAGAAATCAAGAACGGTTCTTACGGACTAGTTAAATGCATCAATTGCGGATTTTAATTACGTGGTGAAACTCGATTATGTATCGATTGTGGCGGAAAGAGATTTCGCAAACTAGCTAGATATTATTTAAAGAAATATAACATCGTAGTTGATGAATTAGATTTTTTTTACAGGGAATCATCTCGATAAACAATTACATAGTTAATTTATTTAGGAAATATATGGATCCGATTGAATTCGTTGTTCATTCCGTTTACAGAGATTATGATGCTTCCAGATGTGGAATCATTAGGCATCAACGACTAAAGAAAAACAATCGGCTTGATTGGTACAAGAGGTTATATATTGATTAGTGTTTGAAGTGGCGGATAAGTAAAACATATCTCGCTCATAGATTTATTTATGAATGATTCAATGGAATAATTTGTAATGGATTCGTTATCGATCACATCAACGGAAACCCCTTGGATAATCGCATAGAAAATTTAACGGTTGTCACCCAAAGAGGGAAATATGTAAATTCAGCTCAAAATATTAGATCCCAATACCGGCGACCAGCCCTATTTTTCATGGATAGTGATCTAAGATATTTTTCATCAACACACTCTGCTGGAAAATACTATAATATTCATAACCAATCTATACGATATGTAGCCGATGATATACAAGTAGCCGCGTTCTCAACAAAATATAAAAAATGGGTTTCATTTCTTTAAGATGAATAATTATTTGATTGTTTTTTTGTTGACGTTGATGAAAACTTTTAACAATGAACAATAGTAAAATATTAACTGATGGTCGTAACAAATTTATCACGGTAAATAATGATATAAGCGCTAAAAAAATGAGAAAATTTTAAATTACCACGTATTTTTTTGAAGGTGTCGGCGAAATCTTTCTGGTCAATCCAAAAAAATCTTTTTGAAAACTTCCACGATGATCTCTTCTTGTCGTTGTTTCGCGAAATCCTCATTGACGTCATCAAATATTTTTTGATAAGCTTTGAAGCCGGGATAAACAATTTCAATTTATCGTGATTCTGAATAATAATCTTATCTCGGGCTTCTGTCGTTATTTTCAATATCCTGTACTCGTTTTTATGTGATGGGATCCCCCTGTCTCTCATTGATTTAACACCAGCGTATTCTTCCATGATGAATTCACCAGTGAATTTGTTGTTGTCATCGATGTAATCTTTAACTCGGTCAAGTTCAATAATCAGCGTTGCGATTTTTTCGTCGTTCATATACATATACAAGATCATTTGTTTAATTGATAGTTGTGTCAGGCAATCTATTATATGTGTTTTTCTCGCGTGGGAACAATTTGGTAAATTACAAAATAAGAGTTATTTTACCAAAATAACGGCTCCACGAAAATGGTATATACAGCGTTTCTGCTGCTTCCAATCAGCAACTCGGCGATGAATGGCTACTGCAAACGTCACCGCAAATGATGCACAAGGTGTCAATATATATTTGTCAGCTTAAAAAATGTCGAGGTAGTTTGGATGACAATACTGGTCATAATGCGCAATGGTTCTGCTTTAGTTTTAATAACTCAGTCGTTGGGAATAAAAACGAATATATCAGGGAGGAATTGTGCTTTGGTTTTAAACATCTTGATTTAGTTAAATTTCGCGGAGATATGTCTGTTTGCATTAATAAACTAATTTCAAGAAAGGATATAAGTTCAAAATAATGCAGATTCCGAAAAGCTTTTTTTTCTTTTTAAAGAAAACAGCATTTAAAATGGATATGCGATGCAAATAATGTGTGTGTGTGTGTCTGTTTGTGTGTGTGTGTGTGTGTGTGTGTGTGTGTGATTTTGATTTTTCACGTAGCTTTAACAAGTTTCCTTCATATCGCTACAATGTCTGCAGTGTGGCAGTTTATAGTGATGTCTAGCACTAGGGCATCATGCGGCAGACATGTAGCATGATGTCCGACACAATCACATTATTCATATGCAAATAATTCACATACATAATAGCTACCAATATGTGACAAGAGTGAATAATACAACACTATAATAATTACTAATTGTATGGTGTAATGGTAAATTTATCTGTTAAGCCTTTTAGACGAAGGGAAAAAAGTTTATCTTACCTGCACCATTAATTGTGACGGAAGTTATATTACTAAGGTTCTGAGAAGACACGTATGCAATGACTTGATCACCGTTGCTTGGTGTAAGCGTGTATGTGAAGGTACCCCTGAAATAAATTAGAGATTTAGATATAGAAATAATAATAATAATAATAATAATAATAATAATGATAATAACAATTCTACTACTACTACTACTACTACTACTACTACTACTACTACTACTACTAATAATAATAATAATAATAATAATAATTTGATCTACTGTATATTTAGTTTAATCGTACAATGATTTCCATATCTGATACAAGCATGGCATATTCATGAAAAGTGCCTAATGCTTATTTTGCTTCAAGGAAAATGTGACTTGACCTTTGTCCCATATAATAAGGTAAATAGATTTATAATATGGTCAATGTAACAGTTTTTTTATGTACTCCGTATAATTCTCTGAAATATATGTATTTTAGTCCCTTTTATAGGTTATCAACATGCATCATCTTTTTGGAACCCATCATTCTGTCCACGTGTCTGTCTGTCTGTCTGCTTTCTAGTTTTGCTCTACACACTGATTATTGTGGTTAGGTTCATTTGATCCACTATCTCTCTAGATGGATAACTAATGAATATATAGGATAGTAGGTCATTCGTATTGAATACTGTAACCAGAATCAATAATACATGCAGAACAGTAATGCACTGATTACAGTATTATTTATAGTTTTAGGAAATGTATTATTATTGTATTTGCATGGTTTAACAAAGAAGGATAAATGGATATATCTCCATTTACCAACCTCACGCACAATAAAACCCAATTACTTATAACAAATACTGGACTTGTATTGTCTATTAAGGGAATAGAAGGCAAGTGCTTTTTGATATACGTCAGGAGTACCCTAGTTAGCCTAACACTTTATGTTGAACGATTCGTCACCTTCAAAGCTTCGAAGTCGTGATCTTGTCCTTGGTTGCAAAGAGTACATTCTCCTTCTTCATTTTAAGTGTCGTCTATACCAAAACCCTATCATCTTCGTCTTATTCAACAACCATTTCTTAAGTTGTCTCAACTATTTATTTGGCCTTGGGACGGTTTGTAATGGTGTTCTTGCATCGCCTGCAATCGACAGGCATTGTTCGAGTTCTTGTCTAGCCGCTCCATGCAAACATGTCTACCCCTAAGAAGAGTAAAGGCGATGATGATGTTGGTAAAGGCGATGATGATGTTTGTAGAGCAGGTACTGACCTCAGAGCTAACACAGCTGTATAGTTGGCACGACACAACACCTTGGTTACATTGTGAAACAGATTTTTTGAGATACATCTCTCCAAGAATCACCAGATACGGTCCAAGTTCATCCACATATAATAATATCGTGCCTCAAGAGAAATATAATTGAATCAGTGTTTGTAATCTCGATCAGGCAAAAGAAAGATAGCCCGCCAAATGGAATCACCTCTGGGCTGCAGTTTTTTAGACTTGGGTAGCACAGGTAAAGCTCAAAGCTTTTGACATCATAGCAGTATAGGCGTAGATGACATCACTACTTATCACCGCAATGTCCTCTGGGATTGTTTAAATACGAACAAGCACGCCAAGATGACATCTGTGGTTAAAACCAAGTATTTCCAAGGTGAACATTTCGTCAATACATCATTAACGATGTTTGCATAATAAATATCGTGGTCTAATATCTGACAAAGCCTGGAGTGGTGCATTCGCTTATGGGTTTCATTTATGTTATCCCTCTGTGTCCATAAAAATGACAGCGAAACCGTTTTCAACGGGTTTCATAATGATGTCCGATATTCTTTGGGACTCAATATAAAACATAATGTTTATCGAAATGGTTGTATTTTCCTCCTCAACAATTTAGGTCACTAAACCGTAGTGTGCAGCTAAAATATGTCCTTTCCCTCGATATCGAACTTGACAGTGGCATAGATTTAGACCCTTTTACACTTGTTTGTTACAACGGTGGGGCATTTAAGATTATCGCGACTGCACAGTCTTTGATTTTTATGTTGACGTGTAGTTAGTAAATGACGTCCTTTTCTCCATTTGCGTTATGACTATTCTAATTTTCTGCATTGCGCTTTGGTGATGGTTGCAAATTGTTGTTGATTTTGCAAACTTGTATAGATTAACTAACAGTATAACATATTGGAATTAAAACGAGGGGAAAGACTGTTTTGCGTGACGACCGTGTTATGTGACGTTATTCGATGTTCTGTCACAGTGTCGTATAAAATGTACGATATGTGTACCATTTGTCTATAACGCTTATAACAGTTAATGTTTTTAGGTAAAAACAAAACAATGTACTCTTTTTTCAAATGGTTCTTGATAGCTACTTACTGAGTGTCGAAATAAGGATCTTCATTATCTGAGAAACTGCTGGCTAAGGTTGTACTACTCTTAGAATAGTAGTTTGCGTAGAATGTACCCGAGCCATCATAATCTGAAATTTACCAAAGTAATTAGGTTCAATAATTATGATACAGTAGTAGTGAAAGTGTTGGAATCTCTGTCCGTAATCTATATTCAAGATATAATGTTCATTGACCCAAATACTAGAAAATATATATTTATACCGAGAAAGATAGATCGTTGAGGTACTAATCAGTTAAATACGCATACAATGCTAGTCATAGCGAAATGTCCAAACTATTTGCTAAATTTTAAAGCGTTCTGATAAATTATCGAATTTGAATTTAAGGATTTTACTTCATAAAGTAGATAAAGTATATTTAGACGAGTGTAAGCACAAATGTATACTGAAGTTCTGATGTCGTGCAGATACATAAAATTAGAATCCAATCACGGTATCTAAATTACAAAAGATACATATTATTTAAATTACAAAGATACATATTATTTAAATTATAAAAGATACATATTATTTAAATTATAAAAGATACATATTATATAAATTACAAAAGATTCATATCATTTAAATTACAAAAGATACATATTATTTAAATTCCAAAAGATACATATTATTTAAATTCCAAAAGATACATATTATTTAAATTACAAAGATACATATTATTTAAATTACAAAGATACATATTATTTAAATTACAAAAGATACATATTATTTAATTACAAAAGATACATATTTTTTAATTACAAAAGATACATATTATTTAATTACAAAGATACGTATTATTTAAATTACAAAAGATACATATCATTTTAATTACAACAGATACATATTATTTTAATTACAAAAGATATATATTATTTAAATTACAAAAGATACATATTATTTAAATTACAAAAGATACATATTATTTTAATTACAAAAGATACATATTATTTAAATTACATAAGATACATATTATTTAAATTCCAAAAGATACATATTATTTAAATTCCAAAAGATACATATTATTTAAATTACAAAGATACATATTATTTCATTACAAAAGATACATATTTTTTAATTACAAAAGATACATATTATTTAATTACTAAGATACGTATTATTTAAATTACAAAAGATACATATCATTTTAATTACAACAGATACATATTATTTAAATTACAAAAGATACATATTTTTTAAATTACAAAAGATACATATTATTTACATTACAAAAGATACATATTATTTTAATTACAAAAGATGCATATTATTTAATTACTAAGATATGTATTATTTAAATTACAAAAGATACATATCATTTTAATTACAACAGATACATATTATTTTAATTACAAAAGATACATTTTTTTTAAATTACAAAAGATACATATTATTTACATTACAAAAGATACATATTATTTTAATTACAAAAGATACATATTATTTTAATTGCAAAGATACATATCATTTAAATAACAAAGATACATATTATTTAAATTACAAAAGATACGTATTATTTAAATTACAAAAGATACATATCATTTTAATTACAACAGATACATATTATTTTAATTACAAAAGATACATATTATTTAAATTACAAAAGATACATATTATTTTAAATTACAAAAGATACATATCATTTAAATTACGAAAGATACATATTAAATTACAATGATACATATTATTTAAATTACGAAAGATACATATTATTTAAATTACAAAATATACATATTATTTAAATTAGAAAAGATACATATTATTTATTTACAAAAGATACATATTATTTAAATTATTAAAGATACATATGATTTCATGGTATAATGTATGACCACACCATGCTGTATTCTAAGGCTGAGAAAACTGTATTTTAATTTACAAATAAGTGATTTTTCAAGATTATCAAGACATGTTAACTAAATTTTTCCTTAATTATAGTGTAAACTCTTATTCCAATTGACTTATTTTACAGTCACATGTCACTATAACTATTTGTATACATGCCTATACTCGCTATGTCCTAACATACACCTTAATTAATTTTCAAGTACATAACCTAACATTAAATGTTTACTTTTATACATCTGGTATTTACATTTATTAAGCGTCAGTCAATTGACGATGTTATACAATGACAACTTTTAGGTCTACTATGAGACATTTGTGTTGCATTTAGTCAGTATTTATTCAATGAATGATATGCATTGATTTCCCATTCATTCTCACATAGCTCGCTTACAACAATGAAATTCACTACCGATTTTGTAAGCTTCAGGATATATTACAATAATGTGCATTTTTACGAGTCTGTACTCTTAAAATATGTAACATAGAAGACTGATTAGCATCAAGCTTAATAAAATTCAACAAATAACGTATTTCTCTAGAATACAAAAGTGAAAATGAAGATAGTAACTCAACGGTATTGCGAAATAAATCCCAAAATAAATCTAGAAGTACGGATACATGTATTAATAATAAGTTCTGAATACATTTTAGTGGAAATCGAAATTAAGTCGAAACATATTAATTAATTCCAGGTTTGATTTCACTATAAATCCAAAAGATTGAATGTATCTGCCCAAGAAAGTTATTTATTATGAACACGCTGTATTTCCCTGAAAATAGTAACTGAATTAATTTATTTGAAGAAATATCTTCCGGCCCACGCGAACTGTTTAACACAACATTACCAAATTGATTCTGCTAGATGATTAAGCCACAAATACATCATTTTTCAAGTGACAAGATTATACAAGATTATACAAGATTATGCAAGATTATGTAAGATTATACAAGATTATACATGATTATACAACATTATACAAGATAATACAATATTCTGCAAGATTAAACAAGATTTTACAAGATTGTATAATATTGTACAAATTAAACAAGATTGTACAATATTATACAATATTCTAAAAGATTACACAGACTTCCACTAGACTTCTGGTTAAAATTAACATTTTCTAAAAAAAAAAGAAAACATTACCTAATGCAAATAACCTTCTAGATTGTTTACAAAATATAATGTTAGTTCTAACTAATAAGTCTGTTACTAAAATTACACACACACACACACACACACACACACACACACACACACACACACACACACACTGGCTCTCCATAACAGAAAATGTGTTCTGTGTGCTACCATTCGATAACGGAATCCAGTCCAACATATATATCTTGCCTCACCCATGTGCACACATCAGCAAGATACAGCTCTAAACAATAAAATATATGCATGGTGTTATGTAATATTTAAATGACATTCAAGCGAATTCATCTATTTTACTGAATGAAATTTTGACATCCACTTTTGGAATCTTTAGAAGCTATTTGTCTTAGCAAAAAGATTGAGTTTGCTTAATTCATTTGTCTTCGAGTCAAGAGTGTTTGCCTAAATTCTAAATTACAGCAGGCAATCCACACTGATCAATTTGTATGAAAAGCTTGAGGGTTACAATTCGATATTTTGACGGCAATTTCAATCGGGAGTAGCTACTTTACTGAACAAAAGCATCTAATTTACCATACATAGAGCAACATGAGACGGTAATACGATACTTTTAGACCTATATACTCGAAATTATACTTATACACATTTATGGTTAAAAACATTTACACACCAAATATTTACACTTCGGCGAAGGAGGATATAGAAGACAGAATATCGGAATATTAATTATTGGAAATGACTTTAATTTCGTCATGAATCAATAACTTGATGCATCTGATTAAACCCCCTACATGATAACTACCCACTCAATACACCAAAGGCATGATTCTGTTATTTGTACCGAATGCAATCTTACCAATATCTGGCGAGAAAGAAATGTGGAGAGAAAAGGATGAACATGCTCTGAGAAAACAACTCCATCAAGGAGGCAAAGCTAGATTTCTTCCTAGTTCCAGAAACTATTTCTACAATGGTTAACGATGCCTGTATATAATGGGTTGTATAACGGAATTGTATCGATTCCAATTAACTCTTATTTTACTAAAAACAGAACAATCAAAGGATATTCTGGAGATGAAACAATCCTCTGTTGATAGCCTTAAAATGCATACACTTACTTTAATAAAGCATTTAAAGACCAGATAAAAACTGGTCTATAATAACAGTGAACGTACATCAGTTCAAAAGGAAGATGTTATTTTAGGTCTCCTAAAGGATATAACTCAAAACGATTTCTAAAGACCCATTTTATTACTTCGAAACAGACCAAAATATATAATTCCATCATATGCAAATAGGACTGCATAGGCTTGATCAAAGGTAGATTCAAAGGAAAAAATATCGTTACTCTTATTGACTTTTCGTTTGCTCTAAAAACACAATTTAGCTCAACTACTTTTAATTAAATTTGAAGGAATAAAATTGATCGTGATTATAAAACATGTAAATGGCAGGTAAATAGTCTAGAAATATCAGTCCTATGATATTGTTTCCAAAACCAAATGCATTACAAATTATATAAATCGACGATAAAGTAGTCTGTTAAAAACAAATTTCTGACATTGTTTCAGGCAATAACGTGTCTTATGGCATCTGTTAAAAATATTCGGGACAATGTCTGCCACCCGTTATACTGGTGAGTTTGCTTATGCGGACGACCGCCAATTTTGCCAAATTTGCCTAATTTTGCCTAAAACATACCGCAAACAGATGTCTCTAATCAATATAAGAAATGTCAGCATTTGGGGCGGAAATATTAATCTTTAATGCAAATGATGCATACTTTGTCCGCACGTCTATAGTGTGGAGTAATTTGATGCTATCCAGGGATTGACAATTACTGTTATCGTTCCTCTCATCGAAAACATTTACTTTAAGACAGCTTTCTTAACCATAACAGTGAATAACTACAAAATTACAAACATTTATTGATGGTAAAACTTTTTGTGCCCCACTCAAATGTTGCCATGCATCTTGAAAACTTTATTTGCATTAGAACCCACTCAAATGCATCTTGAACACTACTTGCATTTAGATGGCACACAAATGGTATCTTTCATCTTGAACACTTAATTTACATTTAGAACCCACTCAAATGCTGCTTTGCATCTTAAAAACTTTATTTTATTATTATATTTCTCATGGAAAGAAATTGTCACATGTGTTGATTGTTCTAATGACCCGAACTTAAGTATAAAAAGATTAATGTTAAACAATTAAGCAATTCAAATGAATCAACTCCATTCAGCGAAACAGAGTCTGACTAAGCAAGCATCGGAATTTAAATAATGAGTTTTGTTTCCTAAAATACTTGCTTCATAATATTTTTTAACCAGTTATCGGCTTATTGCTTATGTGTAAATATGTAAGAACTGTTATATTAAAAAATAATCCCTATGCATAAGTAGATGAGTTAGATGAGACGTTCTTAGAAGATGAGAATTGTCTAAAAAAAGAAACTTTGTCACTGACATTTTCTATCAAATCACAAAATTTGTACAGTGTTAATCTCTACAAAGTTATTTTTATTTGCAGGAATCATTATAGGTCGCTTACTAGCTTATGAAAATTTTCACTAAAACCCCTTATAGTTGATGTTCACCCGGACAGATATTTTCACATGTACCGGGTATCAGACATTTGTCTCTGGGGGGAAACTACTATAACGTCATTTTGTCACATGGTCAAAACAATGGGTTTAAAGCAGGTTTACGTAAAATATAAAATATTCTAAGCCAACTTTTTTTTGAGAAAAAAATGACATTGGAGTAGACATTACCCTATAGATTATACATATACATATTACTCCAGGAGATCGACTACTCCTACGCCCAGTTTTCAAGGGATGAAAGCGTGTGTTTAGTTTCATGGCAATCCGTCCAATAGTTTAGGATGAGTATATATAACAACTAGTCATAAGGGAAGGTCGATGGACGACAGGCCTTTAACCTTCTGGTCTATAGGCCGAAGAGCTAAATATTTCTTAACTCATCCATCCGTCCGTCCGTCCGTCCGTCTGTTAGTTCGTTCATTCATTCATTCATTCATTCATTCAATCATTCATTCGGTCAGTCAGACATATTAATAATAATAATAATGATGAAGACTTTGTATAACGCCTAACCTTTAGAAGCTCTAAGTGGTTTACATCTATGATGATATGAATACAAAAAAAAATACAAAAGAAACCCACCATGAAATTAGTAAACATAAAAAATGCTGAAAATAATTAAGGTAGGAAACATTATTAGGAATTTAATATTGTTCTTGCAGTCGAAAAAGGTGAGCTTTAAGAGCACTCTTGAAAGGGATCGCTGTGTCTTTGTGCCTAATTTCAAAGGGCAATTCATTCCACCTTGCTGCGCCCTGGTATGCAAAAGAACGTTGTCCATATGACTTCGTTTTCATTCTGGGAATAATGAGTATACGATTGTTAGAAGAGGAGCGTAAGTATCTTGCTTGTGTGAGGCCAGAAAGGTATGTTGGACTAGAGTCCACCAGTGAAACGTAACATAGAGAACAAATCTTGTCGTCGATTCTGGATCGAATGGATAGCCCTTGTAGGGTACAGAGCATCGGGTAGGTGTGCTCTGATCGTGGTACTCTAAAGATGATCCAAGCAGCTGTGTTGTGAACCTTTTGAAGTTTGTGGAGTAAATATTGAGACGAATCAGACATAATTGAATTACACTAGTCCAGTCTTAAAAGTACTAATTAACACACAAGTGTTTTTTATCAACTGAAATATATTTGGAATGGAGCTGATGCGTCTCAGCTCAAGATATGCAGCCTTACATATGTTCATGACATGCTGGTGCATTGTCCAGAGTAACACCTAGGTTTCGTACTGACTGTGTGAATTTAATGTTGGTGTTGCTGATATTTATTGTTTGAGGTAAGGAATGTAAATGAAAAAGTGTTTGTATTGTGATCCGAATGTCCTCATTTTTATCATCATTCATCTGCAGCATGTTACATGTCATCCATGATTTCACATCAGAAATGCACCTCTCTACTCCATGGATGGAAGCATCAACTTCAGTTGGGTGGCAGGATTTGTATGTTTGGGTGTCATCAGCGTACAATTGATGAGACAAGAGATGATGATGATCTATGACACGTGAGAGCGGCTGAGTGTATAGAATGAAGATAACAGGTCTAAGAACAGGCCCATGTGCTGCTACACAATAACTGGGCTGGCGTGTATTCCATTTGCAGATACAAGTTGTGTCCTGTTGACTAAGTAGGACTTGAACGACAGTAAGGCTGTATTGTGAATGCCAAATACATGCTGGAGACGGTGAATCAATAAATCATGGTCTATTGTGTCAAATGCTGCAGATAAATCAAGGAGGGTGAGGACTGTAATCTTTCCGCTTTCCAAAGCATAGAGACTGTCACTAACTACTTTCAGAAAAGTAGTTTCAGTACTGTTGAAAGGTCGATATACAGACTGTAGATTGCTAAAAAGACTGTTTGAATTTAAATGAGATACAAGTTGGGTTAGAACATTTTCTAAGAATTTTTTAAAATATGAACGGGAGATTATAAACTCGGCGAAAATTCTTTAAATCTTTATGGCCGAGTGTTACTTTCTTCAGTGGATTCTTTACATTGGCAGTTTTGAAACATGATGGATAATTGCCCGGATGAGATGGGAATTCTCTGATGAGAGAGAGAGATAGTGAAGGCAATATTGGGTCTAAGCACTCAAGCAGCATTGATGTTGGAATTTGATCAAGTTAACATGACTTTGGTGTACTCGTCATCACGATTGTCCGTACTAAATCAATAGAGTCATTGACGATATTGCAACATCAACATAATGCCAAACAGGTTAGTATGTTTATTTTTGACCTAGTGATGAAATATAATTAGACAAAGACAACGTTTTGAATTTCAATTACTCACCTACTCGATTATACTTGTATCTAATTCGGTAACCTCCTGTCCTGAAATTCGGGTCTGCAGCATAAAATTTGAACGTCAATGAACTGCTTCGATAATAGAACCTATTCACATAGCCGTTGTTACGGATAGTGTCCGTGCCCCCTTGGAAAGTATAAAGTGAGTATATAATATAAATTGCACAATGCACACATACCCGTTAAAGTGTTACGCGTTATACAGCCACCCTAGGATGTTTCAAAATTGATGTATAGCTAATTTCACTACCATTTAACACCCCCATCAGACTTCCTCCGTAGCATACATCATCCTAAAAGAATGGACCAATTGAAATTTATTAAACTAACTACCTCTGTTATATCGCCAATCGTTTATGGTAATTTTACTACTTTTTATTCTAACAATCAGCAATTCTGCTAAACTTGAAAGTACGTGATAACTGACCTTACGTTCAACAATATATACGCCTTTCCACTTCTTTCATGACTGAGTTATGTTTGTTAGATTGCTATGCGTTTTGCATGGGACGTTTTGCCTCTGATACGATTAGGCTTAGGTTTACGTGTTAGTGTTTTCTTTTTGTTTTGCTTTGTGGGTTTTAACGGCGCTATAACACGTTATTGGCTATACAATGCAGAGGAAATTAGAATGGTTTGCATACATCGACACATTAATTGCTATGTGACTATTTTCTTTTCTATTTGACTTAAACTATTTATTTTCTAAAGGATATGTATACTGTCATTTCTCCCTGTCAATTAAAGTTGGAGTCATAACGACAATACATGTAGCAGCACTTCCATTAAACTCTCACAACTATGGATAAAATTGGCTAACTAAAAAAAATCATTGATGTTTGACTGGTCTAATATATTTATTCACTGACTGTCCTATGCTCGATACTGTTATTCACTTTAGTGATTTAATTTTTAACCCTGCAAAGTTCTAAGTTGTATGTTTATGTTATGCGAAAGTATTTCTAAACTGCTTGTGTATTATATTTAATCTCCTCATATTCAAGCTTGTACGAATGAAATTAGTTTCTTGTACATTGCGCATGGAGAGTCAAATGTTTATAGGTACATTTCCTTTATTTTCTAATAGACTAGACCAAAAACAAATAGACAGGCATATACATACAGTTTTCAGAGTCATAAATGTACAAATACGTATCACCGTTCTGCACATCGGAGTTATGGATCCAAACGATCACTTTGTCTGTTGATTTCCCTCCACCATTAATAGTGTAGGTGCAATCGTACCTGTGAACGTAGAAGGCATAACATAATTTCTGTACACATGGCATAGATAAAACAATTAACATTACCTCCTTAGAACTATATGTCTGGCAAACAGTATTCTTAACACAATTAACGATAACTGCTTTGAATTGTGTGTCTGGCAAACAGTCTGCTTAAAAATGGATAACAAAGATTTAAAAAAGCAACCAACAGTATTCAACAAATAATAATAATAATAATAATAATAATAATAATAATAATAATAATAAAAATAATAATAATAAAAAGATCTTTGTACACAAGCACCAAACATATATGAGTTTGGGGCCCCGAGTGGCCGAGTGGTCTAAAGCAGTTTCCGTTACGGATCACTGCTATCTCACCTCTGTCTGCGTGAGTTTCGTGTCTCGGATTCGGCCAACGTTGGTATGTGATGTAGCTTGCCAGAAGCTTCTCGTGGGTCGATGGTTCTTTCCAGGGGTTTTCCCTGGTTCTTCTTCCACCATCGATACTGGCCATGTACAGTTATCGTGGCGTTAAACCCTACAACAACCAACCAACCTATATCAGTTTATTTCGAGTACCCGGCAATATAAAAACTGGTATGGAGGACTGATGGCATGGCGATAGGAGTTGAGCGCGTTGCAAAGAGATGTGCCATGATGATGCTGACTGTTGTAGACAGAATTCAAACCAGTTGACAAATGGTTGTAAATCTAATATTCTCCTCAGTATGATATACCTGCATACAAAATGTAATAAAATATATTGATTAAATTTAATTGAATTAGTCTTAATGTAATAGGGTTAAGATACAAGCGATGTCATAGGCAGATAGCTGAAAATGTATCACTCAAACATTAGCATAAAGGTTAATGTTAGCTTTAATATGAGTAGAATATTTTCTCTGAGATGCAATCCAATGTTAAGTATTATGGTTGTACGTGGAATAGGGGCCAAAATATTAGAAGGCAACAAAGGAATAGCTGAAATATCAACTTTTTCACGCGTATAAATTAGGTCACAGTGACAAATTCGGTAGAATCAATGAACTCTAAGAAGCAGATACATGCATATCTTCATGTAACAGTTGAGAATGGTTCAATATGGCCCATACAGTATGGTATGGTCTTACGAACGAACACCTTAAGACCCAAAGGTAACCCAAGACTGTGAATTAGGTCACAGAGAGGTTTGTATTAGTAGTTATTTTCAACAAGGTACCAATTGTTTTAAGTGTATTTCAGTTAGGGTCCAAGATAATAAGGATGTAGCGATAAAAAAATTAGAAAGTACAAAAGTCACTCAAGCGTGAAAATCAGGTACTTTAAGACTGAGAAACTTTTCCTGATGTACATTTATATACCATTTTTTAGTGTAGGAAAAATATGGTCGAAAAATATTGAGGAAGTAACTAACGAGAAAACATGCGCACAACTATAAGAAAATAAAACGAAAAGGCAAAAACATAACCCCTTCGAACTTTGTTGTCGAGAGACTGCTACTGCTGCTATCACTACTACTACTACTACTACTACTAACACTACTACTACTACCACTACTACTACTAATAATAATAATAATAATCGCATGGAAACATCAACCTATGTAATATATGAACACCACAGTCAATTTCATTTGTCAATTTCAAGTTCTTTCTTACACAACGTTTTCTCCTGTTTAAATAAGCTTTTTATTATTATATTTATTCTTTACGGAATATCAAGAACCGAATTCTACTTCATATGAAATTTAAAACAGCGACTAAATGGATTCCTAGTAGAAGTGAAATAGGTTAAAAGAAATGCGGAAACATTTATTTACTATCTTGTCAAGTACACTTCTAGTACACGTAGTCAAGTCTACCCGTTTTTTATTTAAACACAGGCTAATCAGCTGTAAGGACTTGATGTCATGGCGTTGTGTGTATTTCACAAGCAAGACCACAACATGATAATACATATTTTGCAAAAGAAAATTTAAATCTCCTTGCTCATGCCAGTAGTCATGAAAAATAATTCAAATTTACAGGAAGGCAACAATGGAATCATTAAAAAGAAAGTTCCAATGATGTTCATGGTAGTTTTAATAATACGTTGATCAGCTTGATTTACTATGAAGTAGTAAAGAATTTATAAACAGAAGAAAACCAGTACGCAAAAAATACAGAATTAAAAAGAAGTAAAAAAACGTTTGACAAAATAGTTTTGGAGTATTTCAGCAAAACAAAACAAAAATAAAACGCGTTAAAACACTTGGCATGGTTCCTTATGTATGGAGGAATAAATACTATTTATAAAGATGCCTTACTTTCTACACGTCCACAACCTCGACGAACAAAATATGTTTCTGTGACCAATGTATTTTCCATAGACTATAATTGCTGCATACAAAGTCTTCTAAACCAATTTAAAACTTTTAATTTTTTTTACCTGTAGCTACGCAATTCTACGAAAACTAGGGACTCGTCTTTTTCTGTTGTTTATGCTGATATATATATATATATATATATATATATATATATATATATATATATATATATATATATATATATATATATATATATATATATATATTAGGGTGCATCAAACGCCCCAATGTCAACCAATTATGATGTCCCTAGTTTTAGAACATTCCTTTGGTCATAAAAGGAATTTCTGCCAATTTTTGTCTAATTCCAACATCGTTTAGGGGGTCCACCTCAATTAGCAAGATTTGCATTATGAAGCATGATATTGCGATATTCATTTAGCTGAATGTTATTTGCTGTTGACCTCTTTACTTATTTAATATTTTACAATGGTATTGAATTTGATTAAATAACTATTCTTTGCTTGTTTATTCAAGTTGTTTGTGAAGTCTGCAATCTTTGAAAGTGAGTTTTTACAAAATATTTCAATTTTATCTAATTTTGTATTAAACTTTTTTATTTTTTTTGAACTTATTGTATTATACTTTCATGTTGTCACAATTCTATAGCCTGTTTTACAAATGTTATATGCAAAGTGTTATTAGTCATTACAGGGCTGTTGGATTTAGCACATGTTGACTGTTAAGTGTTAATCACTATTGTTATATTCATGTTGTCGCCAGACGCCAGTTGGATAATGGAAAGCAGCGAAGAGAGTACAGTTCCAGGTCTGCAATCAACTCCTCGTTCGGCTACCCTGTCCCAGAAAACTCCTCCAACAAGACAGTCATCTACAATATTCGGTCTTGGCAGCAAGATAACGACAGAAGACTCAACAATTACTGGTTCGCGTCTGCCTATATGTCTGCAAGTCTTGCGGTGTTTGATGCATCATCTAGCTGATGCTGCGCATGAAAACTGTACCAGATGGGAAGCAGCTAAAATTGTCCTGTCAAAGGTATCTGTGTTTTATGAGAAAGCCCATATTCCGATGATTACAGAACGCAGGGCATGCGAACGATTAATTAAACTGCTTGACGACAATGCTAAAGTGAGAGCGATTCCAATTAACCGCCGATCAGCCCCGAACTCCCTGAACAAGCTAAAAATCCCATTGTTGCCTGCAAATGCACTCATCAAAAATCCAGAAGATGTCGCTTTCCTGCAGTCAATGATGACCGACCGTCTGGCAACATGCGGACCACGTGACAAAGTCCTTGCAGCCAAAGTCCAGCGTCGCGAACTAAGGGACAACATGGAAGCACGGCGGCGCAAGAGAATGAAGAGTCACCTTAAGTCGATGACTGAACCTAAAATACTCCATAACAGCGACAGTAGCAGCAGTGATGAGGATGTTGTTAGTGATGGAGAAGTTGGCTCATTGACTGCTGGTCCATCCATCACACCAAGAACTTCGAGAAGTCACAAGCGAACTGCTCGCACAGGAACACATGCTTTCATCCCTCACGACATCATTCAACGACCCAAACTTGTTCAACTAGCCACACGTCTGAAGATGACTCCAGTGCAACAAGCTGCATACACGGAGGCATTAGTGGCAGAGGCAGGTGGTGATACTTCAAAGATATCCACATCATACTCAGCCGCAGACAAGTCCAGGCGTCAGATAGGAAGATTGATAGCAGAGAATTGTAAGGACCAATGGATCCCGCCAAAATTGGTATCCCTGCATTGGGACTCATGATGCCATCACTGTCAAAACAGAATATCACAGAAGAACGTCTCACTGTCGTCGTCGGAAATGCCACAGAATTAAAGCTTCTTGGAGTCCCATCATACCAACCTGGAACAGACAGAAAGTCCGGAGATATAATTGCTGATCTGACAATGGGTTTGCTCTCATCATGGCAATGTACCGAGTCTGTTGTGAATATGACATTCGATATCACAGCATCGAATACAGGTCACGTAACTGCAGCCTGTGTGACAGTCCAAAAGCAGCTTGGAAGAGCTCTCCTTTGGTCAGCCTGTCGTCACCATGTTGGTGAGATTATCCTGTCTCATGTTTTCGATGATCTGAAGATTGAGGCATCCAAGTCTCCAGACGTCACCTTGTTTACACGATTTCTTAAGAGCTTCCAAATGTTGACGGTGCCATCTAAAAGCAATGATGAACAGCTATCTCGATTGAACTTGACATCATTCAACCACGAGGCACTTCAGATTGTAGATACGTGTCGAACCAGTGTTCTCCAGCTTGCCAAATCAGAGCTTTCGCTACGCCGAGATGATTATCAAGAATTTGCTGAGCTGTGCACAGTGTTCCTTGATGGTGAAACTGAAGATCATCCTGTCACCTTCAAGCGACCAGGAGCCTTACACAAAGCCAGATGGATAGCTAAACTCATCTATTCAATCAATATATGCCTGTTTGAGCTGCAAATTAAACAACTACCACGTAACACTATTACTACACTGCATCAAGTTCCAATGGTGAGGGCGTTTGTGAACTTCGCAACACTGGTCTATAGCAGCTGGTGGATGACGTGCAATTCAGCGGTAGATGCGCCGTGGAACGACCTGCAGATGTACAAGTCTTTATTGCAGTACAAGGTTGTGAATCCAGATGTCTCTCAGAGTGCACTGCATGCCTTCAAACTGCATCTCTGGTACCTGACTGCAGAGATGATTCCTCTTGCTCTGTGGAGCAGTAAGGTGCCTGACGCTGAACAGCGAGCCCTTGCAGACAGTCTGCTGGCTGTTAAACCAGAAATGGCCCTCTTGGCACCACAGAACCGGTTTGGAACAGGTTTTAGCAAGCCAAAGTTTCCAGCAACTGTTACTCTGACCACAACTCTTGCTGATTTTGCTAGTATTGATTCCTGGTACACATTCACTCTTCTTCAGCTGAACGCTGAGTTCTTGACTGAAGAAGTTGCGTACTGGCCAAATTCTACTGCGTACCAAGCTTCTATCGGCAACCTTTAATCGCTTAACGTTGTCAATGACTGTGCTGAGAGAGGTGTTAAGCTCAGCTCAGATTTCTTGGCATCAGCAAGGGGTGAAGAACATTACCAGTACGTGCTGCAAGTTGTTGAGAAGGACCGTAAAGAACAGCCCAACTTGCGAAAACGCAAAGGACATAGCTACTAACTGAAGAATCTACCAAATAACTACCATTGACTTTAAAACATTGCTGAATGTAGAATATATTTAACTATATTTAACATTTTAAACATTGAACAAATCATTTAGAAAAATGCTGAAAACAACATATACTGTCTGAATTCATTGCGATGAAACTATTGTCTCCGATGAGTTGAAAAATGTTAAAAGATGTAGTGAATGGTTAATTTGTTATATAACAAATACTTCTAACACCCGTTGTATAAATTTAGCATCATACTATTGAATATAATCAGATAGAAACTGAGAATGTACTATTGCAATATCTATATACAACTCTGCATGCTACAGATCATGTATTTTGCCTTCACACTCTTACTGAAATTTTAAATACTTGCAAAATGAAATTATTTCGTGCTTTTATTTATGTTTTGTAGCTATTTCTACAATGTTGTGGATGAATAAGATGTGGAGGAAACTATTTTTAAAAAAAAGTAACCCATTGTCAATGGTAAAATGGTTTTAATAAAATATAATATGCATCATAAATTCAAATCACTTATGCTGGATTCAATCTGCATTCTTTCATTGTAGTATAGTACGTGAGACAAGGTGGACATTTTTCTCCGATTCTATTTAACATATATCTAAATGACTTAGAAATATATGTTAGAAATGAGAGTACAAGCGTGCAGTTACATTTCAGATCACTATATGTCTTGATACCTTCGAATTTGTATACTACTTTATGCCACTGATATTGTTATTTTTGTACAAACGAAAAAATATTTTAAAAATATGTTAAATGTTTTATGAAAGCTATGCAAATTGAGTATTATTTTTACAAAGATAAATATCTTGATTTTTGGTACACGAATAAATGATAAATATAGATTTAGAATTAATATTGATCTAGCAGAAATATGTGCTGAATTTGAATGCTTATGTGATTTTTCCCTAGAAGTCGATGGTTTGTCAAGCTAGAAATGCAATGCATCTACTTTACCGAAAAATAAGATACTTCAGTCGTCCTATAGACCTGCAATTACATCTTTTCTATCATACTATCATATTACCCATTTTAATATACGGTTGTGATATTTGGGGATTTTAAAGTATTACAAGTACTGAAAACTTGCATAACGAATTTATAAGAAACAGAAAAGTACGCCTTTCATATGCTTTATTTACAACTAGGTGGACTGGGAAGGAAAGCTATTGAAACAATTGTCAGATCACGAATGTCAGGATTTGGGATTGTACGAGTTCAGTGCTAATACTTAGATGAGTAACATAAAGAACACTCTGTGGTCTATTGGGAGACCTGACCGCTTATATTATAAATGTATTAATAATCCAAAAGGAATAAAAAGCATGATAACCGAAACTTTTAAGAGACCTTTCTATATAGCAATGGCATTACTAGAAATATTACCAGACTTATCGTGATATGTAGATAGTAGTGTATCGTGTAGAAGGAGTACGTGAGTATTACCAGACTTCTCGTGATGTGTAGATAGAATACGTATATATTACAATGCTTCTCGTGATATGTAGATAGTAGCGTATCGTGTAGTATGAGTACGTGCGTGTTACTAAACTTCTCGTGATGTGTAGATAGTAGTGCATCGTGTATGGGGTGTCCTGGGAGGAGGTAACACCTCTGGCGGTATAAGCAGCCGTACTCCTTCGGGGGGTAGCTCGCCTTGGCAGCGTATCATTAGCAGCAGTATGATACCTGGCTGCGGCATGTAAAAGTGTAAGTGGCTCACCATCCATTTCCTCCACCATGAGAGACCACATTATGTCAGCACCTGACCCAACGAGTGCTCACTCACCATGACAGACCACATTATGTCAGCACCTGACCCAACGAGTGCTCACTCACCATGACAGACCACATTATGTCAGCACCTGACTCAACGAGTGCTCACTCACCATGACAGACCACATTATGTCAGCACCTGACCCAACGAGTGCTCACTCACCATGAGAGACCACATTATGTCAGCACCTGACCCAACGAGTGCTCACTTGTATAAGTTTGAAGAACGGTTTTTGCAATCTATGTAAAGAAAAAAAACTTGCAGTAGTTGGTAATAGAAAGTGTGTGTGTGTGTGTGTGTGTGTGTGTGTTTGTGTGTGTGTGTGTGTGTGTGTGTGTGTGTGTGTGTGTAAATTTTATATTTTTCCCAGCCCCACCATTAACCAGAGACACATCCTCAGTATCCGATTTTGAATACCAAAAATAAATAAACAATCTATGGGATACCTACACGAAATCCACACTAGTGCCGTATCCAGGGAACGCAATATATTGGTCTCCTGTTGATGCAGAAAGAGTATAGCTGCCATTGCATGCACCTCCCGAATCAACTGAAGATGGAAACAGAAATGCATAATAATAAATGATAACAACAACGTGTTATTTTTGAAGAGACAACTCGGCCACTCGGGGTCCCTGTATGTATGTATGTATGTATGTATGTATGTATGTATGTATGTATGTATGTATGTATGTATGTATGTACTTGTAACGTCTTGCGCTTACTAACAATTGCAGGAATACCAACTATGATTGCAGTTATGAAGTACTTGCTGATACTAAAACTAATTTCGTCGGACTTTTGGTGCAGTATAATCTTTGGAAAGCGGTGATCATTCGTACATTTATGATGGAGATCTCTCTCTCTCTCTCTCTCTCTCTCTCTCTCTCTCTCTCTCTCTCTCTCTCTCTCTCTCTCTCCAATTTAGACATGTTTGTGGTCCAGTACTTGAAAGAGACAACTGGTCATGTGATATCCACAGCATTATCCACGACATGTCTTTCTAAACGAATTACTGGTCCGATCATGAGCCGTATACAGCTATATTTTGCCTGATGTATAATGTTTTATTGGATTAAGTCCAATTAAAGATAATATTTTTCCTAATTATATAGAGGACTAATTATAGTGTTGTAAAACGACATCATTTTTAGTCTATTTGGGAAAAAGCAGCTTTCTCAAAGTCAACCATTACGTAAGAAAAATTATGGAATGAGATAAATCGTTATTAACCACTCATGAACTTGGGAGAATAAAAAGAAAAGAAGAAAAAAAAATAAAGAACAAAACAAGAAGTACCGAAGATAAGCAGACATTTAAAAAACAAAACAAAAACGAAAACGAAGAAGGTGTTCCGCTAATGAGCCGTAGCACATCACCAAATAATATTTTGACAGATTAATTAGAGATAAGAAACAAATACCATTTGAACTATATTTGCACCGGAACAGACAAAACATACTACAATAACGCATATACAGTTCCCGCAGATGTTTACGTGGTTTATCGTTTGAATGAAATAGAGATGGTTGTTCTTGTTCCAGTGAGAACAAGCTCGCTAAATTGCGTGGCTCCGCGTGTCAGAGAACATTTTACAAACTCTAGACGAGGAAATGGTTTTACTGAATCAAGAATTAAATAAATAACTGGGGAAACTCTCTAAATATTGGAGCTAAAATAAATGACAAAATTATTCAAAAGAAAGAAAAAAATTCCAATAATTGTAAAAACAATAACCAATTAGATTTTGTAACATTCTGGTAAATACTGTTGTAATGGTGCTCCAATAAGTTTATATGATTATAATTCACATGCATGTACAGACTCGGTGACAAAACATTCTTAGGGAGAGAATAATACGATTTTTTGACGGCAATATCAATGAAGAAATCTATGATGTAAGTAAGCATGACCTTATGTCGGTCTGGCTATTTCAGGGAGATAACTCTGAGTCGGATTAATTAACATTTGATCAGTTTTTCTGACGTTTTTTATTGGAAGTAATCCCTTCAGCAAAACATGACACACATTTTGGCAAAATATAACATAACGATGATTTAATCGTTAACTGTTTTGCAGCATCTTCCGCTGTAGCTCATATAGCTCAACAGGAAGAAGAAAAAAAAATGGCGTCCAAGTGAAAGACCAGAGATTGAATAAAATTTGAAAAACATATACCCTTTGAGTCTGGTAAGGTATCATTTGTATTTTTATGTGATAAAAGTATATAAATACCGGTGTGTGTGTGTGTGTGTGTGTGTGTGTGTGTGTGTGTGTGTGTGTGTGTTGTGTACTGTGTATTATATTTGTGATGGTTATATTCTCTATTGTAATTGTCTTGTATTCTAAGTATGCGCTTGTATTGTTCTAGGATTATTTCGTACCATTTCATCTCACAAAAAATCCCACAATCGAAAGCGGGCGTTATCATTTCAACCCTAAATGACAGAAAGCTCACATCTGACGCCCACCGTGGGACGTGGTGTAGATAGAAGATCGTATATGACGGGCAAACCAGACCGAAGGGCCGCAACCAAGAGATCTCGAAAAGGAGTAAGAATTGGAAATTGCAGCATTCTGGAGGACTCTAACGCACGGTTCCAAAGTATTTAGTGATCTCTTCTGAGCCTGAACAGGGAACTTCTATACATACTTTCTACATTCGTAGTGTTTATCGGAGATGAAAACCGAACTCGGATGACAGTAGTGTGACGTTACAGAAAGTTGAGACAATTATCTTCTCAGCTGGTGGACAATTAACTGTGAGGGGCCCCGAGTGGCCGAGTGGTCTAAAACGCTTTCCGTTACGGATCACTGCCATCTCACCTCTGTCTGCGTGGGTTTGAGTCTAAGATTCGGCTAATGTAGTTATGTGAAAAAGCATGCCATTAGCTTCTCGTAGGTCGGTGGTTCTTTCCGGGGTTTTCCTGGGTTCTTCCTCCATCAATAATACTGGCCGCCATGTATAGGCTATCGTGTGCTGAAAAATGGCGTTAATTCAGTGAACATGGCAATCACATTTATAGCTATTACCATTACCAATATCAGACGCCATTATCTAGATTGTTGATGATCGAATCGAATAGTCAAATTTGGTTTATCTGCCTGTGTCGATAGTAACAAAAATCTGTTAACAACGGGTAGTCTGCGCTCTAGAACTGCCAACAGCCGGTGTCACCAGGAATTATCAACGCAGTAAAGAACAAAATTAGCTAGTTATGCGTGAGATGAAAAACATTTAGGCCAGTTTGATCTGGATGTGGGATTTGTCATGACGCTGAAGCAGCAACAAAATTATTAAAGCACCTGTATTAACACAATTTAGTTGTGGAAATGTTTTTTTAATGACGTACGAGAATTTACCGTTGACAAAATCGATATTAGTCTCGGTCACACGTGCAAAAATATCTTTCTTACATGTCTTGGATGTAACTCATTGAAGAGCTTCTGTCATTAGCGTGACTCTTGTTATCGTGCTTTGTTCGCGCATGTAAAGAGTCCGCTAGCGTCTGCGACGCCGTATCCGATCTGGTGGTAACTGGGTGTTTTCAGGAATTACATGTACTTGTTTATGCACAAATCCACGTTGAGGAGATATTTAATATCATCCATACATTGGTGTCTGTGTAGTAGATCTTACCTCGCTGGACATTTTATATGTTGTTACAATCCACGCGTGAACAATTGCTCTTGCTGCATCACGGGGCTCATGCAAATACATAGCTGTGTCTTTACTACCTAACACTGGTTATTGTAGCTGATCTGGTTATTTTCGTCGTGGTATGTGTTTATTTTTAATTGCATCTGCAGGTTTCATGTTTATTCCGTTCATGACCTCGTTGTTTAACACGGTCAGCACGTGAGATAGTCTAGCAACCCATTTACGAGATCTGTCCTGAAGGTACAATGATTTTTGGGCATACGGATGTCCAAAGAGTTGCTGTGCAAGTCTATCGATCTGTGTCCACTTCTGTTGATAGCTTATTGTTTTTGCTTTAGCTTCATTAATGCACCGATACATTCATTGCCAGGATCAAACCATGTAAATTGTGGCCAGCGCAATGGTCTTCGCGTGTAATTTAGTTCAAACGCTCCCGCAACTTCAGTTTATGTTTTAGGCGAAAACGGTACACCCTCTCCTCTTTGTATCAACTTGCAACGTCTACGAAAGTCAATGCGTATTTGTATGTGCGACGTTTATGTACGGCATGCGGTACAAACAAGATATCTGCATGATGAACTTCATTGGGTGTAGTGACATCAAACCGTCCATGTTGAATCGTTTTATGGTGTGGAAGATAATTTTGCCATATCGTCTGTCGAGATAACCAATCTGCGGATACAGATAGTGTGACCCTTGCTGCATCGGTGAGTTTTTAATTGCTGATGTAACACTCCATTATCCGACTGGACTATAATAAACCGACTCCATTATGGAATTACTCGCTCCAGACGCAAATTTACCTTTCATCGCAGATCGTATTAACCAATTCGAGAGCGATTCTCGTATTTTGCATTCTTTATCGAATTCAGCATCTGAAAAAAATTGACTTCCGAGGTATGTCGCTGTTGTAGATATAGATTCGTATACGCGACATCAACAACATGGCACGCTTGGTCAATCGCATTTATTTGAAATTCGCCCGCTTTAGGCTGATTTTTTTCCCCTCAAGTCCTAATATGAAGGAGAGTTTCAGTAACGCAATATTAATATCCTGGAAGATGTTATTCTCTAGTATACTTAGTCCATGGCGTGCCAGTTGCTTTCTAGAGTGCCTTAGCAATATCGCCACCAGTTACTATTATAGGAATACTCGCACACTTACATTTTTGTGTGCCGCATTTTATACAGTCTCTTGTAAGTGCCAGCGTGTTATTTTACAGCGATATACTCATATTCTTAAGGTGACGAGATATAACTGTAATTTCTTGGTTACTTATAACGGGGTTAATATACACGTCTCTTCGAAATATTCATGCGACATATTGTCGCAGCGACATGGATATGGGAAAGATTTCTTCGTGCATGCACTGAAAATCCATCATGGATTTCAACAAGATATGTTTGCTCCATCCAACAACACGTTATTGATTTGGTCTCGATACCATCATTTATTAAAGAAATACATTTGTTGTATAATGAGCCAGGAAAATACTAGCGAGATTATTTTGTCGATCAAATAATTTCAGCTGAATGGTCTCGCGATTCAACTCAATGTTGAAAGAAAGAATCAAATAATTTTGAGATGACACAGCAGCTACTAAAGATTTATCAAATTACTCCAACGCAAAATGGAATTGCCATTGGTGGATTTATATGAACAACATGATATAGCTAAATTTGTTACATTGGCAAGCGACATTGAGAAAATACGATCAGAGCTATCTAGACAATATGAAACTCTAGAAACTGTATGTGCACGTGCGAGTCAACTAAAGCTAAATAAATGACCCAAAAATGTTTGTTTTTTTTGCTGGTGGTTTTTTTGGACTGGCTGAGAGGTTGTTCATCATAAAAAATGTCATGGCCTATGAAGCACATGCAAAATAAATCAATTCGTCACCATGTGTGTCCAATAATTTACCGTCTTGGTTGGTTAGGAAGAATACGTATTTGTGGTAGCGACGGAGTATGACATCGTAAATAAATGGGATTAGTGGGCACCAAGACAATTAAATGAACCGGCCGGACATCTGGAGAAAAGTTGTAAAGAACATTGACCTTGACCTGCCAAAATGCTTGCCCAGGTGCGATATACCGTCGACTGTGTTACTGATTAGATTTACAGAAATCTTCGACGTGATATTGACAATACCCGACACACCAGCTGTTGAATCGTTATTATGTCGGAGAATAGCTGGAGGACCCAGTAAGGTCTCCTATGCAGGAATGATTTTCGAAAAATATTAGTAAATTATGCCTGCGTCAGTTTATCTGGATTCAACCCGGGCAGTATGAACGTAGATATTTGCTGTTGGGCGATCTTAAAATAATTAAGAAATAACTTTCTATAGGAACCCTGGATAATATAAACTGAATACTCCGGCCAATTGCCGTTTTTAACACAGAATGTTATAGTATTCTGCATCAGATTTTATGAATCTCATACGATACTACATTAACGATTTCCTGTTTAAGATTATCATTTGGATATTCATTATATACCGCGCAAAAAAACTCTCACATTGCTCGATGCATTTTTTTATTGCGTTATATTATCATCAAATGATTTATTATAAGTCCCAATTAGTGCCATTGCTCTAGTTCTGATTCGATCGCTTGTACATCGTCATGAAGCCAATCGGTGTACATTTCACCTTCCCCAAAATACTCTACTTCATCTTCCCCTATGTTACTCTGTTACATAACTTTCTCAATATTTGTGTCATGGTTTGAAAAACAATTTCCTTAAATAAAAACCTTTTAAATTTCCTTAAATATAAACCATTTAAACTTCCTGCTATTTGTTTAATCAAACCTATTTGATTTATGATAACCATCTAACTAAAGACTGTAGCCAGCAGGGACGACGTCATTTCAATTTTTCGAGGTGGGTGGGTGGGCTTGATAGGCTTGTTAATTTTTGTATATAGGCAACAGCAATTTTACAGCCATACCCCCCCCCCCCCAATCGCCAGTACTGATATCATCATGACGGCTCAATATAAGTGCAGTAATGTAATAAAACAAAAGATTACAATATTACAACATGCAAACGGTACAATAAAAATGCCAGCTAAACATGATTATAACAGTGTCTTGACACAGGGTCCTAAAGAGAATGCTAGATACAAAATATTTCAGTTCAACTATTTTCTTAATAGGTACAGTTCTAGATCTCTAGGGAAATACCGACGATACATGGACAGAGACTTACCCAAAGCCAAAGGGATAGCTGCCAGCAATAGTGTACGTACGAAAGACGACTTCATCCTTCTGTTAGATGAAATGTGTAAGAAAAATGTGAACTATAAATCAAAGAAAATAATTATAAAATTGACATATATGAATACTATTGCGACTAGATCTAAAGCAAGCATCAAAACAATGTTAGCTCGTACCAACTTACCTTACCTGCACACACTCACATATATATATATATATATATATATATAATTTAGATTAAGTTAACACTGATTATTAGTTGTCTTATTATTTTGTTTATTTCATTAAATGCTATTGCATGTTGGACTTGACTATGTAAAAAAATAATTGAATTCTTTTCTGTTGGACCCAAATTGACCTTTTTATATTCTAATATTTTTTTGGGTGTATGTTTTGGTTTTGGAATTTACTTCATGATTTTTACAGATTGCAGGTTATGGCGTTTATTTTGCAAACATCAGGGTCATTATAAATGTTTCCATGAATTAATGGGTTTTTGCCCTTTGAAAATGCTAATTGTGGCATGTGGCCAAGCAGAGGACAATATAATTTTTAACTGAGGAGATGTTTTCAAATGTGCTTTAAGACCTAGCACTTCTAAGTTGTATTATATTTAGTGTAATTGTATGAGTTTTAGGCTGTAAGTTTTATTTTTCCAAATTATTCAATTCAGATGATTATTGTTTTCTGGAAATACAAAAGTTATCTGATAAAATTCTTGGATAGAGACATTACTGAAATTTATTGTGAATTAAAACCGAAAATTATGTTAATGTGATTCGAGAAAAGACTGTTGACATATCAACACTCTAAAACATACCATTGACACATACTCGCCTTCACTTTTTATTATTCTCGCCTTCTACTCAAGTTTATTCAGGACTTAAATTATCAGGACTTGTCTCTATATGGAATATTTGGTGATCGCTAAACCGTTAAGTTATTTCTTCTCATTTTCACTTTGTATTCAAGGGTAATACATTATTTGTTGATTTACACAAAACGAGCAAAACGCGCAAAAAAATATATATGAGCGGATGTAGGAATGTTCGTAAATACATTCTTAGATAAAATGATGGCATACAAGTTATTATATAATGCAAATTACACTGGTCTGTAATTTTTTTAAAGTTGTCTGCCCGAGAGATAAAATGTGCTTTTTATTATGGACGTTTGATGTACTGAATTCAAAAATGACATTTAAAACAACTGATTGGCTTCTGTGTCCAAAATATTTAAGTTTTTTTATTTTACGTCGTGTGTCGATAGTAGTTTTAGTCATAAATTGTAAAGTGTCACGGAATTGTATACGACTATGTTCAATATGTATATGTGGTCAAAAATCTAGTCTCTATTTCGTCACTGCGTACAGCCTTACCGAGAGTAGTTTATTATTTTTGGGGTATTTTTAGTTATTTCGACATAATGAGCGAACACTCAGCTCATGCTGCACGTGCGAAATTGCCTGCAGTTTAAAGTACCTAGCTGCGCATATGTCACAGCTAGGGGTATATAAGGACGAAATTATAAGACGGAAAAACACATCACGATCCAGTCTTGTCGGAAAAAGCTTCCATCCTTAAAGGAGCAATCTATCAGCTAAAAGAGCTGAGTGGGGGCCGTTGGTGCCCGGGTGCGGTGCCATGTTGTGGTGTCCGTGTGGTGTCCGTGGGGTGACCGTGGGTGACTGTAGTTCGGAGCTGAAGTGGTGTGGTACTGAAGAAGTATGATGAAGTGGTGTGGTGCCGTTTTGTGCTGAAGTGGTGTGGTGCCGTATTGTGCTGAAGTGTTGTGACGGAGTGTGGTGACGTGTTGTGCTGAAGTGGTGCAGTGTTGTGGTAACTGCGTGTGTGGAGACGTGTTGTGCTGAAGTGGTGCAGTGTTGTGGTAACTGCGTGTGTGGTGCCATGTTGTGGTGACTACGTGTGTGGGCTTGTCTATGCTGACCGTGTAATGCCCGTGTGTGGTGCCTGTGTATCGTGCTTACGTATGCTGCATATATCTCGTCATATGGACGACGTATTATTTATTTAAATATCTTCTTTGCAGTCTCGTTATATGAACGACACCTGCATAATTCCATTCTGCTCAAATCTCGTCCCATGAACGAGAACTTCAGAACTTAGGGTTCACAATTGCATATATCTCGTCATATGGACGACGTATTATTTATTTAATATCTTCTTTGCAGTCTCGTTATATGAACGACACCTGCATAATTCCATTCTACTCAAATCTCGTCCCATGAACGAGAACTTCAGAATTTAGGGTTCACGATTGCATATATCTCGTCATATGGACGACGTATTAATTATTTAATATCTTCATTCTAGTCTCGTCATATTGACGACGCATTCTTTGCATATTTGCATCTATCTCGTTATACGAGCCTTTTATATATATTCATATTTGTAAATTCATTCATATACTTTTTTGTCATTACGTTACTAAAATTCATAGTTCCATGTTAGGAATATTTATTTAAATAGATTTTTTCTTATATTTTGTAAAATATTGGTGTCAGAGTTGATTTTTAAAATTGCGTTTATAAAATAAACATCTTATTAACGCAGTTGCTTTCCATGTCTTCACTAATCCAGTCCCGACTCGGTCTATCTTGTGACATAAAGCTAGGTTGTTTCATGTGTTTTTGTTGCTTTACTTGATAATATTTCACCTGTCATGTTTATGTAACACTTTAAAAGCAGCAAAAGAGTTAAATAAACAAAATGTATTATGACCAAAGGTAAAAAAATAGTATGCATGTATAAGTGCATAGTTTAGTCCTTATTCAGTGTCGACTAGGCGCAGTTCAGCGTAAAAAGATCTAGATGAAGTGAAAAAAGGTATCTGTAGTGACATATTGCAACCAAGGCTTTTGTTTTTCACCAGGTCCTTGTAATTCTCTGCCTTGTTGTTTCTGAGAACATTTCTTGCCGCTAACTGGAAGGCTTTCCATGCCGTCTTGTTCTTGCACGTAGTGCATGGTCAAATGCATTACAGTTTATTCAACTCAACGTTGTTTAATATTTTCATAGGTTTCGTTCATACGTACCATATGTCCAACTGGAATTGATGGCAAAACATTGGAATTATACAGGAAAACAGATTTAAGACTCGCCTTCGATGAATCAATGAACAGTTTTCACTCATCTGGTACATGAACGATGTTGAGAGCTGCCATCACACCATCGAAGCAATTGTAGGCTACAAGATCACCTTCCATGAGAAAAAATGGGACAAGATCCTTTTGACGGTCACGGTACATAGCAACCCTAATATATCCTATCGTATGATTCCACTGCTGTAGTCTGGAGACCAACAGATCTACCTAACTCTTGGACAGTTCCAAATCCCTAACAAGATCATTCAGTTCCCCTTGTGGTATAAAGTGTGGTTTAGAAGAGGAGGATGGGAGAAATATAGGTCATGTGACATTGATGGTTTAGGACTAGATGTATCATCCTCTTCCTCTTCATCGTCTGACTCAAGTCAGAATGGTTCTGGGGTATCAGGTACCATTAGTCCTTCTCATTTTGGTACTGGGCGTATAACTGACGAAATGATTGGATAATATACAGTCCAATTTTTCTTTCTTGACACACCTTTCCCAACTGGAGGCACCATGCACAAGTAAAAACAAGTACTGAAATGATAATCTTGCTTCTCTCCAAATCATTGACACTGCAAAATGCATAGGTTTCTTTATCCTCTTTAACCACTGGCGAAACTTTGTTGCACATGTGTTGTAGCATATATGCGGGGCCCACCTTTTTCAAGAAGCAGCAGAGAGGGTGAATCAGACAACTTTTTTTTTGGTTATTTTTTATTATACCCTTAAAACGGTACGAATAGACCCTTCTCGCGAAATAACTAGGAAAAAAAATGACAGTGATTGTTGTCTGAAAACATGGGATTCGCAGGTGATGTTGTATTCGCGTTTTCGTTGATGAATCATAAAATGTCGCAACGTCGTTGTCACTCACCCTCTCTGCTGCTGCAACTTTCAGTTCTGGGTTAACCGAATATTTTATCAAGTCCGATACGATATCGTGTCCTAGGGTCTGCTAAATTTATTGTCACAAATCCGTGTGGTTTTGACTGAGCGTGACTAAAGAAATTTCTAAATTGATTATGATTCATATCACCGCTGCACCAGGTCTGATGAATATTTCGTAGCGTATGAGTATCAACGCCGTTAAATACACACAACACATTGCAGTTATCTCTGATCACTTTTGGTATTTGTGTGTACCGTTGAGTGACATAGATCACATCAGTGTTTTTATGCCTGCCTCGGGAAAATATTCTAGCAGGATTTTTTTGATTATCTAACATGATATCATCGTATACCACTAAATTGTTAATACTTCCATCGATGTCTTCCACGGAAGGGGCTTCCTCTATATCAGTAATAAACTCAATAAAATCTTCATCGATTTGAAATTCTTTTGCTTTCTCGTTAAAATCCTTTAGCACTTCATAGCATCGCTGATCGTCTACACTCGGGGCTATTAAATACAATTTGTTCCATTTCATCCATCTCGTTATCAAATTAAGTAGCAGTTGTGTCTTTCCGCTTCCAGATGGTCCGATTATAATCATTCTAATTGAATTCGGCAACATTTCATGATGTTTAATAGGTTCCCGTCGTCGGGTAGCTGAATAATCAATTATATTCATGCCGTTATATATAAATTATGGATCTATATTGTGTGAAGTGTAAAAAACGTACTGGCACAGATGACTTGACGACGATTACAACTAAAAATAACCGATCAGCGCTTTCTGGTAAATGCGTACAATGTAGTACAAAGAAATTTAGATTTGTTTCTAAACCCAAGGAACTCAAGGAACCTTTAAAAAAAAACGAGGAGGTGATATCGCAGCCAAGCTAACTAAACTCCCTGGAACCCCATGGGCAAAATACCCTGGAGAAAAGCACCTTCCAGGATATAGCTACTGTGGACCGGGAACAAGACTTGATATCAGACTCAATGATCAAAATCAGCCCCGACCCGGTGAGGAACCAATAAACGCTATTGATAAGGCCTGTCACCTTCATGATGTATCTTATAAAAGCAGTAATCTGCAGCACAGGCATCTAGCAGATGTGAAATTAATTCATGCGTTAAATGCTATTTCTGATAAATCTTTCAAAGAAAAATTGGCTTCCTTTTTGATAAAATCGGCTATGAAAAGTAAATTGATGTTAGGTGCTGGTAATTAATAACAACATGGAATCTATTTATTATTCCCCAAGAGGATACTGGAGGGGTAAATCAGCAATCCATAAACTCGCTAGCGCTGCGAAAGTGAAAAAAACCACTGCGGCTCATTGGTTATCAAAACAGGCACTATGGCAAATTTATCTACCACCGCCTAAACAAATTCAATTCTCGCATTTTGATGTGACAGTTCCTAATGAAGTTCATCAGGCTGATCTATTATTTCTGCCACATGATCGTGGTTACAAATACGCATTAACCGTAGTTGATATTGCAAGTCGATACAAAGAAGCAGAACCGTTAAAAACAAAATCAGCCACTGAAGTGGCTTCTGCATTTGAAAGGATTTATCGAAGGAGTCCTCTGCACTGGCCAAATCTATTACAAATTGATCCTGGCAAGGAATTTCAGGGTGCAGTGTTATCAATAATGAAAAATCATAAAGTCACTATCAGACGAGGACATACTGCGCTACATCGTGATCAGGCAATTGTAGAACGGTTTAATAAAACCCTTGCTGAGCGGTTATTTGGATATCAATACGCAAAAGAATTCATCCAAGAAAAAAGATCCCGTGAATGGGTTAAAAGGTTACCAGCTGTGATTACTGCACTGAATAACGAGATTACTAGAACCATCAACATGAAACCTATCAATGCGATTAAAAAGAAGTCAATACCTGAAATGGAAATTCAAAAAGATTTTAGCGTTTCCCAACCAATTCTTGGTAGTAATGTCATTGTGAGGTACTTATACGAACCAGGAGAGCTTGAGGGTGGCACAAAAAGGGCTACTGATCCTATTTGGAGTGTTACTGCACACAAGATATCTAGTATAACACGATCTACGGGTAGACTTCCAATCTATAAACTGGATTCAACTGCCCCTTAACGGAGTTTTACTAGACAACAATTACAAGTGATACCTGAGGATACTCAATTACCACCGCATGGGCTTAACTAGCACCCTTGCGTCTATTGCACTCAAGACAAGTCAACATCACATTATTTCTGACATGACCGAGATTGTTTTTTTTTCTGTCAACGGTGAATTGGCGAGGATCCTTATCCGAATACTGCCAACGCTTTATACAATTGCAACTTGCGCAGTGATTATTTTGTTGTTGCTTCAAAGTGATTATTAATTCAGCATCAATATCAAATTCTCGTTGTTTTTTTTTGTCTTGTTGTTTGTAACCGGAGAGTTTTTTTTATCAATAATATCATTATCATCGCCAATGATTTCATCATCGCCTGACTCTGTCAGGACAATTCTTCGAAGTTGATTTATTTTTCGTACTCTAGACACTGCGAGATAGACTAAATTCGACCATTCTATGCGATTATCTACCATCCAAACAATTGTATCCGATATAGTCAATCCCTGTGAAGAGTGTATTGTTGCTGCATAACCTAGCGTCCATGGGGATTTATTAGCACGCAACGCATCTTCAACAACATTGATATCAACCAGCACAATATCATTTAATACGAGAATCTTCTTTTCACGCCCTGACTCTGTCAGGTCTGGAATATCAACTTCGATGTTCTGTTTTCGTGTATCCGATGGCCTATAACAGAGGGGCACTGGAAGTGTTGCAAATTTTTGTTTATGCAATTCAAATAACTTCATCTGAAGTGTGTCCCTGACTATTTTTCTACTTGCAATGATTAAATCATTTGGTCTCCACGCTTCCCAAAACTCATTCATGGGAGTTTCTGAAATTATTTCACGCGCTATTTCACACTGGATTTTATACGGTTGTAATCTAATTAGTTTCTTAAATTCTTTTAATTCATTATCAAGTGATCTATGATCGGTATCAATTTCTTCATAATAGTCTACAAAACCCTTTAGCCATTCATGGGGAGATGCACCGACAAATGGTGGTGGTTGGCCGTGATCACCGCACATGACGACTTTTGTATTCTTCAATAACAACCACTCAAGAAATATTTTTAAGACATCTTCGGACACTGTGTCTATTTCATCCCAAATGATAATTTCAGGAATAAATTTCTCTCCCATGCGCTCAGGAGTCCATTTATCTCCCTTCCATCTAAAGAAACTATGATAAGTGCAGGCATTTACCCCTCTCTGTATCATTTCTCTTGCAAGTCTGTGAGTCGGTGTTAGTACAATCATGTTTGGATTGGAAACACGAAATAACTCAATTGCCCGGGTTGTTTTTCCTGACCCACCACAGCCGTTTAAATAAACTGTTTTATATCTACAGATTGGATCAGAAATCGGGGGTGCACTAGAAAATTCTGAACACTGATTGCTTTCTAAGTAATTATTTTCAATGGTAACATCTGCTGATGGAATATAATCATGAAGCATTTCCTTCTTAATTCTCCATGACCCCCAATTCTCGTTGCCAGTAGCCTTAAAATCAGCCATTTTGCTATTTATGTAAAATGAGTCAGTAGAAACTCTAACTGCGGTGGTAGGAAATCTATTGATCATTGAAAATAAATTAATAGAAGCATAACCAAGCATAGAAGCTCTCAAATGTGTGTACTGCGGATTGTATCCATCAGTGTAAGTAACAATTGTACCCAATTTGGTTCCATCGGACATAAATGCGTCCTTACGATTGACATATAAGCCCCTATTCGTTAAATCCGTGATTACAAAATCGTATTCAGCATTGTCTATAATCAATCGTGAAGAATATCTCGTATTATCATCTTTACCACCTTGGGTAAATTTACCGATTATTCTTCGTCCAAGGTCTTTTGCTTCATTGTTTCTTATTTCAAATAACTGTTGGGACCAATCCATGATTTGTTGTTCATTAAAATCAGGAAACAGTTTTCGCTCTTCGCTAATTATTTTTTCTAGATCAGGTTGTGGTAACCAGACTGATTTCTGTGCTCGATAGGATATAATTGCTTCGCTGACAATTAATGATTTTAACATCTTACAATCAAGCATATACCGTAATAACATTATTGGCATCCAGTGTTTTTCAGACATGTGTTTACCAATCCAAAGATAACTACACGGATGAAGTCCTGTAGCCATTTCAAATGATACTACACAAGCGAATCCGGTTAAATCAAAATCAGGAAGTGGTCCATTAATAGCAACACGGGTCATTTCGTGTGTAGGGTGTCCAAATCGTTTGAAATATTTCTCACACTCTCCATACCCAAGAAAACTTCCTGGATAACACGCAATCATATCAACTGAAATAACGGTATCAGCGGTGTATTTTGTGTTCCATAATCCTCCATGGCTGTATTCAAGACAGGACAATTTGACATCTGATAAGAACTCACTTCGGGTTGGTTTCCACGCGTTTTTCTTTCTAGCAAAATGTGCTGCAATGGATGGTACTGTAAAACAGTTTGCTAATAATTGATCGTTGTCTTCCTCCAGAGAAAACTCACTAGCTAGTTGTTTCATTTGATTATGCAGCTCTTCAGTACGGTATAATTCTCCGTTGGGCCTTACAAACTGATCAAATCTACATTCTTCGTCTGAAGTACTATGAAATAGCCACACTGACACAGGATCGTTTTTACTCAAATGGTAAATAGCATCAAATAATTTCTGCTCTGAAAAAAACTCTTCGGTTTGGGATAGATATTTTACGGTTCTATCCCGTGGGAATATTGTTACTGCAGATGACCACGCGTGTGCGTTATGATCAATATTTTCAATGGGAGCTCCCTGTGATTTATATTTCGATTCGTATAATACTTCTCCGGTGATTGTCCTTACCGATATTGGAAATCTTAATGATTTTTCTAATTTAGTTATATCCTGAATTGTTGCCCTATGCTCTTTTACCGTGAACTCCCACTCGGTTATTTTTTTTCGTCTTAGATCAGTTAGTTTATTTCCCCGGGACGCATTTGTGAAGTGTTCTATTATTCGTGTTGCTACACAATTGAGCCCTGTCGAATATTTCATGGGTGCTAGTTTTGCAATATCAGGTTTGTCATTGAGTGGATATATCCCGTAAACAACTACTGTGACAGGATAAGATTTTTCGTAGTAGGGTTTATCAAGTCCAGTCAAAATTCCTGGTTTTGAATCCTGAGTCACAGTGACAGTTTTTTTGTCCTTAAGAATAGGCTCGTATTTGTCCCTAATGATCCATTTTCCATTATCACGGATAAGGAATTTTATTCGAAAAAAATTTCTTTCTTCCCCAACATTTGAGATTATCACTGCTGCTTTTTCATCATTCATGGTAGCGTCAACAACACCATCAATTCGAAATGTTGACCAACAATGAGCTGCCCCATCACGCTTGAATTCATTAAAACAGTCTCTGATTTTACTAATCAAGGTTCTATCAAGAATTTTATTCCTTGGTGTATCAGAAACTCTATCAAGATTGAATTGAACACTTTTCCAGGGCTTAATTTTCGATAATCTCTCGAACTCCTCCATACTATAATTAAAACAAGCATTTAAATGAAAGATTTAAGTATAATGAATCATTGCAAATGGCTTATGATTGGATCAGTGACACCGTGTAACAAATCATGCAGAAATGAATTCTGTTGGTATCATATGCAAAGCTTTCGTCGTGGAAGCCTTGGTCCGTTATCCTGTATTCGATGTGGGGTTGGGGTCAGGGGAAAATCGCAATTATGTCTTAGGTGTGGCGGCAAATGATACAGGGAACTAAAACGCTATTATGATAAAAGAATAAAAAATACTGTCATTGACCCCAACGATGACAAAATCATAAAGACTCCTCAAGATTATATACAGAGACTTATAATTAAACCAAATAATGAATTAGAAAAATAGTGTTATCATACAAATGAACCAAGAATTCAGACCTCACCCCCGTGCTTGTTAATTATGAAGCATCCTGTGATGGTATTATCAGAAACCGTAGATTGAAGAATCCAGTTGGATTTGTGACTAATCAAGGGTATTTGATGTTTGGTGCTGGGAAGAAAAGTTATCATTGTCACAGATTCGTCTTCGAGGTGTTTCATGGATTGATCAAGGATGGTTATGTTATTGATCATATTGATTCTGATTCTCAGAATAATTCTTTACCAAATCTACAGGCCATTTCAAAAGAGAAAGGACAAAAAATTCGATTTTCGTATGTCTATAACACCAAGGGAGACAACTCTTAAATATATCCATTGGTTATAACCAAGGGAGTTATCTCCCTTAGATTGTGATTCAGCGGCTGGGTATTGTTTTATAAGAAAAGAAATATTTTCTTTTTTTTTAGTGTTTAAGTCAAATATTCTGTCTCATTTAAATACCGTGAAACACCATTAATAAGTAATTTAAGAAAATAAAATAACACCCTGTGGATTGCTGTATTAAGTTACCTTATATACTTTCTCCCTTAGATTGTGTTAACTTGTTTATGGGTTATTGCGATTCAGCGGCTGGACATTGTTTTGTAAGAAAAGAAATGTTTTCAAACAAGTATATTCTTTGTTTTAGTGTTTAAGTCAAACATGCTGTCTCATTTAAATACTGTGAAACACCCTTAATAAGTAATTCAAGAAAATAAAATAGCACACCTTGCGGATTGCTGTATTAAGTCCCCTTATATACTATATGAATATTTACAACATATATATGTTAAAAAACGTTATTCTTTATGGACGTGAACAGTGGTCTAACGGTATCGTGTTTGGCTTGTAAACCCAGACAATTATTCTTCACATGTTCGCGCCCCATAGCAGACAAATTGTCTGATGGTGAAACGGTGGATGTTTTTTTTTCTATTTAATTAGGGGGGGGGGGATGGCAACCCCTCTGTGTGCATTCACATAACATGCAAACCCATGCTATCAAATTTACGGTAGCGTGGGTTGTCGGTTTTTGACAACTTACGCAACCATGAATTTGATTTCATGGGTTGCATGTTGAATGTAAACACATACAATGCCCTAAAATAAATAACATCCATTGATGTAATTAGCTCTCCATCACATTTGGGTAGCCCCGTATGGTGTTCAAAATGAATTACCGGCCAAAAAAAGGTTCGTGGATGCACATTGGGTAACCCCAGAATGAATTATCTGCTAAAAGAAACGGTCATAGGGTCATATCTCAAAGAGCAAAAACAAAAAAAAACATTCTGATATAAAACAGAAACAGAAAAATGCTCTAACAAAGGAACCCTATGAAAGACACAAAGGCCTAATAAGGGACCCAATGAATGCAAATAGAACCACAGCGGCCTATATCAAGGGGGTCAAATGACTGATAACCGCTCATCATGGTTGTTATTTATTTTTGTCTGCATTTATATTTATATATACAGAATTATTTTAAAAAATATATTTATATATGCAGAATTATTTTAAAAAATATATTTATATATACAGAATTAATTTTAAAAAAGATATTTATATATACAGACTGAATTTTAAAAAAGATATTTATATATACAGACTGAATTTTTAAAAAAGATATTTATATATACAGAATTAATTTTAAAAAAGATATTTATATATACAGACTGAATTTTTAAAAAAGATATTTATATATACAGACTGAATTTTAAAAAAGATATTTATATATACAGACTGAATTTTTAAAAAAGATATTTATATATACAGACTGAATTTTTAAAAAAGATATTTATATATACAGACTGAATTTTGAAAATATTAACAGCTCTTTTATTTTTGAAAAATGAATTAGAAATATGTATTATCATATATGAATCCTGAAAATATGAATAGCATCATAGTTGAAATTGCAAAATTGAAAAATCAGGATATTAAATTGTCAGATGGGTTAAATCCTGATCAAATCAAGTCTGATTTTCAGGATATAGAATACGGAGTTAGCACTAACAAGTATATGTTACCAAAGAAATATGCACTCATCAAAAAAATTCAAAATTCTATTCGAGACTCTCTTGCATTTTCCAGTGAAGTAGATGTGTTTGTTCCGTTATATACTATCGTGGAAGGAATACGAAAAGAATTGGGTAACGAATATGAACTGAAAAAGGAAGTTAATTCTAAAATTAGAAACTTACGAGCGTTAATTCAAGAAAATGAACTATTTTGATTGACCGACCCTCAAAAGATTTTGTCAGACAGTAAAATCTCCTTGAGATTTTCATTTTGTTTGTCATTTTTTGATTGAATCAGTGAAAATATGTCACACTGCGAAAATAAAATAGAATCCTAACAGCTTTGAAAGTTCTTTTAAGAACTTTTCCCTATGGAAAATCCCATGTAAAATCGACTACTTGACCCTACGAGGATTTTTGATGAAAATCGATGAAAAATGACGAAAACAGGCAAAAATTGATGAAAAATGGCTAAAAATCATCAAAAATGAGTTTTAACAGCTTTTCCTTATGGAAAATCCCATGTAAAATCGACTACTTGACTGTAAAATCTCTTTGAGATTTTCAACTGAAAACCACCAAAATGGCACCAAAACTGTCAAAAACAGGCAAAATCAATGGATAAAAAATAAAAATATTTCACAGCAATAAAAAATTGGACCGTTAGGATGGAATCATCGATGGGAAAAATTGTTTTGCAATTGAAAAATGGTTTCTGATTTCAAATAATGGTCAATGAAGCATTAACGACCCGATTGGCTCGTGAGCGACTAGATGCAATTAAGAAATTTATACCAATTCGCGACTCTGTCAGGAATAAACTGCAAGAACGACAGAGTCTTCAGACTGATTTTGCTGCGGGATCTGAAGAGTTGTTTAAACCAATAACTACAACAACGAAACAGATAGTGTCAACAATCTCTGAGCAAGGAAAAAAACAAGAAGAGACTTTTCTCCCTGTGTTAGAAAAAATAGCAAAAAGAACTAAACAAACAAAAAAATCATTAAAAACACTTCCAGTGGATATAGTAGCTACTTCACGGCAACAACAAAAAAAAGAGCAAGTACTAGAAGAACTAGGTGCTATTGCAAGAAAACAAGAAGAGGAAGAAGACGTTACTATATCAAAAATGTATTCACCGCAAAGTATATTTACAAACTATTCATACAACATAATTAAAAGTTTTAAAAATGACAATAATTTAATTAAATTTACCGTGTGGAATTTTGCACTCGATCAAAGAGAAATAGCTGTAAACAAAGAGTATAAAGAGTATATAAAAAAACGACGAGAATTGGATAAAAAAAATATACTTGGCAAACCGTAGTAGATTTAAAATCACAGAAGGTAACCGCAATGATTTTGAGAGTTTTAAAGACAAAGTATTGAGTAGAATAGATCAAATGAATATAGTAGTTAAAGAGGATGAAGAGGAGTCAACTGAAGATGAGTATTTAGGTAGCGGAATAGTTGAAAACACTAGCGTTACTTGTCCTGGTAACATTCTCAGTGATATATCACGGTTAGAAGTCCTCATCGGAGGGAAACGAGCCGGAAATAACTCACCGGAAATAATTAATGAAGCAGCTGATATCTGTAGACGATTATTTGCCGGTGGTATCATGGACATTAATGTATATCGAAAACTCATTGCTGAGTTAGTTGAAAATCACAAAGATGCCCATGGTTATTACAGCGATTGATTACTAATTAAAAAACTACTAGTTTTATAACAAGATGATTATACACTACAATCATGATAAACCAACCCCCGTCTATGTAGTTAATTCACGGTTTCCAGTTTATAGAGCATACTACGGAGATGGTTTAGGTAATACCATTGCAGGGTTATTTACAAGAATGGCCCCAAAAGTGATGCCGTTAGCTAAACAACTAGGAATGAAAGCCATTGATGTTATTCGTGATAAGGGTATTAGTACTGTTAGAGATCTTGCCGGGAAAGCGTTTTCAACTGCGAGGAATAAAATAACATCATTAGTGAGACGAAAAAAGAAACAGGTACCATTGCCATCTACAGCAGAGATGCCTGCGAGTGTCAGTAAAATAATAAATAACGCAGTAGATGAAAAATTAGCATCATTGGTAAATCAAGGGGACCAAGATAACATGACAGCAAACATGATAGCAGGAAGTGGCTTTAAAAAACCACGTAGAAAACGCTAGCGTTTTTCACGATGAAATGGAAAATCCGATTTAGACTCTGATAAATAGAATAAAATGTTCAAAAGGTCACCTGATCCAGCATTTGATATGGAGGCCCCAGTGCGTAAAGATGATTCAGTCCGCGATTTTCAATTTTATTCTTATCACGCAGTACAACCCGATCTCCGATCACGAATTGAACTTCAAGTTCATGATACCAGTAAATACTTTTTGCCTTGTGAAGCGTTTATTGAAGTAGAAGGAGAACTTGTAACAAATGATGCTGCTCATAATGATCCTCCATATGACATTAGCCCAACTACCCGAGTTGGTTTTGTCAAGAACGGTATCATGGCGTTATTTGAAAGCGCTAGATATCTCATTGATGGAAAAGAAATTGAATCCATTGACCGTGAAGTTGATGTGGCTACAACAATCATAGGGTTAGCAAGATATTCTGATGATTATACAAGATCAGCGGGTCCATCTATGATGTTTGCAAAGGATATTACTGATAACGCTGAACACAACCAGTATTCTAGAGTCAAGGCAACACGAGCTACAGCAATTGATCCAGCACCAGCCGGATATGTAAGACCAGCTGCTGAATTTGATGTCATAAATACTATTACTACTTACAATCTAGGATTTGCAACACGCGTAGCAATGTTGCAAGGACAGCGTCGACAGTTTTCATGTGCAATTCCACTGCATCATATATTCGGATTCTGTAGAAACGTCCGAAAAGTTATTTATGGAGCTAAACACACAGTAGCGCTTGTACGAAGGGGTACTGATAATGATGCAATATGGCATGATGCTGGTGTTGCTGATGGTAAAGTCATTTTAACAAAACTAGCATTATGGATGCCAGTGTTAACTCCATCAATCATAGCAGAAGGAAAATTGTTATCATTTATGAACCAAGGAGGAAAATCATTGTTGAGTTGGTTATCAGTGACTACGGATACTAAACTGGATAATGTTGATGATATATTTACTTGGCATCTGGCATCAAAACAAGGGGTTTCAGCTCCACGTCATATATTTATTGCATTACAAAATAATGCACGAGTTGGTAATCAACAACGAAGTCATATGATATTTGATCAGTTAGGTGTTAGAGAGGTCTCACTGAGAATAAACGGACAACAGGAACCATCTGAAGATGTACAACTTGATTACGGTCAAAATCATATTTCACGTGTCTATCATAACTTATTGTCGTTTATGGCACGTGATCAAAATGTGGATACTGGTTTGCAAATATCACAATGGGATTTCAAAAGCCTCTATCCGATTTATTACTTTTCTCTGGAACATCTCGACTTGGTGAGACAATCTGTCGTTGATATACACTTCAGAGCCCGTGTAACCCTTCCTGGTGGTATTGCTAATTATAGAGCGGTTGCTGTCATTCTCAGTGATAAATCAATGTTACTTGAAGGTGTTGGTGGACGAATGAGATTTATTGATGCACCAGTGGAAAACATGTAAACGATTTAGAATCAATCTATTATGTATAATGTCATATAGTGTTATTAGTGTTGCGTTAACTCCTGGTCAAATCAAAAAATTGCAATCAGAATCGGCTAAAAAATGTGGAACCACAATCACGTTGAAACCTAATCAAATGACTGGTGGTGCAAATAAATTATCGCTGACAACTCGTCAAATAAAACATTTCAATGATGCACTTGCAGCCAAAAAAGGTGTCCAGATTACTCTTTCTGCGGCTGCTATTAAAATATGATGAAAACGGGTGGTATATTTCCATTGTTAGCTGCAATACCAGCATTGATTGCAGCAGCAGCCCCAGCGGTGGCTAAAGCGGCAGCGTTAGGAGCCGTTGGTACTGCAGCAGGAATGGCACTAAAGAAGGCAACTGGACAGGGTTATAAATAAAGGGGAAAGGGTCTAAGACTACCAGGAACCCCGTATTCATGGTACAGCGGAAAAGGTCTAAGACTACCAGGAACCCCGTATTCATGGTACAGCGGGAGATCCGTTCACGGATCAGGTCTGAGACTACCAGGAACGGTTTATTAATTCAGAAATCTTCGATTTCCGAACCTATGGTTCCAATGTCCAATTTTGATTTAATGGATGCTGCTAAAAAACTAGTGATTAAAAATTTCAGAGGTGTTTTTATGAAAGATCAATTACCACATCAACCAAACAAAACTGAAACAGGTATTATTAATCTCGATAACAGCACCGGACCTGGAACTCACTGGGTTGCATACGCTATTGATCCACGTGGGATTGTCTATTTTGATTCATATGGATTAGCCCCACCAAAAGAGTTTATGCGTTACATAAAACAATTTCCAATGAAGACTTGGTATTCTACGCTACCAACACAACAAATCAATGACCCACCAATATGCGGCAGTGAAGTATTAAATGTCCTTGACGCTATTTCAGCATCTAGAAAACCACCACACATTGTCGTAAATGACTACACTAGTAATCGCTTTTTAGAGAGAGATATATAAAATATCATGATTGATATTTGGGGAAGACCTCTGAAACCCAAACCCGATGACACTGCAACTCCTGATTCTATCAAGGATATAAAAAAAAAATTAAAGATGAAATCGCTGAGACGTTGAATTTAGTAAATGTTGACCGAACGAAATAGTTGTATTTCAAGACAAACAGGGTAAATTGAAATCTAGTAATATTTCTCTGGATGATATTTTGGTTAAACAACAAAACGCAATCGAGAACACCGTTGCGTTATTTTCCGATCAGGGTAAATTGAAAACCAGTAATATTTTTCTGGATGATATTTTGGTTAAACAACAAAACGCAATCGAGAACACCGTTGCGTTATTTTCCGATCAGGGTAAATTGAAAACCAGTAATATTTCTCTGGATGATATTTTGGTTAAACAACAAAACGCAATCGAGGATACTATCGCGTTATTTTCCGATCAGGGTAAACTCAAACCGGGTGTACTTTTTTCGACGATTACAGATCAATTTAAAACTCTCAACGATTCTGCGTTGGAACTAGAAACACTTCAATCTAAAACCGAAGAACACATAAAACAGTTTACCGCATTTCGTAGAAATATCATTGATAAATTTATTGGAACTACATTCGATAAAATTGAACTAAAACTCCCTGATATTAAAAAATCCATCGATGAGACGAAAAACTTCATCGAAGCCGTCAAAGGTGATTTTTCGAGGATGATAACAGCTATTGAAAAAACAAAAATTCCTCATGAGAAAACCAACAACTTAGTATACACGATCCAACACGGATCATTTGAGTGGTCACCTACAAACAACAAATTAGATATCACTGCAACCGTTAAGGGTATTTATCGATTAACACTAGTAACACCATTGTCTCAATTTAATATTTCATCGTCCAGTTCATCCGGGGTCAATAATACGATTTCAACGATCATTGACAAGAATACAACTGAAAAGTTTACAATTACATCTACTGATACAGATTTGGTTAGGGTCTCAACAACGTGGTATGTGGAATTCGTAGCGGATTTAAGTAAATCGTAATTGAAAACGATAGCGTATTTAAAATAAAAATGATTTCATCATCGCAATATCGCTATGATCAGGTCAGAGAGTATCAAACTAGACTCAAAACCTTGTCTGAGGAGTATGCAATGAAAATTAAAAAATACCGCAGGAGAATTACCGCAATTGATGTTACTGTGTACGCTGTGAGTGGTGTAATCACCGGAGCTGGAATTATACTGTCTTCAGTGACAATGATGGCTCCGATAGCTGTTCCAATTTGCATTTCTGCGGCAACAACAATCGCTGGAATAATTTCAATAATCACAAAAAAAAATATCCTCATGCAGCCAACGGAAACTACAAGACTACATAATTCAATTTCATGTTGTGTCTACTGCATACTCGCAATTATCCTCATTGATATCGTCATCGCTCGATGATACAATTATATCAGAGAGTGAGTTTTCAGCGATGGTAGATATATATGATTCTGCGATGTCAAAATTAGAAATACAACATGAGTATAATAACAATGACAACACAGATGGAATTACTTCAACAAATAGTGGAGAACACAAACCCAGTACAAACAAGCATGATCTCAATAACCTCAACGAATCCAGAATTCAGTGTGAATTTCCCCTCTCCAGTCCCAGTGAAGGAGATAGCGCTAGCAAAATTACGAGTGTATCACAGTTGGCCAAATATTAGGTCAAAATCATTTGGTGGTCAACAACCCAATAATTCACTGGTATTTGCAAATAAGAATAAACCAGACGGTACCCCAGACTGGAATGTTGTTTCCATACCAACCGGATCATACCAAATTGAACAAATCAATAATGAATTCGCGCGTAGAATAAAATCGATTACTGGAAAAGAATCAAAAATAGCTATAACGGTTCATGAGCCAACACTATCATCTGCCATTGAAATAAGCACAGAGGGTTATGTCGTAGATATCTATCAAAGTTCTATTAGAACCGTACTAGGATGGCCTGAAATCCCACCCGGGGAAAAACCCGTTGATTTACCAAAACCACAAAAATCTGATTATATCACCGACAGAATAAAACCTGATAATCCAATAAAGAGTTATAAAGATCATAGATTTACTATAGAGTTTTTTAGTTTAGTATATCGACCAATTGGAGAAGAGGAGGAAATAAAGGAGCATCATCATTTTTTTTTAACGAACCTAAAATCATTGACAATTTCACAGCAATGAATAAAGATTTTTCATTGTTGTTAATATCCCTTAAATCCGGTACTCTCACTCGAGATGAATTTATCAGCGTTGTAGAAACATGTAACAAAATCATCAATGACATGGAAACATTTAACCTAAAAATTATTCAGGATATATTAGATCACAATAACCCCCAAACGAGAACAACATTTGCAACGAAGTATAATATACGCGTAAAAGATATCCCCACATTCAAACTACCAGGATATAATATCTTAGAACTACAAAAATCTCTCAGTGATGCCATCGATGTCGGTTTCAAAATAATTCATGATACGTGGAAAAAAACAGCATCACCGGAAATAAAAATCCTCAAACACAATAATGACCCAGACGGTGGTGGCAGGCATATTGCTCCGTTCAATGTGAATATTTCAACGGTGATTGCGCTCAATTTAGTGTGTGATGTGATCGAAGGAAGCTATCAAATAAATTTAGAACGATCAAATCAAGCTCAACAGGGATATATTTTGTATTCATTTGCACCAATAGCTCCTCCAGGGTTTTTAATAATTGAGTCCCCGGTGAATCCAGTCTATATGCGATGTCATAATAATTCATTAACCAGAATTAATTTCAAACTCACTGACCAGTCTAATAATCTGATTGATTTACAAGAGGAGGTTTTACAAATTAGTCTGTTTGTAAAGTCCTAAGGACTTTCATCCTGAAAGGATTTTCGTCGTAAAGACTTTCATCCTAAGGGGATTTTTGTCGTAGTAAGGACTTGATCAAATATTCGGTTAAAATCACCGTAAACCTTAGCAGCAGAGAGGGTGAGTGACAACGACGTTGCGACATTTTATGATTCATCAACGAAAACGCGAATGTTTTCAGACAACAATCATTAAGGGTCGGAGACAACTTTTTTTTCTGGTTATTCGCGAGAAGGGTCTATTCGTACCGTTTTAAGGGTATAATAAAAAATAACCAAAAAAAAAGTTGTCTGATTCACCCTCTCTGCTGCTCAAGATTTCCAATTTTGCTGCCAAAATAAATGTGCTGGGCATTTATAACCAGAGTGGTTATACATTGCTTGTGTGATGCAAAGGTTATTTCACCACAATCAAATTATCAGCATTGTTCACACAAGCATAGCATAAATTATCAGCATTGTTCACACAAGCACGAGGCATCTCTGCTTACATTGGCTAACCTTAAATGTGTCCCTTTGCAAAATAAACACTTAAACATAAGAGAGCATGCCATTGTATGATTTCTAGAGCTGATACAAAGCAATATATTCAGCAGATCGATGTAAGCTAAGTTATGATCGCATGATCATTACTTCTAGGAATAACGTGATGCAAAGATAATCGTGTATTACACAATAGCAGCTTTAGATTGCGTCATTCATTGTGTTGTCTAAAAGCAAGTTTTGTTCTAACCCAGTCAAACATTTATTCATAGATCCAGTCATAGATTTATTCATAGATCCAGTCATAGATTTATTCATAGATCCAGTCAAAGATTTATTCATAGATCCAGTCATAGATTTATTCATAGTTCCAGTCATAGATTTATTCATAGATCCATTCAAAGATTTATTCATAGATCCAGTCATAGATTTATTCATAGATACAGTCATAGATTTATTCATAGATCCAGTCATAGATTTATTCATAGATCCAGTCATAGATTTATTCATAGATCCAGTCAAAGATTTATTCACAGATCCAGTCAAAGATTTATTCATAGATCCAGTCGTAGATTTATTCGTAGACCCAGTCATAGATTTATTCATAGATCCAGTCAAAGATGTATTATTGTCATTTCTGGTTTTAATTGGGATCCCTTACCTTTATTATTCATTTATCCTTCGCTATTCTCAAGTTAAGGGTCGTATATACAGACGTAGTATGATCTCTTTAAACTCTTTAAAACTTGAGCCAATCAACAATTTTAACCATCATTTTCGTAATCAGTGACCCAGAATTAGTAACGTTTTTTTTTGAAGTACCTTGGCTGTATGCCAGTGATATAGATATCCTGAAAGCATTTTTGAAGTAACAATAGCAAGACACACACACATATATATACACATAAATATTCAGAATTTCATTGATTAAAAGGCCCTTAAAATCATGCAAAATTTTAACTAACGTGTTGTCAGATTGTTTTCATATATCCCTGGACACGTTTGTGTATGAAATTTACCATAATGATATTTCTGTATTAAATTATTTTTTAAGAACTAAATTTGAACTTTAAAATGACCAGCACGACACACTTTTCATGGCTACAGTAAGATCTCAAACAGTGAAAGTGCTTTCATTTGATCAATGGTGAGAACATCGAAGCAAGTGCTGAATAGACTAAGCTAAAATTGACAAAGAGGTACTTTAAAGTAACTTATTTAATCAAAGTCGTTATTATACTTTATTTACATTTTTTTCTACTAGAGATGCCACCTGTTATTTAACTAAGATAACGTTATTTAATGATAAGTAAATGAAGTGGTGTTAATCTAATATATAGTCACACACACACACACACACACACACACACACACACACACACACTCTGTCTGTCTGTCTGTCTCTGTCTCTGTCTCTGTCTCTCTCTCTCTCTCTCTCTCTCTCTTGTTGGGCACAAATGTGTGGATTTTCACCTATAGCATGTGACGCTGTCTTTGAACCGATGGTGAAAATATTGATTGGCAAATGAAAATCAAAGAGAGAAAAATGGTTGGTAGCACTGATAGACAAAACATAATAAAGACTTATATCATGTGTTCGTAACATTTATATATATGAATTACCTCTTGTTAGTCCGTTATGTCACTTAGTCTGTATTCACCATTGTATTCGCCGGTGATTGGCAGCGCGTTCATTGCTGCAGAATCTGGCGAAGCATTGCTTTTAGGGCATCACTTTCTCATTTAAACCATTTGTTTTAATTAAAAATATATACATAGTATACATACTATTATAATAAAAGAACCATAAATGTTTATCTGACGTTCACAAAGAAAGCCGTTTCTAGCACTTTTCTAAACTTTCAAATCAATGTATTTTAATTATAGGATCATTATAGCTAAATTAATTTAAGTAACAGAAAAGTGTGATAGATTTAAATTAATTAATATAGATGTTACAAAATAATTTTGAACAGAGTAAACGTTTTTAAAGAATGGTTGATTCAATAAATGATTGATTGATTGACTTGACATTTGATTTAGTTGATTCGTTGCTTAATGCTTATTGATACAAAAGAATGACTTAGTTATTTTGTAAAATTTCTACAATGATTAAACTGAAATAATCCATTTTTTTTATAAAAAAAATAACAATTAATATACGTTAATTAAATAAAACTTTGTATGAAAGTTAAACTACTGTGATATCTTATCGTTCTTTTAACGAATTTACAATCTACCCAAAGGATCGAAGATAACAAAGTCAAAAAAGTCGTGTCTGAGATGCGAAATTCTAGACAACGCACCGTGGTCATTTAAGTATCTGCAAAACCATTAAATGATCTAATTAAAATTTATGATTCAAAACTTACCCCGAACTTTGGAAGAAAAGACTTTCGTGTGCGTTTTTCTTTTTCACTTGGTGAGATAAAAGAGCCTTTTTGCACCTGTACGCCTAATGATCAGTATTCGAGTAAACTAAGTTTAAGATATCTCAAGTATTGAACAATCACCGACCTATACCATTCCGCCTGATCGCATTCTTTGTTTTATTCAGAAGCAAACCGAAAAGAAAGTCTTTGTGCGCGATGCGGTGGTCGTTTTGTTGAAATGTGTTGTACACGACTCGTCAATCATATCTGAATGCTACGACCAATATTATAAATGTTACTTCTACGACAACAACTACTACTATCGCTACTACTACTACTACTACTACTACTACTACTCATATTGGTACAACAGCAAACAACAACACAATAATGATAATAATAATAATAATAATAATAATAATAATAATAATAATAATAAGAAGAAGAAGAAGAAGAAGAAGAATAAGAATAATAATAATTACTAATAATAACAGCAGCAGAAGCAGGAGTAGCAGTATCAATAGGTGCAGTAATAGTAGTACTGACAATACAGTCCACGCTTAGAGCACTGTACCTGAGGACAAGTTAAGAGTACAACATTTCTGATCCCCAATGTTGCAGGTAAACTAAGCTACTGTCTGCACACACAGCATGGCTTGATTCAGATCCATTGGATTTGTCGTTTCAATAATTTTAGCATTGAATTTTGGAAAATGACAACCGTGGAACATTTCGAACGAGTCGCATTTTTACACTCCTCACATTGGGTTACATCACTTGGTTAAGATATCTCCACTCCTACAACGTGGTTAATTTGGTAACAGAATGCCACCTAGAGAAAACTGCACACCGTGATAACAGTATTACACCTAATTTAAATTGCATCTGCAGTTGCAGTGATGTAGTGCAATACTAATTATGTAAAAAGGCAGAATCGTCATATGCAGTCTGAATCTTATACCATTTTAATGATTGACAAATGTAACCTAATTTTAACCTTGGATTTTTTAAAGCGTCGAGTACCATTTCAAAGGGTGTCTGATTGAGGTTTTGTGTCCGATGTTCTCACTCACATATTCAAGTTTTGCAGAAATGTTTACAAGGTCATTTTAAGAGCCAAATATATAATTATGTCACAACAAAAGAGCACCGCCAAAGATGCAGGCTGGCACGATGCAGGTGCCGCTGCTTGCCAAGTTATCTTGTGAACATTAAAATTATGGATATCTTCGCTAGTTTCTTCACAAGAAGACCGTTTGCTGACATTATGCATTGAACCCTTAGAGTGTTCTCACTCATCACGCACACCAACGATGAGCAGCCAAGAAGTAATAATGACGGATGTTTACAATGCAAAAAAAAAGTATCCAAAAGTACACGTAAGTGCCCCAAGACACGTGTTCGTAGAGTTTCAAAATATATCAAGGCAAAATAAGCAACACCAGAATGCTGTATATATATATAAACTTGAGTCTATGAGGTTTCTTTGCGTTTAAATGGCCATACGATGAAAATTTTTCCCGAACTTAAACAACAATCAAGTCGCATGTGCATACCACAAACTATGGTCGTGCCTGAATAGACATTAAAACATTAACACTGTTCTGCAGATTTCCCAGAACGACTTTTATACGTTTAAAAAGAAAACAATATTACTTTTCACTGCAACACTTGGAATTGCTTAAGCAGTCCGTGGTCGATATGTACTTTCATGCACGCGTGTGTGAACCCGTTCCTATAGACTTATATCTCAGATTTGTACGTGATTACGGATGCATTGGAGGGCATGGGCTGCCTGATGAAGATCCTTGACGTGCCTCTAGAATTAATTCTTAATTAAGCTTGTAAGAATTTCAAATAATATTTTATCACGATGTTTAGGTTGGTTGTATCCCAAAGCAGCTTCCGAAAAGAAAGAAAATAAAGGAAAGGTATTAAAGATAGGTTAAACATCTAAATCACACACACACATACACCAGGAAGTTAACTGGAATTATATCAGTATGGTTGATAGAAACACAACGTAATCAGCTTAATGCTAAACGAAAGAATATCTCGTTGATGTTCAAGTCAGAAATAGCACAAAAGTTGAATATTTCCATTCTTGTGGCCATTCTAGCGGCTGCGACTCCAGTGGTTGACAAAAGTGGCTGCGTTAGGGGCCGTCGGAGTAGTGAAAGGGGATCTTCAGGGTCTATAGGTAAATACATTAAAAATCACAGTGGGGCTGTTTAGGACATTGAAAATTGAACATGGGAAATAGTGTGCCTGTATACTGACAAGGGATAGTGGGATTGATATAAAATGACAATAGGAATGGAACAGGCGTGGTGACGTCACGGAACTGAAGATTAGTAACAATGTTGCAACATATGTAGGAACATATATGGTGATGTAACGCTATTTTGGCATGCTGCAAGGAACTGACTCGCTACTCTATGGAGAGACAAATACAGCAGAGATATATAAAATTTATGTTGGGGTTTGGACCGAGACAATGAAATCTCAGCCTAGGGGTTATATTATTTGTCTCCCCATGAGGCTTGTCCGAGTGGGGAGACATATAATGTAACCCTGCGCCTGGGATTTCATTGTCTCGGTCCAATCCCCAACGTAAATTATTTTTCTCGCCCAATATTATCCTTTAAAGTAAAAAGAACTCTTTAAAAGTGTGCATGTCACAATGTTTACATGTGGCGCATGAATACAAATGAGCTAATGAGGGCTGTGGTGTGACCGTTGCGTCCGAAGACACAGTTCATACGCGTGATCAAGGAAAAAACCCAACATAAAACGTCGTATAGTAATGTGGTATTATCTCATTTAATATATGGATGTTACATGAAATTAATAATAAATAGTTATAATTTATTAGAAAGAAACTGTTTCCTTTCATCATTTCCATTTTTGAGTACTCCACACTCCCGTATAAAAGACCCTTGTCACTCTCCAAATATGCGGACCCCAGAGGATAACAATGTGCTAAACTTTCAAGTTCACAGATTCTTTGAAAATTTATATTTCTGTCTTGAAAATATGGCAAATGATGCAGTGAAATTAGCTTATGGATTAGTGTTTTGAGGGATAAATGATTCCTTCTGGCTGGTAAGTGTATTATTTGTCAATAAATATTGCAGGTATATTCAGCTGGAGCCCAACGGAGATGCTTAACAAAATTATAATAGAGCATGTTTAAAATAACACATTTCTGACTGTTGCTAAGTTTTCCGTTGTTGTTTAGAGAGTTGGGTTGCTATGAAGTGTATAGGTATATAGTGCGTGGATCAGTGTTTTCTGACATTGTTCATTTCAATCAACATTGAGAATTTTATCCTATCTGTAGCACAGTAAATTTTCAGATCAGCATCATTAAATGTAGCTAACAGTATATACAGTGTTTCACGCGAAGTGTTTACAACTAATTCAGATGCTTTAGCTACATTTAATGATCTGAAAATGTACTGAGCTAGTCATGCATATAGGATAAGCTTGACCATGCTAATTAGAACGAACTAACATAATATCAAAACCTCGAAATAGTATGCGTGTGTGTATTTGTCTCTATCAAAATATTTTTGTTTTGGTGTGTTTATAAGACAGATTGACCTTAAGTAACCATGCTTTGGTTATGTATTATTTGTTGTTGTTTTTGCTGTTGTTGTTGTTTTATTTGAGAAAAACTATGGCACATCAGAAGACAAGAAGGGTTTCTTTTGTTAAAAGTAGTTTTCAGCGCGTGGACACCATGACTGAGACGATTGGTCTGAGATGACTAGACTGAGATAAGAAAAGTAAGGTTAGCAAAACAGCTAGATTTCTCTGTCGCTTGGGTGAGAAATGGACATATATAAACTATGTTGGGGGTTTGGACGGAGACAAGAAAACACCAGTCAAGGGGGTATCATCATTGTCTCACCACGACGCTTGACCGAACGGGGAGATATATAATGTAACTCCGGCGACTGAAATGTCCTTGTCTCGGTTCGAACTCCAACGTATAGTATGTTTTATCAAAAGAACTCTTCACTAATGTTACCTTCCCAATTTTTACATGGATGGCATGCATACACATATGTTAATGAGGGCTTTTGTGTGACCGTTGCATCCGAATTACACAGATTATACGCGTGAGGAAAGAAAAATAACATCATAAAACGTCGCATAGTAATGCGGTATTATCATATTTAATATATGGATCTTTTATGAAATTGACAATAAATAATTACATTTATTACAAGAAACTTTAATTTCATCAAATCCGATTTTGAAGAAAACAATACATTCTTGTATAAAAATCCTGGCGGATAACCATGTGCTAAACTTTCAAGTTCCCGGATTCTTTGAAATTTTATTTTTCTGTCTTGGAAATTTGGCAAGTGCTGCTGTGAAATTCGCTTAAGGAGCAGTGTGTTGACGGATAAATGATTCTTTCTGGCTGACAAGTGCATTTGTGTCAACACATATTGAATGTATATTTTTGATTCAGCTAGGACACAGTGGAGATGCTTAACAACATAAGAATAAAGAATTTTTGACAACACATTTCTGACTGTTCTGAGTTTTCCGTAGTTGTTAAGAGAGTTGGGAGGCTATGAATTGTATTGGTCTATAGTTTATGTGCATGGATAAGTATTTTCTGTCATTTCATACAGCATTAAGAATTTTATCCAATCTGCAGCAGCTTCAGTTTTTAGGTCAGTGTCATTAAATGTAGTTCACAGTATTTAATTTATTTCACAATATATAAAACTAGTTAGTTTGCTTTAGCTACATTTAATGACAGTAATCTGAAAATGTATTGAGCTAGAGCTGCATATAGGATAAAATTGATCTTGATGTATGGAACTAACTAGCATAATACCAAAAAGCTTGACATGTATGCGTTCGTATCTTTATCTCTCTCGAAACGTTTTGTATGGTGTGTTCTCGGTTCTCAAAGATGGATTGATTTTCAGTTACTCTGTTTGTTATAGTTGTTTGATTTTAGAACAACGACGTCAGTCACAGCAGAAGATAACAAGGTTTTCTTTATTTAAAAGTGGTTCTGAGCGCGTGGACACCTTGACAAAGACGAATGGTCTGAGATGATTAGACTGAGATAATCAAAGTATTTCAGTCTAATTTGACTGAAATGGTCGTTTTGACATCAATGTCAATCTTTTTAAATCCCTTCCTTAATTTTATCCGTCAAGTGTTTGGCAAAACAGGAGACCAGATATTGTTTGTGTTCTGGCGATCTGTACTTCATTACCACTTCCTCTTCGTCTGTATCTTGGGGTTTTGCTTCAGCTGTGTCATCCCATTCCATTTCCATTGATTCTCCTTTATTCAAAGAAGGATAAGTATCTTCCATGATTTCTAATAGCTTAACGTCTCTCCAGCTGTTGATTTTGTATGGTATTATCGAATTCAGCATACAGAATGACATTCACTCGTCAGGTGAAAGCTTTATTAAACTAAAGTTCCAGATAAATCAGACCGGATTGTATACGGTGGAAATGTCTCCCGTCCCTCTTTTGGTCTGGAGTAAAATCGAAAGTTCACAAAACACAGCCTCCTTCATAATCCTCGTACGTAATGCCGTGACTGGTGTTGGTTCCTAACTGTCCGCTGTTCTCGTAAAAAGACAAGTACGATCTCAATCAATTCTTCTTCTCGTTACTAAAGTCAGATTCGAAAGGTCTGGTACACAAGGTCTTGCAATCGCGACTGACTTCGATCTTGGATACGTCATAGTGTTGAAAGTGGAAAGGAATTTCATTGTGGTATCCGTTGAAGGCTGCATTGCAGTGTCCGTAGCTTTTCCATCCAGATCGAGAACATCGTAAAATACAAGTAACTGCTACTCAGATCAATGTAATATTCGGGCTGTCCTTTCATTTAAAACTCTATGGGGGATTGATCCTGAATCCTTGACATAAGACACGCGATACAATTCGACACACTAGGATTGTTGCATCGTCATCATGGTGGGTGGCATGGCAAACAGATCCGGTTCTGAATTGGAACAGGAGCTAGCTTCTCGGTGCATCATTTCTGTTCTTTAATAATCAAAAACGTCTAATATTTAAAAACGTCTAAGTCTTAGACCGTTCTTCTTTTCTTAGTCTTTATAGCTTTATGAATGCGAAGGCTTTTTATGGGATGTTCTCGTTGTCGTCTCTTTCTACCTTGTCCTTGCTGTGACACCATGGAAGCAGAACTGACTGGTTTAGCAGCGACCATGACATTTATAGGAATTTCTCATCCACCCAAAATATTCATTCCCGTTTGAAGCAAGACATTTTTACGTGCACTCATAAGAGCTTTTATGGGAATTTTGTTTGTCGATGATGGCATTTTGGAGAAATGTCTTTACTGTGCTGCAATGCGATATCTTTTGTGGCGTGAAATCCTCGTGTCACCATCGGTTTCAAAACAGAGGCCACTGAACGAAAATACGATTATAACACATCTCCTAAACCATGTGCTCGTAGTGGAGCGACTCCTCGGTACACTGCATACATACCTTATGGGTGGTTAGATAATCGTTTTCGAAAATGATGTTTAACCGTGACTTTCCCTTTGGTCAATGGAATATTTTCTCCAAGATCTCCTTTCATACCAATGTTGAATCTATCAAAATGAGACTCACTGAGGGAAAATATGAAATGAGGATCTACACATTTGCCGCCAACGTGATAGGTGTTACCACCTTCCTGGTCAGGGTTCGTATTAGAATCCATTTTGAAAGTTATGACACGCAGTAACGTTACAGTAGTGTGTCCCACTACGTTGTACGCTACCACACATCGGAAAACACAAAGCCCTGCGTTCTACAGGGCAACGAATATACTTGTAAAATTCCACATTGCTGTTGATCTTTGGCTTAACATTCAGAGTTGTTTTTGTCTCTACACCTATTAAAACTGATGGACAACGTTTTGTATTCAAGAATCCCATAAGCAGGCGACGAGCCACATTATGGTTTTCGAGGTTGACAATTTTTCAGGCTTTGCCTAACGTGTAATTGACATCATCGTTTTAACCCAAGCTATCACTTCCAGTTGAGGAGGGGGTGGGACGAGTAAAAGGAGACACTGAGATATTACTAAACATGGGAACTGCTGACGGTAATAGAAAGACTTCTCGTACCTTGTCTTCCTCAAACCTTCGTGACTCTTTGTTTTGACCGCTGTAGGTGATGTTAGTGGAGGTGGTCTGTATCGTCAAAAGCTTACTTTTGCAAATTTTCTATTTCGAACAAATCGTTGCGATTGATCAAGGACTGCACGTTGTGCTGTAACGTGGATATCTTGGTCAAATGAAGATTGGGATGTAATTGCTGATTCCGTTGTTTGTGCCAAAGATGGCATCCATCCATCATGTTTAATGAACTAAAGCTAGATTTCGTCCATTATTCGGATTTTAATGGTCACTTCTGAGATCTTTTATTCCAGAGTCCCTAATATCTTCTTTGTCCTTTTTATCTTTGGCCCACGGGTAAAACACCTCCCAAGATTCTACCCAGCATGGCACCCGCAATTCCTTTCATAATCGGTCCTAACACTATAGGACGGACAATACGTCTTCATGTTTGGCTAAGAGATGAGGTTGTCCTTTTCTTATCTTTTTTTTTATAGTCAGAAGGTGGTTTGCACTTCTCTTGAGGACATTTTTGAGCCTTCAGGATCACATAAACACTGCCCCCCCCCCCCCCCCCCCGCCCTTTGCCACAGGTATATGTCATACAGGAAAGTGATTTTGTCTTTACGTCGAATCAACTTGATAACATGTTATACACGTCGTGGCGGGGTTCGCTATGGCCTAAATTGGGACATTAGACAAATCCAGTAAACTCTGTAACATGCCCGATCTCTCTTGGACTTTGATTTTGAGAGCAGATACTTTATGAGTAGCTACCATTACCGCTAAGATGGAAGAGGGTGTCGCCGCTAAACAAGAAGTTTTCTGGAAACGCGGGTGTCCATTGCTTTATCAAATGAGGAAGATCGGGTGTCAAACTGGGTTTGGCTGTCATCATTAGCAATGGAGTAGTGGAAGTACCTTACGCTACTGGAAACGCGGCCACCGTCACTGTAGGTCGTGGTTTACAAATATTAGGTAGCGTCATAGCCGACGTGCCTCTCACGATTAGAAGCTATTTTCTGTGCGATTTAAAATCTATGTGGGCTTTTCCTTTCATGTTGCTTCACACTACTGCTCTTTTTCTTCTTCTGGGTCCGTTTAGCCTTTTGTGTTGCGTCAAGGTTACTTTGATTCTATCAAAAAATGTTTGGCTTGATCTACTGACATCGTAAACCATCGGTAGACTTCTTTGAGACTGGTTACTAAGACGCACGAATCAATTTGACGAGAAGATGAAATGAAGGGACGCCTTGTTGATGCTTTGTGATACAGACTTAAAAGTCCGAGGTTTTTATATGTTTGTTTTATGTTCTTAAGTCAGCGAAGGGGATGTGTACACAATTTATCCATAGAACTTTTAAATAAGACAACGTAATGAGCATTGAGTCCTGTGGTGTGATGAGCTTTACTTTGTTGAAACAAAGCTTAAGATATATAAATGACACTGATATTACGATGATGCCCTATGCGGATAAACGACAGTTTAATTTCTTCTTCGTCTTCTCCTAAGATGTCGTCGAAAAGGACCAAATGAGTTTGACTGGGGTCAGACACGATCCCGTCGTCTTCGCCAGGAATGTCTTCCACAAACATAGTGGAATTGCCTCAACCTTATCGCAAGAGGCTGTATGCCGATTGCCAATCTTTGTAACACAACACGATCCTGAATCAAACACAAAATATGTTCTCTGTGCTACGTTTCACTGACGGACTCCAGTCCAACATACCTATCTAGCCTCTTCCATGTGTATACATCAGCAAGATACATACGCTCCTCTCCTGCCATCGTGTTCTCATTATTTATACTTTGAAAACGAAGTCATATGAACAACGTTCTTTTGCATACCAGGGCCCAGCAACGTGGAATGAATTGCTCACTGAAATTAGACACAACTGTACAGAGTGCTCTCAAATCTCACCTTTTTCGAATGCAAGAAAGAAACATAAAGAACTTATAATCTTGTCGTCGGGATGCTCATCTGTTCATGTTTTTTTAATCGGTCTCCTTCGATTTTAGGGTGACGTTGACCCAGGCAATCGATGTAAATGCAACCGTCTGTGTCTAGATATAATACGCAATCTCCTAGCATTACTAGAACATTGTACAATTTTAAGCGAGCATGATCTGTCATGTAAGCCACAATGATGACATGTTCAAATTCGTAGGCTTCTACAAGCACTTTAACATCACTTTGGCAAACAAACACCTTCTTTCGTTTATTTCTGTGTGGTCTAAAGTGATGCCTTTATACTCCCAGTATTTCCCTTTTTAATTTTGTTTTGGTCTTCGGGTATTTGGCACCAGGAAGGATAGCCTTCAGCTTTGTGTTTCAATTTCAAAAAGTTATTCCCGTAGTCTGCGAAAATACCTTTCTGAGTCTCATAGCCATTGTGGTATTTTGTTTGCCTTGGGAAAGCGGTGGATTTCGTACAATTCTAACATTTGAAACCCCTAGGTCCAGAGTTTTAGACAATTCCACTCTGACCAACTTTCCCGTCATGACGGGTTCTTCCTGGGTGTGCTGCCAAAGCTGGTCTTGACTGCACGTTTCGGCACAAGTACGGCACAAGGAAAACATCAGTATTCCTTGGCAATGGTGAGATAAAACGTGATGGACAAGTCCGTGGGAGGCAAGACTTTGCATTTTATCAATCAGTTTTATTGTTCGAATGTTGTCCACGTCGATGTGATAGTTCAGCAAGCGTGGGTGCCCTACCGAAAACTGACGACATGTTCACACCTAACGATACATCGAACACACGTCCAAGTATTTGATGTCTTCTCCTTTATCATTGTCGGATTGATACAGCAAACAGATAATATTTGTTCATCCTCCGTACAAACTGTACCGCGGATTCAGTGGGTCTAGCAACTTTTGACTTTAAACGATGCGTTTAAACTCGGGATCGGTTTTTAAAGAGTGATCTTACTCATGTTCGCACATTTCCACTACTCTCATCCTTGCTGTTCTAACTTCAAGCGTCTTTACAAGTGGCCTCAAACAAGTCTTCCATGGGCCGTTGTAATATCTGACGTTTGGTGTCACGCTGAGGGTAGCAGATGAGACATACGTGAAATAAGAACCCGTTAAACTCCTTCAGATGTTCTCTTTGCCTCCTTGGTTTTGGGCGTGTTGAATCCATTCGTCTTCTTTGTCGCACAAGTAATGTTGCCAGCGTATGGCTTTGATGGCGTCTGACAAAGTTGGTCTTTAAGGGTTTATGACAGCCAAAGTGTTTTGGGGCATGTGTTGCTCTCGATTGTTATAGCCATAGTCAAATTTCTTACAATAATAATTGTATCCTAGAAATAGGGCGATACTGGTGATAGAATCGATATGTTCATTGTGATGATAGACGTGAATGTATTTTCCGTCTTTGAAGTTTTGCCTCTAAACAGCAGAGGTCCGCGCACTTCTTGAGGGTATAGTTTTCAAGGTGTAGCATGGAGCCGAGACGTCTTGCAAATTTTGCATTTCAGAAATGCCGCATGGTGTGTCTTTGGATAGTCACTCTTGCTGTATTAAGGAGTTCTGCTTCTCGTCGCTGTTTGACTCGGTCCGATTGTCAAATATTCTCGCAAGCTCTCTTCCATTCTACCATGTCGTTCTTGTCGGCATCCTTTCGTCCTACGATGATGGCACAGGCTACACATATATTGTCTTGATGATTATTAATTTAGATAAAGCACGTTTTGGTGTTGCAAAGGGCTTCCACCAATAACACTTCTTTGCGTCTTCTTCCTTGAGGAAGAGAACCGTGGTTCATGAACAGTCTCGCTTTTCTGTCGGAGATGTGGAAGGTGTTAATTCTGCTTGGCTGTTAAACTCGATCCGAACGGGGTACTTCAACTTGTCGTGATGAATGTAAAGTCACAAGAAATCGTCTTCTTTGGCATCACATAACCTTTGCGTTTTAGCTAGAAAAGCATCCCACACCTCGGTGATGAAGTCTTCTGTATTCTCCAATAGGACATCGGACATAAGATCTGTAAACGTCACCGTGTACTAGTAAGCCGAAGTTCTAAAGTTTCTGGAGGAGAGCTATTCTGTCTCTTGAATTTGGTGGTAAGTTTGAGGAGTTAATGGTGGAATTTGTTTGGAGTCTCTGGGTCTGGATTCTGGCATGAATTTGAGACAAGACTTCAAATACTGTGCGAGGCGATACGTTTATGCCTCCTACTTTATTCTTCTTACTTTAAGAAACGATGCTATCGTTTCATCTGGACTGCAAATGGTCAAATTACTACACTTTAAAGGCTATCGTCCACTATATGTCCATGTGAGACCAGTGTATATAAAAGGTTAGTATCTACCCTTCGAGTATTCATGTCACTCTCAAACAGACCAGAACGATGGAAGAACCCACACAAATCTAACTTCTGATCAGAGCTTTGCGAGTTGTCATGCGAAAGTTTTCTTAAGAACAGTCGGACTACTCCCCTCCTTTCGCTATACAAATCAAGATACTTGCTATATCTGTAAGAAGAAATGACATTGGTCTTCATAATGTCCAGACCTTGAAAAAGCAAACAGGTACCAGAAGAGACAAATTCAAGATACCTGTTATCAGTGTAAAGTGAAAGGACATTGATATTTAGGCTGCTCTAAGAAACAACAGAAACAGGAGCCAAAAAGACGAGACGAAAGTGAAATAGAAGGGAAAACAAAACTTTTGATAGTGAGGAAATTCAAAAACTTGGGTAAGAGTGAACAAAAAGACAGAAGTCTATGAACTTTTTAAAGTTGTATTTTGTTGTGATACTGGATGGTAAGATTTGTATCAGAACAAACCAGACAAAAGCAACGTAAGTGTCTCTTGGTTTTGATTGTTTAGAATAAGGACCTACATTCAAGCACTCAAACACGTACATTAAGGGGTAAAAGAAGATTTAGAGTTTAAATTGATTTTGGCAAAAGGAATACTATTACTTTTAGAAAAAAGTTAGTGGCCCTGAAAAGGACCGTTAGGTGTTTGTTTTCTTTAACAACAAAATACAAAGCAGGAGCGGGACGTAATGTGCTTTAACTGCCTTTTCTTTTTGTCACGGTCAAGGTCTGAACTGGCTCCTGTCGATGACTTGGTAGAAATCACTAAGGGCGGTATCTCAGGTGTAGTAACGGATTTGGTTTATTTGGCACGGGTAGGTCGTAGTAACGGATTTGGTTTATTTGGCATGGGTAGGTCGTAGTAACGGATTTGGTTTATTTGGCATGGGTAGGTCGTAGTAACGGATTTGGTTTATTTGGCACGGGTAGGTCGTAGTAACGGATTTGGTTTATTTGGCACGGGTAGGTCATAGTAACGGATTTGGTTTATTTGGCACGGGTAGGTCGTAGTAACGGATTTGGTTTATTTGGCATGGGTAGGTCGTAGTAACGGATTTGGTTTATTTGGCACGGGTAGGTCGTAGTAACGGATTTGGTTTATTTGGCACGGGTAGGTCATTTTCTCTTGGGTAGTATTAAGGAAGTCTAATATATTTGTTTCAATCTCCTTAACTCAAACAAAATGTCACCGTTTGATTTTCACTGTCCTACTTCTCTCCTAGACCTTGCTTTCTTTACTGCTAATTCTTCGTCCTGTCGTTTCTTTCTTCTTAACTGATCTTATTGATGCCTTTGTAGGATGAAAGCGTGTTCTGTTTCTTTATGTTGCTGTAAATATTTCTCCAGTTCTTCTTTTTGTCTCTGTTTTTAATCTTCGACGTGTAGTAAGGAAGATGAAGGCGGCAAATGTACATGTACCGGAACAAATTCTTGCAAAGAAGAGAGAAAGTCAACTGAATCCCAATTAAAAGCGGTCTCTTCTAGAAGTATATATGTTTTGAATTTGGTAGTCACTGCTGTACATTCGCTTCTCGTTTTCTCGGCCAGTGCACCCCAATTCATCGTCGTCATAGTTTCCATCATGTTTGAAAACTCAGTTGCATGGATTCACTGCGCAGATACGCTAGTGCACCTATATGGGTAATGCGACGTCATATACTACTCTTTTTGGATTGGAAGTCAGACTGTGATGATTTGTTTAACACGTATTGGGGTTGGTGAAAGACCTAATTGCGTTTCGACCCGCTCTTCCGCTATAAATAGCCACAGTTCACTGGAATCCCTTCACCTGTTTTCCTCACAAGATGTGGTCAAATGTTAAATCATCTACCCTCCTATCTTTAATGCTGTTCGGTAAGGACTTAAACATATATGTAAAATCATCATGGAACAATATGAGGATCACCGATACGAGCATTTGAAAAGGAAAGAATTAATAGAGACAAGGCTGTCTGAAGATTGTCCTCGTCTACGTTCCAGAAGTCAGAAGTTTAAGAAAGAGAAGACCTATGTGATACTCTCTATGCTGGCCAAATAATGATCACATTAAAACCAACGGCCCTTTCCAGGGCCACTCATATGTCTATAAAAGATTAGCTTTCTTTCCTTTTTAAAAAAGTATGTATGTATGTATGTATGTATGTATGTATGTATGTATGTATGTATGTATGTATGTGTGTGTGTGTGTGTGTGTGTGTGTGTGTGTGTGTGTGTTTAAGTCTTTATACATGTTTATATGTGTCCTTAAAATCACGCCATATACAAGGCTGTCTATGACGTTCCTCCAGATTCAGGTCAGTCCCTTGAAACACTGTTGCTACCGTGACCTCACCTGTTCCATTCATATTGTCCCTATACAATGTTATGACTATGAATACCCAATATTCCCCATGTTCAATTCCCATTTACCCTAAACAACCCCCGGGGTGGGTGGGTCTGAAATGTATTTTCCCATAGACACTAAACATCCCCCTTCACTACTTTCAGAATAACATCCGGGATGCTACTGAAACAGTGGAACAATCATGAAATGGAAACCGTCTTCGAATATCCAGGCCTGGTAGCCAAAGGCTCTCCAGCGGAAGTGGCCTTCGGTTGTGACTTTGCCGTTTATTCATGAATAGACTAATTTAGATATACTCGATATGGAAGGTCAATCCAGAACTTCCGATATGTTTGTATGCGGGATGACCTTGCAACTTTAAAATGGGGATACCAATAGGACACGTAAAGCATTGGGTAGCATATGTGGTGACACCCTAACATCTTTTTAAATTTGACACTTACAGCCTTGCACAACCACCTAAAGTTCTTGATTATTTAACCCGGTGCGGTTATTCAACCAGGCGTGACTGTTCCATATTGTTAGTTTTAAAGACTTTGCATGCATCTGAGTGTTCTCCAACCTCTCGAACGCCTTTAATTTGACCTTATAACTGAGAAAGAACGCTTAATAGTATACGAAATGCCTGCTGACAACGCCTTTAATTTGACCTTATAACTGAGAAAGAACGCCTAATAGTATACGAAATGCCTGTTGACAACACCTTTAATTTGACCTTATAACTGAGAAAGAACGCTTAGTAGTATACGAAATGCCTGTTGACAACGCCTTCTATTTGACATTAAAACTGAGAAAGAACGCTTAATAGTATACGAAATGCCTGTTGACAACGCCTTTAATTTGACCTTATAACTGAGAAAGAACGCCTAATAGTATACGAAATGCCTGTTGACAACACCTTTAATTTGACCTTATAACTGAGAAAGAACGCTTAGTAGTATACGAAATGCCTGTTGACAACACCTTCTATTTGACATTAAAACTGAGAAAGAACGCTTAATAGTATACAAAATGCACGTTGACAACGCGGCATTGATGTGGATCTGTCCAGGTTTGCCAACGAAGTTGTATTGACAGAAAGTTTCTAGACGTGATTTAAATGAATTATATGCTATCGAGCTTGTGTTTTTATAGATTCAGAGATTCAATTCAATCGATTTCATTTATTAAAGACCACATTGAAGATAATGATACTATGACAAAATAATACTTGGATTAACTGATCGGAGAGTTGCCTTAACCAACACGCGTAGTAAATAACCTCATGGGTCATATAGGTGAGCATAGTAAACAGCGAAGAAGAGGAAACGAAATACAACATAGCAAAAGGCTGACAAAGTTTCATTCATGTTCGTAGTGGTTTTGGTACACAGAAACCTCACATCTTAAGTGTACGAGATTCTGGATAATATTTTTACATTGTAGCCTGAGTTGTAGAAAAATGGAGTGCAAAATCAATAAATAATGATCTGTTGTTAGACCATCAGTAACGTGTACCGTTGAAAACTACAAAGTAATGTTGGTCTCCGGAGATGAAATTCAAATCGAAGAACTCAACGTTTAACCTTTTGGTGGTGATGTTTATGATTAGATGTATAATTATTTACAAGTCATGGATCCTGACCGCGATGATGAGGTTGAGAAATTAGCCGATTCGGTCATGGAGCGGCTAATAGTGGATGCTAACATTTATGGTGATTTTTTTTCCCCTACTTGTCCACAAATATTTGTGTCAGAGAGCTGTTAATAAGTCAATTATACAATGAAATAAATCATATTAAGTGCCAAAGAGAGACACATGGTATCAGCCTAATGTACCAATTGAAACTCGAGACCAGATTGGAGTTACAGCAAAGACATGTGACAATGCTTAATCCATAATTTCATGCTTGGTGTCAATCACCCAGCGAGTTTTCTATCACACTAATGAGATGACCACAGACAAGCCCAGGATGGAACATTATCCTGCAAGCATATCGATGCACAAACAAGCACATAAGCAGCAGAGAGGGTGAATCCTACAACGTTTTTAGACAAAATTTGATTGAAATCCTAAAACGAGCCTTCCTACGATCTTATTTTAACCAAAAAAAGGCGAACCCTACAACGTTTTCAGACAAAAAAATTGATTGAAATCTACATACGAAATCATTTTAACTAAAAAAATGAAAACGATTTTTCAATCAATTTTGGTCGCAACTTGTTGTCATCCACCCTCTCTGCTGCTTAGTGATTTCAGTTCTGGGTTAATAATTCTTTTACGATTTTAACCGAATATTTGATCCAGTCCGATACGATATCGTGTCCGAGGATCATGTAGATTTATTGTTGCGAATCCGTGCGGAGTCGACTGAGCATAACTAAAGAAATCTCGAAATTGATTGAAGTCCATATCAGAATACCATGTCTGCCAAATATTTCGTAGCGTATGAGTATCAACTCCGTTGAATACAGACAATAAATTACAGTTATCTCTGATGACTTTTGGAACCTGAGTGTAGCGTTGAGTGACATATATCACGTCAGTGTTTTTATGCCTGCCTCTGGAAAAGATCCTAGCAGGATTTTTTTGTTTATCTAACATTATATCGTCGTATACGACTAAATTGTTAATATCTCCATCAATATCATCAATGCTCGGTGCTTCATCGATATCGGTTATAAACTCAATAATACCCTCTCCGGATTTTTCTACCGCGCTGTCGTTAAAATCTTTTAGCACTTCATAACATCGTTGATCATCTACGCTAGGGGCAATTAAATACAACTTATCCCACTTCATCCATCTCATTATTAAATTGAGCAACAATTGCGTTTTACCGGATCCAGATGGCCCGATTATAATCATCCGGATAGAGTTTGGTAGCGCTGCATGATGCTTAATTGGTTCTCTTGTTTTCGTCGCTGAAAAATCAATTATATCCATATTTCTATACATAAATTATGGATCTATATTGTGTGAAGTGTAAAACGCGTACTGGCACAGATGATGTGACGACGATTACAACTAAAAATAACCGATCAGCGCTTTCTGGTAAATGCGTGCAATGTGGTACAAAGAAATTTAGATTTGTGTCTATGAAATCTGATTTAAAAAAAAACGAGGAGGTGATATCGCAGCCAAATTAGCAAAACTCCCTGGAACCCCATGGGCAAAGTACCCCGGAGAAAAGCACCTCCCAGGATATAGCTACTGTGGACCGGGAACCAGACTTGATATCAGACTCAATAATCAAAATCAACCCAACCCCGGTGAAGAACCAATAAACGCCATTGATAAGGCCTGTCACCTTCATGATGTTGCTTATAAAAGCAGCAATCTGCAACACAGGCATCTAGCAGATGTGAAATTAATTCATGCGTTAAATGCTATTCCTGATAAATCCTTCAAAGAAAAATTGGCTTCTTTTTTAATAAAATCGGCTATGAAAAGTAAATTGATGTTAGGTGCCGGTAATTAATAATATGGAATCAATTTATTATTCTCCGAGGGGATACTGGAGGGGTAACGCTGCAATCAATAAACTCGCTAGTGCTGCAAAAGTGAAAAAAACCACTGCGGCTAATTGGTTATCCAAACAGGCACTATGGCAAATTTATCTACCACCGCCTAAACAAATTAACTACTCGCATTTTGATGTGACCGTTCCTAATGAAGTTCATCAAGCTGATATACTATTTCTGCCGCATGATCGCGGTTACAAATACGCGTTAACCGTAGTTGATGTTGCGAGTCGATACAAAGAAGCAGAACCGCTAAGGACAAAATCATCTACTGAAGTTGCTTCTGCATTTGAAAGGATTTATCGACGAGGTCCTCTGCGTTGGCCAAATCTGTTACAAGTTGATCCTGGCAAGGAATTTCAGGGTGCAGTGTTATCTACAATGAAACATCATAATGTCACCATACGACGAGGGCATACTGCGCTACATCGCGATCAGGCCATTGTAGAACGATTTAATCGGACGATTGCTGAGCGGTTATTTGGATATCAATACGCAAAAGAATTCATTCAAGAAAAGCGATCCAGTGAATGGGTTAAAAGATTACCATCTGTGATTACTGCACTGAATAACGAGATTACTAGAACAATCAACATGAAACCTATCAACGCGATTAAAAAGAAGTCAATACCCGTACAACCACAAAAAGATTTCCCTAGAAACGCTAGCGTTTCCCAACCAATTCTTGGTAGTAATGTCATTGTGAGGTACTTATACGAACCAGGAGAGCTTGAAGGGGGTAGAAAAAGAGCTACTGATCCTATTTGGAGCGTCACTACGCATAAGATATCTAGTATAACACGATCAACTGGTAGACCTCCAGTCTATAAACTGGATTCAACTGCCCCTCAGCGGGGTTTTACTCGACAACAACTACAAGTGATTCCCGAGGATACTCAATTGCCACCGCATGGTCTTAACTAGCACCGTTGCGTCTATTGCACTCAAGACAAGTCAACATCACATTATTTCTGACATGACCGAGATTGTTATTTTTTCTGTCTAAGGTGAATTGGCGAGGATCCTTATCCGAATACTGCCAACGCATTATACAATTGCAACTCGCGCAGTGATTATTCTGTTGTTTCTTCAAAGTGATTATTAATTTAGCATCAATATCAAATTCTCGTTGTTTTTTTTTTTGTCCTGTTGTTTGTAACCGGAGAGTTTTTTATTAATGATGCTAACATCAATATCACTTATTGTTGTGTCATTATCATCACCAATGATTTCATCATCGAGGACAATTCTTCGAAGTTGATTTATGTTTCGTACTCTGGATACTGCGAGATAGACTAAATTTGACCATTCGATGCGATTATCTACCATCCAAACAATTGTATCCGATATAGTCAATCCCTGTGAAGAGTGTATTGTTGCTGCGTATCCTAGCGTCCACGGGGATTTATTAGCACGCAATGCATCTTCAACGACATTGATATCAACCAGCACAATATCATTTAATACCAGAATTTGTTTTTCACTCTGTCCTGGAATATCAACTTCAATGTTTTGTTTTCGTGTATCCGATGGCCTATAACAAAGGGGTACTGGAAGCGTTGCAAATTTTTCTTTATGCAATTCAAATAACTTCATCTGAAGTGTATCCCTGACTATTTTTCTACTTGCAATGATCAAATCGTTTGGTCTCCACGCTTCCCAGAAATCATTCATTGGAGTTTCTGAAATCACTTCACGCGCTATTTCGCATTGGATTCTATCCGGTTGTAATCTAATTAGTTTCTTAAATTCTCGTAATCGTTCATCAAGTGATCTATAATCAGTGGTGATTTCTTCATAGTAGTCTACAAAACCCTTTAGCCATTCATGTGGAGATGCACCGACAAATGGTGGTGGTTGGCCTTGATCCCCGCACATGACGACTTTTGTGTTTTTGGTTAACAACCACTCAAGAAATGTTTTTAATACATCTAATGACACTGTGCATATTTCATCCCAGATTATGATTTCAGGAATGAATTTATCACCCATTCGATCAGGAGTCCATTTGTCACCCTTCCATCGAAAGAAGCTGTGATAAGTGCAAGCATTTACCCCTCGTTGTATCATCTCTCTGGCGAGTCTGTGAGTCGGTGTTAGCACAATCATGTTAGTAGAAATACAAGTATTTCCACCACCACGAAATAATTCAATTGCACGAGTTGTCTTTCCTGACCCACCACAACCGTTTAAATAAACTGTCTTGTATCTACATACTGGATCAGATACCGGTGGTGCATTAGAAAATTCTGATTGAATTTCAATACGGTTACAACAAAGATATTTATCATCCATGGCAACGTCTGCGGATTCACAATACTCATGTAGCATCTCCTTTTTAAATCGCCAACGCCCCCAATTTTCTTCGGGATCTGTGAATGCCGCTACAGCTGATTTGTACTTATTGTGTATATACATCGAATCAGTGGCTACTCTAACCGCGGTATTAGGAAATCTATTTATCATCGAAAATAGATTAATGCAAGCATAGGCTAACATTGAACTTCTCAAATGTGTGTACTGGGAATTATATCCATCACAGTAGGTAACAACTGTACCTAATTTCTCACCATTGGATAGAAAAGCATCCTTACGGGATACAAGTTTTCCCTGTTTCATTAAATCCGCTACAATAAAATCGTATTCAGCGACATCTATGATCAACCGCGAAGAGTATTTTGCGTTGTCGTATCGTCCACCCTGGGTAAATTTACCGATTATTCTTCTTCCGAGATCTTTTGCTTGTTCTTTTTTAATTTCAAATAACTTCTTAGACCAATTTATGATTTCTTCTTCACTGAAATCTGGAAACTGTTTTCGTAGTTCGTTGATTATTCTATCTAGATTGGGTTGTGGTAGCCAAACTTCTTTCTGAGCTCGATAGCATATAATAGCCTCGGAAACAATCAACGATATTAGCATACCACAATCAATCATATATCTCAATAGCACTATTGGCATCTAGTGTTTTTCAGATAGGTGTCTACCGAGCCAAACATAACTACACGGATGTAACCCTGTAGCTAATTCAAATGATATCACACGAGCGAATCCGGTTAAATCAAAATCAGGCAATGGTCCATTAATCGCAACACGAGTCATTTCATGCGTGGGGTGTCCAAATCGTTTGAAGTACTCAGCGCATTCCCCATACCCGAGAAAACTTCCGGGATAACACGCGGATATATCAATTGAAATCATACCATCACGTGAGTATTTCGTATTCCACAGTCCTCCATGACCAAATTCGACGCAACTCAATTTAACATCCTCGAGAAAATCATTTCGTGTTGGACGCCATGAGTTTTTTTCTCTTGCGAAGTGAGCTACCACTGATGGAATAGTAAAACTATCCGTGAGTAGTTTTTCATGGGAATTCTCCGGTGAAAAATCACTAGCGATTTTTCTCATTCTGCTATCTAATTCTTCAATGCGATATAATTCACCATTTGGTTTTACAAATTGATCGAATTCTTCATCACTTCTAAGTAACCACACTGACACAGGATCATCTTTACACAACGCATGAATAGCATCGAATAATCTCTCTTCATAGAAAACATCCCCGACGAACTCCTTAGGGATATATTTCACGGTTCGTTCTCGTGGAAATATTGTTACCGCAGGTGTCCACGCGTGTTTGTTATGATCAATAATCTGTATTGGTGCTCCATTTTTGTTATATTTCGGTTCGTATAAAACCTCTCCGGTTATCGTCATAACGGTTATTGGGAATCGTAATGATGTTTCTAATTTAGCTATATCAGAAATCTTTGCACCATGCTGTTTCACTGTCAGTTCCCACTCGGTTATTTTCCTACGTCGCAGATCAGTTAGTTTATTTCCTCGGGATGCATTTGTGAAGTGTTCTATTATTCGTTCTGCTACACAATTAAGCCCTGACGAATATTTCATAGGAGCTAGTTTTGCGATATCGGGTTTATCATTTAACGGATATATCCCATAAACCATTGCTGTTACGGGATAAGATCTTTCGTAGTATGGTTTATCAATGCCGGTTAGAATCCCTGGTTTGGAATCTCTACTCACAATGACAGCTTTTTTATTCTTGAGGATTGGTTCAAATTTATCCTTAATAATCCATTTGCCATCGACTTCGATAATGAATTTGATTCGGAAAAAATGCCGTTTTTCCCCAACACGTGAAATTATCACTGCTGCTTTTTCATCAGTCATGGTAGCATCAACAACACCATCAATTCGAAATGTTGACCAACAATAGGATGCTCCATCACGCTTGAATTCATTAAAACAGTCTCTGATTTTACTAATCATGGCTTTATCAAGAATTGTATTCTTTGGTGTATTAGAAACTATATCGAGATTGAATTGGGCATCTTTCCAGGGGTAATTTCTCTTGGACGTTTTTTTTGGTTTATCGAGATTAAATCTAGGATTGATTTTCAATAATCTCTTAAACTCTTTCATGTTTCCGTCTATTGGACGTTTTTTGGGTTTATCGAGATTAAATCTAGGATTGATTTTGTTACGTGTTTTTGGTTTATCGAGATTAAATCTAGGATTGATTTTCAATAATCTCTTAAACTCTTTCATGTTTCCGTCTATTGGACGTTTTTTGGGTTTATCGAGATTAAATCTAGGATTGATTTTGTTACGTCTTTTTGGTTTATCGAGATTAAATCTAGGATTGATTTTTAATAATCTCTTAAGCTCTTTCATGTTTCCATCTCTTGGACGTTTTTTGGGTTTATCGAGATTAAATCTAGGATTGATTTTTAATAATCTCTTAAACTCTTTCATGTTTCCGTCTCTTGGACGTTTGTTACGTTTTTTTGGTCTATCGAGATTAAATCTAGGATTGATTTTTAATAATCTCTTAAACTCCTTATCAGCATTGAATTCAGCATTTTCGAAGTCAATCTCTTGAACTCCTTCATGCTATAATTAAAACAAGCATTTAAATGAAAGATTTTTATATATGAATCACTGCAAGTGGCTTATGATTGGATCAGTAATCCCGTGTAACAAATCATGCAGAAACGAGTTCTGTGGGTATCATATGCAAAGCTTTCGTCGTGGAAGCCTTGGTCCGTTACCGTGCATACGATGTGGAGTTGGGGTTAGGGGAAAATCTCAGTTGTGTTTGAATTGCGGTGGTAAGCGATACAGGGAGTTGAAGCGATATTATGATAAAAGAATAAAAAATGGACAATCAATCAGAAATTATGACCCTGACGCTGACAAAGTCAGTATTCTTGACGCTGACAAAGTCAGTATTCTTGACGCTGACAAAGTCAGTATCAAGGATAAAATCATAAGAACTCCTCAAGACTACATCGAAAGATTTATCATTAAACCAAACAATGAATTAAACAAACAATAGTATTATGTATACGAATGAACCAAGAATTCAAACAACACCCTGTGATCACAAATTATGAAGCATCCAGTGATGGTGTTGTAAGAAACCGCAGACTGAAGAAATCAGTTGGTGCTGACAATGGTATGGGGTATTTGGTGTTTGGTGCTGGAAAGAAGAAATATCTCAATCATCGTTTCGTGTACGAGTGTTTCCATGGATTGATCGAGGATGATTCTGTCATTGATCATATCGATTCTAATCCGAAAAACAATTCTTTATCAAATCTGCAGGCTGTTACACAAAGTGAGAATACCGAACGAGGGGGGACTGGGAAATACTCGAAAAAAGCGAGACCTGTGAAATCTTTGAATACGATAACTAACGAAGAAAAAATATTTCAATCAATGAATGAAGCCGGTAGGCACTTCGATATTTGTAGAGCCTCAGTACGATATGTTGCAGAGGGAATAACCAAGACGGCTATTTCAAAAAGGACGGGACAAAAAGTTCAATTTAGTTATGTCTAATGCGTCATATTTTTCATTTAGAAATATATCATTATTATAGAATAATGAATTCTGAAAACATGAATAGCATCATATCCGAGATTTCAAAATTGAAAGTTTGGGATATTGAACTATCAGATGGGTTAAATCCTGATCAAATCATGTCTGATTTTCAGGATATAGAATACGGAGTTAACAACAATAAATACATGCTACCAAAGAAGTATGCGCTCATCAAAAGAATTCAGAATTCTATTAAGGACTCTCTCGCATTTTCCAGTGACGTAAGTGTGTTCGCTCCGTTGTATACCATCGTAGAACGAATACGAAAAGAATTGGGGTACGAATACGAATTGAAAAAGGAGGTTAATTCTAAAATTAGAAACCTACGGGCGTTAATTCAAGAAAATGAACAATTTTGATTGACCATTTATCATTATTTGATTGTGACCGTCCCTCATAGAGATTTTAATTTTTTTTTTAACATTTTTTGTTTGAAAACAACAAAATCAGTGAATAAAAAATTGATGGCTGGTTGGTCCGGTATCAAATACACTAAAAAAATCATAATGGGGAATCGGCACATTACATTTTATTATTATATGAAAAAGTGCCGTTTCCCCACCAATCGTAGAAGCTGTTATAGGATTAAATAACACTTCCATGACCATATCAAAAATCATCCGATGGTGTTAGGTCGGATTGAAAAAGTGTTTTGCAATTGAAAAATTGTTTCTGATTTCAAATAATGGTCAATGAAGCATTAACAACCCGATTGGCTCGTGAACGACTGGATGCAATCAGGAGATTTGTACCAATTCGTGACTCTGTAAGAAATAAACTGCAACAACGACAGAGTTTACAAACTGATTTTGCTGCGGGATCCGAAGAATTGTTTAAACCAGTAACCACAGCAACGTACGGGGTAGAGCGTGCTATACGGGGGAATGATCCCGAGACGGGGAAATCTGTTATCGGTGAACTTGAAAAAATAGCAGCGAAAACTGAACAAACAAAACAGACTGTACAAAAAATGGAATCAAAAAGAACAGTAGATGATTTACGCGTGAGATTTAACGAGGAAGGGTTAGCAGCAATTGATAAGACTGATCCACCAGAAATTCCTGCGCTTGTTGTTATGACTTATGAAAACAGAAAAAAAATGTTGAAACCAGAACATCATAAATATGTTAAGAATTTCACTCATTGGGCTGATATATTCTACAAAATCAAAACTAAAAAAAGTCAAATTAAGACAGATAGTGCATCATACATTGAATATATCAATGCGGTGGATATAGTGTATAAACAATATGAAAAACAAAAACCGCAAAAGCGACAGCAACCTGCAAAGAAAATATCTTTTTCACCTAAAAAACAACAACTACCACCTGATGATGATGATTATGATCCTCTTGGTTATTTACAACCCATGGATGAAGAAGAAAAACAGGATGAAGCAACTGGTTATAGCGGAAGTGGATTGCAAGATTCCAGTGAGAATCCAAGGATTTCATGTCCTGGTAGTGTTATCAATGATATATCACGATTAGAAGTTCTTGTAGGAGGGTTCCGAGCTGGAAATAACTCACCGGAAATAATTAATGAAGCATCTGATATCTGTAGACGATTATTTCAGGGTGGTATCATGGATATCAGCACATATCGAGATTTCATTGGCGAGTTAGTGGAAAGTGGGTATCACAGTGATTAATCACCGAGACTGAATAAAAACGCTAGCGTTTCCAATTGAAAAATTGTTTCTGATTTCAAATAATGATCATACACTACAATCATGATAAACCAACCCCCGTCTACGTAGTTAATTCACGGTTTCCAGTTTATAGAGCATACTACGGAGATGGTTTAGGCAATACCATTGCAGGGTTATTTGCGAGAATGGCTCCAAAAGTGATGCCGTTGGCTAAACAACTAGGAATGAAAGCAATTGAAGTTATTCGTGATAAGGGTATTGGTGCTGTTGGAGATCTTGCTGGAAAAGCGTTTTCAACTGCGAAGAATAAAATAACATCATTAGTGAAATCACGAAGTGATTTACGAAAAAAGAAACCGTTACCGTCTACAGCGGAAATGCCTGCAAGTGTTAGTAGAATTATAAATAACGCAGTAGATGAAAAATTAGCGTCGATGGTAAATCAAGGGGACCAAAGCAATATTGCAAATATGATAGCAGGAAGCGGCTTTAAAAAACTACGTCGATGAAAATCGTTTATGATTTCACGATTTAGACTCTGATAAATAGAATAAAATGTTCAAAAAATCACATGATCCGGCGTTTGATATAGACGCCCCAGTTGGCAAAGATGATTCTGTACGCGATTATCAATATTACGCTTATCATGCAATAGACGCAAATAGTCGATCGCGAATTGAACTTCAAGTCCATGATACCAGTAAATACTTTCTACCCGCTGAAGCGTTTATTGAAGTAGAAGGAGAACTTGTAACAGCTGGTGGAGCATCATATCCAGATGGTACTCAAGTCGGTTTTGTCAATAATGGTATTATGGCGTTATTTGAGAGTGCAAGATACCTCATTGATGGAAAAGAAATCGAGTCGATAGATCGCGATGTTGATGTGGCTACAACAATAATCGGGTTAGCGAGATATTCTGATGATTATACAAGATCAGCAGGACCTTCTATGATGTTTGCAAAAGATGGTAGGAATAACGCTGGAGGAAAACAATTCGTTGTAAGACGACCAAAAAAACGTGATAATAATGATGCTGAGGTCGAGGATATGATTATAAACAACGATCCTAATTTCAATCTAGGAGCCGCAACACGAAACTCAATGTTGGAAGGGCGGCGTAAATTATTTTCTTGCGCAATTCCACTGCATCACATATTTGGATTCTGTAGAAACGTCAGAAAAGTTATCTACGGGGCGAAGCATACAGTATCGCTTGTACGAAAGAGTGATGATAACGACGCAATTTGGAGGATTCCAGCAAACCCAGATGCAGCACATATAAATGATGATGCCGGTAAAGTCAATTTAACAAAAATATCATTGTGGATGCCAGTGTTGACTCCAGCAATCACTGCAGAAGAACGATTACTATCATTTATGGACCAAGGAGGAAAGTCGTTGTTGAGTTGGCTAACCGTGAGTACAGATGTGAAGCAATCAAATATCAACGGGTTATTCACTTGGAACCTAGCATCAAAACAAGGCGTTTCTGCGCCACGTCATATATTTATTGCGTTACAAGATAACGCACGAGTTGGCGATCAACGTTTCAGTCATATGATATTTGATCAATTAGGTGTGAAAGACGTCTCACTGAGAATAAACGGCCAGCAGGAACCATCCGAAGATATACAACTTAATTACACAGAAAATCATATTGCACGAGTTTATCATCGTCTGTTGTCATTTATGGCACGCGACCAAAATGTCGATACTGGTTTGCAAATATCACAATTGGATTTTAAAAATCTGTATCCGATCTATTACTTTTCGCTGGAACATCTCGATTTAACAAGACAATCCGTCGTTGATATACACTTTAGAGCTAATGTAACCAAGCCTGATGCTATTGAGAATTATAGAGCGGTTGCTGTCATTCTCAGCGACAAATCAATGCTACTTGAAGGTGTTGGTGGAAGAATGAGAGTGGTAGATGCCCCAGTGGAAAACATGTAAACGATTTAGAATCAATCAATTATGTATAATGTCATATAGTGTTATTAGTGTTACGTTAACTCCCGGTCAATTAAAAAAATTGCAATCGGAATCAGCTAAAAAATGTGGAACCACAATCACGTTGAAACCCAACCAAATGACTGGTGGTGCAAATAAATTATCACTGACAACTCGTCAAATAAAACATTTCAATGATGCACTTGCAGCCAAAAAAGGGGTTCAGATTACTCTCTCTGCGGCTGCTATCAAAAATATGATTAAAACAGGCGGTATATTTCCGTTGTTAGCTGCGATTCCAGCATTAATTGCAGCAGCAGCCCCAGCGGTGGCTAAAGCGGCAGCGTTAGGAGCCGTTGGTACTGCAGCAGGAATGGCACTAAAGAAGGCAACTGGGAAAGGATATAAAAAAAAGGGACGATCCGTTCACGGATTGGGTCTAAGACTACCAGGAACCCCGTATTCGTGGTACAGCGGAAAGGGTCTAAGACTACCAGGAACGATTTATTAATTCAGGAATCGAAGATTCCCATGTCCAATTTTGATTTAATGGATGCGGCTAAAAAACTCGCGATTAAAAACTTCAGAGGTGTCTTTATGAAAGATCAATTACCACATCAACCAAACAGCGTTGAAACCGGAATCATTAATTTAGATAACAGCACCGGACCTGGAACTCACTGGGTTGCATACGCTATTGATCCACGTGGGATTGTTTATTTCGATTCATATGGATTAGCCCCACCAAAAGAGTTTATGCGGTATATAAAAACCCTTCCAATGAAGACTTGGTATTCTACGCTACCAACACAAACGATGATTGACCCACCAATATGTGGCAGCGAAGTATTAAATGTCCTTGACGCTATTTCTAACTCCTTGAGTAACCCAAGCGGAAAACCACCTCATATTGTCGTAAATGACTACACCAGCAATCGCTGGAAATCGAAACGATTTTAGAGAGAGAAAGAGTTTTACAATAACATGATTGATATTTGGGGGAGATCTTTGAAACCCAAACCCGATGGCACTGCACCACCTGATTCTATCAAGGATGTAAAAAAAATAATTGAAGATGAAATAGCTGAGACGTTAAATTTAACAAGTGTTGATCCTAATGAAATAGTTGTATTTCAAGACAAACAGGGTAAATTGAAATCCAGTGATGTGTCATTGAATGACATTTTAGTTAAACAACGAAACGCAATCGAGAACACCGTTGCGTTATTTTCCGATCAGGGTAAATTGAAAACCAGTAATATTTCTCTGGATGATATTTTGGTTAAACAACGAAACGCAATCGAGAACACCGTTGCGTTATTTTCCGATCAGGGTAAATTGAAAACCAGTAATATTTCTCTGGATGATATTTTGGTTAAACAACAAAACGCAATCGAGGATACTATCGCGTTATTTTCCGATCAGGGTAAACTAAAACCGGGTGTACTCGTTTCGACGATTACAGATCGATTAAAAACTCTCAACGATGATTTAAAAGATTTTTTGGTTATACTAACAGCACTTGAATCTAAAATTGAAGAAAACGGAAAACAGTTTATATCATTTCGTAGAAATATCATTGATAAATTTATTGGAACCCCGTTAGATAAAATTGAACTAAAACTCCCGGATATTAAAAAATCCATCGATGAGACGAAAAACTTCATCGAAGCCGTCAAAGGTGATTTTTCGAGGATGATAACAATCATTGAAAAAACAAAAATTCCTCATGAGAAAACCAATAACGTAGTATATACAATCCAACACGGATCATTTGAGTGGACACCTGCAAACAACAAATTAGATATCACAGCTACTATCAAGGGTATTTATCGATTAACGCTGGTAGCACCAATTCAATTTAATATATCATCGTCGAGTTCATCCGGGGTTAACAATACGATTTCAACGATCATCGACAAGGATAAAACTGAACGGTTAACGATAAAAGCCGATGATAAAAGTTTGGCTAAGGCATCAGTAACATGGTATCTGGAATTCGTAGCGGATTTAAGTAAATAACTAAATCGTTCGGATTTCACAATTGAAAACGCTAGTGTTTTTAAAATAAACAACAATGACTTTGTCATCGACGCAATGTCGCTATGATCAGGTCAGAGAATTTCAAAATAGACTCAAAACCCTCACTGAGGAGTATCAAATAAAAATAAAAAAATACCGACGAAGAATCACCGCAATTGATGTTATTGTGTACTCGGTGTCAAGCGTTCTCACTGGCGCCGGAATAATACTTGCATCGGTTACAATGATTGCCCCGGTCGTAGTTCCAATTTGCATTTCTGCGGTGGCTACAATCGGGGGTATATTAACCGGGATAGCAAAAAAGATATCATCATGCAGCCAGAGTAAACTGCAGAATTACTTACTTCAATTTCATATTGCATCAACCGCATATTCGCAATTATCCCTGATGATATCGTCGTCACTCGATAATACGATTATATCAGATAGTGAATTCTCAGCGATGGTCAGTATTTTTGATTCCGCGATATCGAAATTAGAGCGACAACATGAATATAATAACAATGACAACACCGATGGAATCAGAAAACACGAACCCAAAAAACAAAATGATCTCAATAATATCAACATTACCAGATTGTGAGTTCTCAGTGATGGTCAGTATTTATGATTCCTCGATACCAAAATTAGAAATACAACATGAGTATAATAACAATGACACTGTCATTGACGACACAGATGGAATTACTTCAACGAGTAGTGGAGAACACGAACCCAGTACAAACAAGCATGATATCAATAACATCTACGAAACCCGAGTTTAGTGTGAATTTCCCCTCTCCGATTCCAGTGAAGGAGATAGCGCTTGCAAAACTACGAATGTATCACAGTTGGCCTAATATCAGATCAAAATCATTTGGTGGTCAACAACCCAATAATTCTTTAGTGTTTGCAAATAAGAATAAACCCGACGGAACCCCAGACTGGAAAGTTGTTTCGATACCAACAGGGTCATACCAAATAGAACAAATCAATGATGAATTCGCGCGTAGAATAAAATCGATTACTGGAGTAGAGTCAAAAATCGCTATAACAGTTCATGAACCGACGCTATCATCCGCAATTGAGATAAGCACAGAAGGATACGTCGTAGATATCTATCAAAGTTCTATTAGAACCGTACTAGGATGGCCTGAATTACCGCCCCAGAGTAAAATTCTGGAGGAAACCGTTGATTTACCAGAACCACAAAAATCTGATTATATCACCGACAGAATAAAACCTGATAATCCAATAAGGAGTTATAAAGATCATAGATTTACTATAGATTTTTTTGGTCTCGGATACCGATCAACTGGAGAAGAGAAGCCAGAGGGGGAAGGAATAAGGATATATTATTTAGTTAACAAACCTGAAATCGTTAAAAATTTCACAGCAATGAATAATGATTTATCGCTGTTGTTAATATCTCTTAAATCCGGCTCTCTCACCCGAGATGAATTTATCAGCGTCGTAGAAACATGCAATAAAATTATCGACGATATGGAAACATTTAACCTAAAAATTATTCAGGATATATTAGATGAAGATAACCCAAAATCGAGAACAAAATTTGCATCAGACTATAAAATCCGCGTTGAAGATATTCCGACATTCAAACTACCGGGATATAACGTACCGGAACTAAAAAAACTTCTCAGTGACACCATCGATGTTGGGTTTAAAATAATTCATGATACGTGGAAGAAAACAGCATCAGGGGAAATAAAAATCCTCAAACATAATAATGACCCAGACGGTGGCGGCAGGCATATCGCTCCGTTCAACGTGAATATATCCTCAGTGATTGCGCTCAATTTAGTATGCGATGTGATCGAAGGAAGCTATCAAATTAATCTCGAACGATCAAATCAAGCTCAGCAAGGATATATTCTTTATTCATTTGCACCAACAGCTCCTCCAGGGTTTTTAATTATTGAAAACCCAATTAATCCTGTCTATATGCGATGCCATAATAATTCATTAACCAGAATTAATTTCAAACTCACAGATCAGTCCAATAATCTAATTGATTTACAAGAAGAGGTGTTAGCGATTAGTCTGTTTGTGAAATCATAAACGATTTTCATCCTAAAGACTCGATCAAATCATTTTATTATTTTTATTAACCCAGAACTGAAATCACTAAGCAGCAGAGAGGGTGGATGACAACAAGTTGCGACCAAAATTGATTGAAAAATCGTTTTCATTTTTTTAGTTAAAATGATTTCGTATGTAGATTTCAATCAATTTTTTTGTCTGAAAACGTTGTAGGGTTCGCCTTTTTTTGGTTAAAATAAGATCGTAGGAAGGCTCGTTTTAGGATTTCAATCAAATTTTGTCTAAAAACGTTGTAGGAATCACCCTCTCTGCTGCTACATATTTGTGTAACAGTTCTTGGACAAAACAATAATCATTCCCTTGACAAAATGAGAGTTATCAGAGTGGTTCTGTGTAAACCTGGAAGCATGCAAAATAATTGATTTCTTTGATTGCACGGTAGTTGTTCACACCAAGAAAATTATATATATATATATATATATATATATATATATATATATATATATATATATATATATATATATATGTAAGTGTGTGTGTGTGTGTGTGTGTGTGTGTGTGTGTGTGTGTGTGTGTGTGTCACGTTGTAAGGATTAACCAGATTTCAACATGTTAGACCGTGAGGCTAATAATTTCGCGCCGTAACTATGAAGGTCAATTCGGTGAACAATGGGGTGTCAAGCCAGTTATTTGACATGGTCATAAAATTCGTGACTGGCCTTATTTTGCGTAACCAGTTGCGCAATAATTGCCACCACATATTTCACAGGTAAGTGGTGGAATTCTGTGTTTGGAATAAAGGAAGATAAAAAAGGTACATCCAGTTTGGGTCATAATCCATCCTTGACAGACTTTTGGGAGGGGCAGTGTCTGACAATTATATGAATGAACAACCACTTGAAATTGAGTAAGGCTTGGCCAACATTATAATCGCAAGCTTCAATCGATTATCTTGAGAACTAAACGACCGTAGTCGCTAAAACCAACTTGTGTGAATTATAAGGTAAGATAAGCTACTCTGACGTCATTCAAAATTGGTGGAAACTTGTTAATCTGGGAATTACAAGGAGCTTCAGTACAGGTAAGTGACTATTTGCTCGATTGTTGTAATCTATTACGGCAAAGTAGTTGTACGTTAATTATTGCAGTATGTATACCGTAGTACGTAGAATTACCACTTGCAGTGTTTGATTCATTCGTTATGTTTGATATACATGCATATTTTAGGAGCCCCGAGTGGCCGAGTGGTCTAAAGCACTTTCCGCTACGGATATTACCATCTCACCTTTGTCTGCGTGGGTTCAAGCCTAAGATTCGGCTAATGTAGTAATGTGAGAAAGCGTGCCAGTAGCTTCTCGTGGATCGATGGTTCTTTCCAGGGGTTTTCACGGGTTCTTCCTCCACCAATAATACTGGCCGCCATGTATAGCCTACCGTGTGCTGAAAAATGGCGTTAAACTCTACAACAACATGCATATCTTGAGATATGAACAATGTTTTTGTAAAGAATTATTATTGTAATTAGCTAATGTGTTAATTCGTAGTAACCTCATGCATTAATTCCTTTGAAATTATAGATTTGCAAATGTTGTATAACGGTTACAGCGTGCAACATTAGTTAATAGGGATTTGCCTATTTGTGCAAACCTTTTATGAGTATCATGTGTAAGGATATATTAGTGCATGAATACGTGCATATCTTTGTACACTTTGCAAAAGTGCAGTGTATAGAAATGCGTCAGATTATGTGATATTGTTCTGTATAATAAAATTCAGAGAGATTGTGTATTAGATGGGCACGAGTGCGTGACAAAAAAAAAAGTAATAGCTTATCTGATGATGATGATATTGTTTAGTGTGAGTTAGATAGTTACGGGAATATGCTATGCTAATGTCCTTGAGTGTTAATACAGGAAGTTTTTAGGGACCAGAGGAACTGTAGAAGACAGAGGGAATTACCTCGAGTCTCTTGGAGACAAATCAAGGAAGAACGGAGACAGAAGTTAGAAGGACTGGAAGGAGTTGGATTACCAGTCCAGAGAAAGATCATACAGATGAGTAGAAACACTGGACAGGAGGAATATCTAACACACTAAGTCAAATTTCGAAATAGACCGTCACTTGGTCGAGTGAAAGACGAATAATAGGGTTTTAATTTGAATTTTATTTGAGATATGACTGTTTTTAAATTATACCAATTTGTAGTTATTTGAATTTCACATTTTGTGTATTGATTAATTTAACTGTCGGCACCGCTAACTGGGAGCTCTGAGCTTTGCATTTCTCTATCACTATTTCAATTTGTTACAAAAACGAGCCAGGGTGGGTCTTCTGAAACAATTTAAAAAATATTGGAAAAACCTCTAATATATATATATATATATATATATATATATATATATATATATATATATATATATATATATATATATATATATATATATATATATATATATATATATATATATAATGTGCTTGATTTTTGTGTGTACCTGATTTTTGTATTGTTTGTAAGTTATAAATAAGTTGTTTACTTGAAGTTAAATTCCTAGCCTTTAGTTTGACCTTAAAAGATTCTGGAAGCAAACTTGTTTCCATTAACATGGTTCATTTTTCTGTCTCAGAAAATGTTTTTTTTTTTCTCTCACAGAAAATGCTATTGCGATATAGAAGAGTCAAAACAAGGTCTTCATTCCTATCTAAATATCAGTCTTTGGGAATCTATGGTCAGACTGTTTTGGTTGTGTTCAAATATAATTTGAGAAGAATCTTCCATTATAATCATGTTTTTAATACAAAGATGTCATTTTCATTTTAGACTAAACACTACTTCGGGGTTATTGTGCGTTCTTTTAAAGACAATCTGGACTATTTCATTGAAATGCTTAAAGACTATAGGTACATCATCACATTCAAGACTTAATTAAAAATATTCTATACCTTTTGGACTCGTGACATAACTTTTATGATTATTTAGATTATAACTCAGATTACTGTACGTACCTTGTAAATTTTTGCTTTGTATCCTAAGCAAATAAATTATTTGTTGAATGCTGCAAAACGTGTTATTTTAGCTTTCTTAAAGTTACTAAGTTATATTTCATATAGTCATAACATAGTGATATTTGTCAATTCCAGTATACCATAGATTATACTCCAAAACGTAAGATATAAAACTTCGTTTTTAATAGCGAATGTTGTACACTAGTTAGGAAGGGCAACCACCAACTCCTAGATTTCCACATCAGCTAATAAGGCAGTTTAATCCTCCTCCATGTATAAAAAATCCTCCATGTTTAAACACTTGAACAATAACTACCGATCGAATAAAATACAAGAGCCACGATCACAACTAAGTAATATGACCAACATAAAATGCATAAAAAACCTATTACCTTAAAGATATTTCAGAGAGAGAGAGAGAGAGAGAGAGAGAGAGAGAGAGAGAGAGAGAGAGAGAGAGAGAGAAAGAAAGAGAGATTCATATTATGCGCTTATCATTATCTTCTTTCATCTTTAAAATCTTGGGCCTACTCCAGGAAAGAAACATGGATATCATGTTATGTAAGGAGTTTTAAAAAATTAGTCTTGTTTTTGCGGTCGAGAGAAATGTCTAAAGATTCCATTATAACGTATTTTGCTCCTACATTAAAGATACTAAAGAAAGAAAAAATGTAACATGGTGTATTGTTGTTATCTTCCAAGTGGATCTCGGTTTAGTACGGCATACAACCAAACAAAGGATCAAAGTACAGGTAGCGTTATTCAAAATAAACAAAGACTCTATTTCAAGTTCATATTCGATTTCATAATGTATTGTAATGATAACGCACTGACACAAAAATCTTCTATGTGAATGAATAGGAGTAAACGTCGCCATTTGCGTTTTGAATACAATTGATATATATTATAGAAAATTCCATACGCAAACTATTTTCAAAAGCAAAATCTTAAATATCATGGTCTTATAAGCACAGCAATTAAACTATTTAGCCTAAGTTTTGCACGTTTCGTACATTGATTAAAGCCTGAGAGAGAGAGAGAGAGAGAGAGAGAGAGAGAGAGAGAGAGAGAGAGAGAGAGAGAGAGAGAGAGATTAATATATAGGAATGTATTGAATTGAGTAAAATGCACTTGTAAAGAAGTTCAGCTAATCCGTTTTCAGTACTGTCTGAAAATATTATTCTTTATCGACATCAGCTGAGATCTGGATAATTTATAGACAATAGTAACTTGCATCTAAATCTATTAAGAAAATTAGTGATTGGGTGTAAAGAAGCTTGACATATATTCAACTCGCGTCGATGTGTCTCATAATGATATTGTCTTCACTAACTGATGTCATTAATATCTCTCTCCAATCGGGGGTGCTGTCGTAAAGCCTCTGCTGAAGGAACCAACACTTGACCATAACGATTTAAGAACTACCGCCCAGTTTCTAATCTCCCAGTCATATAAAAAAAATATTAGAAAAAGTTGTTTGAACCAATCTTGTATCAAATTTGAATGTAAACATTCTTTTTATCAATGTACAGTCTGCATATCTCCCTTGCCGCGGTACTAAAACTACTCTTCTGAAAGTATTTAATGACATTCTCTCTGCTTTGGATAGTGAAAAGATTACAGTCCTCACCATCCTTAATTTGTCTGCAGCATTTGACACAATAGACCATGCTATATTACTTCACCGTCTCCAGCATGAATTTTGCATTCAGAATATAGCCTTACAGTGGTCCAAGTCCTACTTAGTCAACAGGACACAAATTGTATCTGCACCTGGAATACATTCCAGCCCAGTTGATCTATGTTGTGGTGTTTCACATCTTGGACCTGCTCGCTTCATTCTATACACTCAGCCGCTCTCAAGTGTGATAGATCATCACCCAGTGTCTCACTAACTGTACGTTGATGACACCCAAATATACAAGTCTAGCCATCCAACTGAAGTTGATGCTACCATCCATGAAGTAGAGAGGTGAATTGTTTAAGTGAAATCATGAATGACATGTAACAAGCTGCAGATAAATGATGATAAACCTGAGGCCATTCTGATCACAACGCAAAGACTTTCTCATTCACGTACTTTACCTCAGACAATAAATATAAGTAACACCAACATGAAATTTAGTCAGTACGAAACCTAGGTGTTGCTCTAGACAGTACTCTCACATTGCACAAACATGTCATGAACATATGCAAGGCTGCATATCTTGAATTGCGACGCATCAGTTCCATTCGCAAATATCTTTCAGTTGATGCCACTAAAACATTTGTGTGTTCATTAGTATTTTCAAGACTGGACTATTGTAACTCAATTCTGTATGGTTCGTAACAATATCTACTCCATAAACTTCAAAAAGTTCAAAACACAGCTGCTCGGGTCATCTTTAGAGTACCTCGATCAGAGCACACCTCACCACTGCTCTGTACCCTAAACTGGCTATCCATTCGATACAGAATCAAACACAATTTTATTTTTCTCTGTGCTACGTTTCACTGACAGACTCCAGTCCAACATACCTATCCGGCCTAACCTATGTGTATACACCAGCAAGATACTTACGCTCCTCTTCTGACAATCCTATACTCATTGTTCCCAATATGAAAACAAAGTCATATGGACAACGTTCTTTTGCATACCAGGGCCCGGCAATGTGGAACGAATTGAGCTTTGAATTCCTTTTTTTTAGTGTACAAGTGATGTGAGTAAATTGTGTTACAGATTATACAATTCGGCCTTACCTTTAGATGCGAACCTTTAAAAAGACAGGAAGCTTCGTTAGTCAATTTCGCTGCCTAGATTGCATTGATAAAATGTACGTCAACGAGCCGATAAAAGTTTTTTTAATAACCGTTTGTAAATATTTGTAAATGTATTCATTGCGCTTTCAGAAATACCTGATAAAATTTAATGTTTTTTTAGATTAGTTCAGACTGATATTTCCATGACAGAATGATTAAAGTCATCAGTTTACATGAAAATCAGAATGATTCAAGTCATCAGTTTATATGAAAATCAGAATGATTAATGTCATCAGTTTGTATGAAAATCAAAATCATTAAAGTCATCAGTTTATATGAAAATCAGAATAATTAAAGTCATCAGTTTATAGGAAAATCAGAATGATTAAAGTCATCAGTTAATAGGATAATCAGAATAATTCAAGTCATCAGTTTATAGGCAAATCAGAATCATTCAAGTTATCAGATTAAAAGTTGACATCAGAAGGATTGAAGTCATATAAACCTAAGTTGGAAAGAAAATGGTTTTAATTTGAAGCTTGCAAGAAAATTAGAAAAAATTGAATTCATTAGTTTACACGTCTATCAGAATGATTTAAATCATCAGTTTATATGGGGACTGGAATGATTTATAACAGCTGACATAAGAATCAGAACGATTTAAATCATCAGTTTACATAGAAATTCACATTGACCTAATCATCCATTTGTATGGGAGATTGAAAGCATTAAACTATAAGTTTATAAGGTGGTCAGAATAGTATACATCATCAGTTTCCACGTGAATCAGAAGGATTTAAATCGTTAGTTCACATTGGAATCGGAATTAGTTAGATAGTTAGTTCCCACGGGAATCGGAATGAATTAGATCATTAGTTCACATGGGAATCGGAATAAATTAGATCCTTAGTTCACATGGGAATCGGATTAATTAGCTCCTTAGTTCACATGGGAATCAAATTAAATTAGATCTTTAGTACACATGGGAATCAGATTAAATTAGATCATTAGTTCACATGGGAATCGGAATGAATTATATCATTAGCTCATGGGGGAATCGGATTAAATTAGATCATTAGTTCACATGGGAATCGGATTAAATTAGATCATTAGTTCACATGGGAATCGGATTAAATTAGATCATTAGTTCACGTGGGAATCGGAATAAATTAAATCATTAGTTCACATGGGAATCGGATTAAATTAGATCATTAGTTCACATGGGAATCGGAATGAATTAGATTATTAGTTCACATGGGAATCGGATTAAATTAGATCATTAGTTCACATGGGAATCGGATTAAATTAGATCATTAGTTCACGTGGGAATCGGAATAATTAGCTCATTAGTTCACATGGGAATCGGAATAAATTAGATCATTAATTCACATGGGAATCGGAATGAACTATATCATTAGTTGGCATGGGAATCAGATTAAATTAGATCATTAGTTCACATGTGAATCGGAATAATTAGATCATTAGTTCAGATGGGAATCAAAATGAATTAGACCATTATTTTTCATGGGAATCGGAATAAATTAGATCATTAGTTCACATGATCTCAGATTAGAACCAACCGATTCCATTTCTCCTTGCTCTATTAATTATCAGATAGTAAAAATAGCGATTGTTCCAAACTTAGAAAACGTTTTATTTATGGTCCATATTCGATTTCATGTCTTTTTTAATGACTGCATTGTTTTTAAACATGTGCACTCTTTCAAATGAATGAGCATAGTGCAAATCTGGCCAAACTTGCGACCGAGCACGTCATAGATATACTAGATTTATGAGAGTTGGATTTTTAACAATTTTTCAGTCATATTGCTACGATGTTTGCAGTGTGGCAGTTTATTTGATGTCCAGCACTGGGGTATAATGTAGCATTATGTCTCCCACCCAGCCACATAAACCCTTACACCAGGCCGAGTCCAAAACTTTTAATGCTGAGTGCCAAGCGAGGCAACCGTTAATACCATTTTTCATTCTTTGGTATGACTCGGCCAAGGGTCGAAAACCTGACCTCCCGTATACCAGGCAGTTGTTCTAACCACTATGCCACTATGGTCTGCATAGATATCTAATTGAAATGATATTAAGCCTATAACAAAATAAATATTAGATAGTTGTGGTAGGGTTTAACATCATTTTTCAGCACATGATAGGCTATACATGGCGGCCAGTATTGATGGTTGAGGAAGTACCCAGGATATTCCCCCCTCCCGAAATAACCACTGACCCACGATAAGATACTGGCAAACTTTCTCACATACCCACATTGGCCGAATATGAGACTCCAACCCACGCAGACAGAGATGAGATGGCAGTGATCGGTAACGGAGAGCGCATTAAACCACTCAGCTCCTCAAAATATTAGATAGAGCAGTAAGTCTAATAGTGAGCATGCGAATTACACACACGCACAGACACACATTTGCACTAACTGTCCTTTTCATTGCCGTCGTCAATTTTTCCTAAGATTTGTTCTTCGTATTTTCGTGTGTTCAAAGAAACGCGGGCTTACCCTCTTGCATTAATTGTCCATTTTTTTGTCGCCGTTTATGTTGTTCGAGGGTTTTGTTGTTCGTATTTTCGTGTGTACAAAGAAGCGAGGGGATTCTGACCATCCGAAATTGTGCAGTGTCCTTGAATTACTCTGACACCGTCATATATAAGGTTGCACATATAAACTTGTATCAAAGATAGTCCGATGGGTCTTGCATTAGGAGGGAAATTTTATTACACACTGTGTGTGTGTGTGTGTGTGTGTGATTTGGATTTTTAACATTGCTATAACAATGTTCCAGTCATATTTCTAGCATTGGGGCATCTTGCCGCAGACATGTAGCATGATGTTTCACACAGTGATATTATCCTAGCATCCCAAATTAGTTATTTGTCTCGGCTTACACTTCAGATGTGGTATTAAATAATGTGGTATTAAATACGCAGTACATGGAACAAAATACACATCGCTAATTGCAATACACATCGCTAATTGCTCATACTGACAAACGTCAGCAAAATATGACATGAATATGAACATATTATGATGGGCAAAAATGCACTATAAATAATTTATACATTTTTAAAGACATTAGTGCAAGTTTCGCGTGAGAAGTAAGCAAGCTAGCGCGCGCGCACACACACACACACACACACACACACACACAGATAATCATTACTCAAGTAAACACTAGATGCTATATTTTAAAGTCTTCGATTTTTTTTAATATAAAAAAGTATAAGTCTTTACGAGGTGATACCTAATACAATCAATACTATTAATTTGTACGGTAAACATAAATAGGTTTGGGTGACTACTTTTTTTTCAAATCCCCAAAGTACTGCTGTTTAAATACTCAGCAATATTCTTTATCGGTAAAAAATAATCTTATTAGGATTTAATTATTCCATTGTTGTACAAACTCAATTCTGCTAGTTTCTCACTGTGTTTGGACTCAATGCTATTTAATATAAAAATGAAAAATCCTATGTATTGGAAAGATATCGTGTGGAATAATGTATCAAATATTAATCGATAATCGATTGGTTAACATAAGCCCAGAATTCACACGGCATCAAATGGAACAATATTAGGATTCCTAAAGTAATCATTTGGAATCTTATAGAAACAATTCTCTGCTTGCTCAAGCTCAACACCAAATATGGTTATTCCTACTCAATTATGATAGTATGATACAAGAAGAGCCCATTTTCAATATAAAAATACAACATTTTCTGCCTAAGGGATAGGGTGTTGGAGTAAGTTTGATCAAGGATAGAATCCTGTAGTTTTTATCTACTCATCTATGCAAAACATTAGACCTGATTTGATCATCGTCCCTCAATAATTCGTGTTACTAGGATAACAGTGATGTACGCGCTGACACACGGACGGACATGACCAATCACAATATAGCAGCAAAGTGTGGATATAAGTAATAGTGTATCGGATACATATACTAAACACATGTATACCTCCTCAAAGATGAACTTTGGTCGGATTTGGTACCATGTAAGTATCAGCAGAGTAGAACGCATTATTTTTGACTGTGTTGATTTTTAGCCTGTCAGACGAAGCATTTTCACGTGAACTGCGTAAAGCAACTGTATGCTTATGTACCATCTGAAAAAATCGTAGACTTTTTGGCGAAATGTAATATATATATAACTGTGACCATATATTGTAGTGATTTCATATTTATTACAATTATCACTTAATATATACACACTTCGCAGAATATTACCATCTTGTGTTTTCATTTTATCTTGTAGTACTTCCATGTTTTCATTTATTTCGAAGGATTCATCTTCCTTAACTTAGTAACACCTAATACAATATGGTGCTGTAAAACATTACTTCATGCATACATACATCGTTAATTTCATAGAGTATCATCATTCTCTCTCAATTTCTTTATATAATAAATATGTAGTATGTTCATTTTTTTTATAGTGCGACGGTTTTAAGGAATTCTTAGATTTTTGTAATTACTTGTTTGATTATTGGAACTCGGTGCAGCGGATATATTGGATTCGTTACTTATGGAGTCCTGCAGATTACTTCAAATAGCAAGCTTTTAAATAAATTATTACGTGTGTGTGTGTGTGTGTGAGAGAGAGAGAGAGAGAGAGAGAGAGAGAGAGAAAGAGAGAGAGAGAGAGAGAGAGAGAGAGAGTCTATTTGTTTAATAAGAGTTTGGTGTTGTACTCGATCCAAGCATTAGCTTGGCGTCCACATTCAAATTTGGATCGATTCGGTGCTTTTTAAAGTTTCAGAAGCGTTTACTGATCAGCAACCCCACCCCCCTCGTTGGAGCCCTTGAGGTTCCGAAGGAGGTTACGGTCCATATCTGAGAGAATGTGTATTTCGATGGGCACGAATATATGACCACAAATGGTAATGGCTTATCTGATGATGATATTGTTTAGTGCGAGTTAGATAGCTAGGGGAATATGCTATGCTAATATCCTTGCGTGTTAATACAGGAAGCTTGTAGGGAACAGAGGGAATTACTCCTGTGCAGTTGGTCCGAGTGGGAGACAAAATAAAAGGAAAAACGGAGGCAGAAGTTAGGCGGTCTGGAGGGAACTGGATTTCCAGTCCAGATAAAGATCATACAGATTAGCAGGAACACATCATAGGAGGAAAATCTAACACAATAATGAAGACGATGAAATAGGACGTCACTTGGTTTGTTTGTTTGTTTGTTTAGGATTTTTAACGTAGCTTTAACAATTTTTCAGTCATATCGCTACGATGTCTGCAGTGAGGCAGTTTATAGTGATGTCTACCACTGGGGCATCATGCCGCAGACATGTAGCATGATGTCCCGCCCAGTCACATTATCCTGACACCAGGCCGACCAGTCCTAACACTAACCTCTTAATGCTGAACGTCAAGCGAGGCAGCTGTTAGTACCATTTTTGTAAGTCTTTGGTATGACTCGGCTGGGGATCGAACCCACGACCTCCCGCTTCCGCGGAGGACGCTCTAACCACTAGGCCACCGGAGCGGTTCGTCACTTGGTAGAGTGAAAGACGAGTGATAGGGTTTTAATTTTAATTTTATTTGAAACAAGACTGTTATTGAAGGATATTAAATTGTTTTTTGAATTTCAAATTTTGTGTATTCATTTATTTATGATGTCGGTACCGCTGACTGGGGGCGCAGAACTTTGCATCTCTTTATCACTACTTCAATTTCTGACAAAAACGAGCCAGGGTGGGTCTTCTGTAATAATTTAAATAATTATTGGGAGAATCCCACACAACCTAAATAAAGGGAAAACTCTACAATGATAATATCTTTGGCAGGATGCCCCAGTGCTGACATCACTATAAACTGCCTCACTGCAGATATCATAGCAATATGACTGAAAAATAGTTAAAGCTACATTAACACACTGAGGAAAAGTTCATCTTCCATGAGAGCTATTGCCTAAATAGAAGTCATTAAATAATTTAACCAAATTGATCCACGTGTAACATAACTTGGGTGAATGATAATTGGTCTCCTAAGACAGTGTTGTTTCAAATATGGTTTGTCTACATTAACTGTTGCTATAATTTATTTATGTAATTATTAAACATGATGATGACCCAAAATACCAGAAATATTCACACCAGGACCAGTTGCACTAAAATCTAATTAAATTTTTTCAAGAATGAAGATTTTACATCATTACTACTGTTGGAATCTTTCTCTGTTCCCGAGAAATTGATTTCTAATTTCAGTTCGTGCTGTTTAAAGAAATTACTACTAACTGTTTCAAGTCTCAAACAAAGCACAAAAAGCAAACTTTTTAATTTGAGGAAGAAACTTTGAAAAGTTAAGTTAACTAGAGTATATAGATAATCTCTACTAATTTATATTATATATAATATAATAATATATTATATTTATATCTGCTGTAAATCAGCTTTGCAGGTTTTCAGTTGTGGAAAATCAATGTCATTTTGATGGCTGTCATACTGAAAAAAATTCACTCACCGACAAACAAAACTTTTTCCTTTGTTTATTTACAAGAAGTCTATATTCTTTCCCTGGGTAAATTAGAATTTCATTTCTAAATTCTTATTTTATTTTATAGGTAATCAGTACTGGTGCACGTTTCCCAATATATGATATTGAAATTATTCTTTCTTTAGAGTAGATAGTTAACAAAATGCATACAAAAAATACAACCTAAACATTTAAGTGACTTAAGTTGGTTAGGACCTTTAGTGATGTAAACATATTTACAATTTTCACTAAGTTAATACTCCAACATTTCAAAAATATGATACAATAAGTAGAACATAATTTTAATTAACTGTGTATAATAGTCATTCAACAGCCAATGCAGTAGACTGAGATCAGTTATTGCATAACATGCAGACAAACCGGGGTATACTCTATTAACATTATTTACTGCAATATCTAGACAGTAATCATTAATTATTGAATAATATCAAGACAGTAATAATTATTTATTAACTTTAATATCTAGACAGCAATCATTAATTATTTACTGTAATATCTAGACAGTTATCATTAATTACTACTATCTAGACAGTAATCATTAAATATTCACTAATATCTAGACAGTAATCATTAATTATTGACTAATATCTAGACAGTGATCATTAATTGTTTACTGTAATATCTAGACAGTAATCATTAATTATTGAATAATATCAAGACAGTAATAATTATTTATTAACTTTAATATCTAGACAGTAATCATTCATTATTTAATAATATTTAGACAGTAATCATTATTATTTACTGTAATATCTAGACATTATTCGTTAATTATTTACTGTAATATCTAGACAGTTATCATTAATTACTAATATCTAGACAGTAATCATTAAATATTGACTAATATCTAGACAGTAATCATTAATTATTGACTAATATCTAGACAGTTATCATTAATTGTTTACTGTAATATCTAGGCAGCAATAATTAATTGTTTACTGTAATGTCTAGACAGTAATCATTATTTACTGTAATATCTAGACAGTAATCATGAATTACAGTAACATCAAAGAATAATCACTGTTTAATATAGAATATAGAGACTACTGGTAATCATAATTTATTTACTATATCTAGAGTAATCACTGTTTACTGTAATATCTAGCAAGTAATCATTAATTGTTCACTGTAATATCTAAAGAATAATCATTATTTACTGTAATATCTAGAGAAAATATAAATTATTTACTGTAGTAATGTAATAGTTCATATGAGTCTATGTTGTATAGAGTCCCTTTATGTAGTAGTTCATGTGAGTCTATATTTTATGACAGAGTGCCCTTATGTAAAAGTGCATGTGAGTCTATGTTTTATAAGAGTCCCATTACATAATATTGCACGTGGGTCTCTATGTTATGTCATGGAGGGCACATTACACAGGTTTAAAAGTGGTATATAAATTTTTTATAGTACTTATGACCTCTTGTTATTAGATATCTGAGTATTAGATAAATGTATGAAGTAGCATGCAACCATCATAATAAGTATAAGTATATATATATATTCCAAAAACAAATACAGACACAAATTATGCAATAATATTTATGAGGCACTGACAATACATACATATGTAAGAACATTTTCACAGATAAGAGTCATGTTATAAATAAATTAAATCTTACATTCGAATGGACAATCTTGTACAAAAATAGTAATATACTTTTTTCACTGAAAAATTAGACTATAAAAAAATAATGATTACTCAGAATCTAGTATCTTGCCTGCTGTGATGCACCCCACAATTAGAAACTGGTTAGACAAACCTTGCTGTAATGTACCCCACATTGTGTGACTTGCTTTGATGTATCCCACTGTATATAACAATAAAACACTAGTAACACAAGCCTTTTGGTGACAAGGTGGGGATGGAATTCAAATTTCATAACACAGGGTTAAATATCATTTTGAAGCACATGATATTTTGTAGTTCTTGTGTCCATGTAAAAAAGGCAAATGAAGTAATAAATGATCTTTAGACTTTGTTTTAGCGCCTGTAGATTTAGGCACATTGGATTCAAAACTACTGTAAATGGTTCCGATATACTGCATGCATTCATATAAAATGAAGACAGCTCTATTTAATATGGAATTTCTTTTTCATCATGCTGAGTAAAGTTTGCTGTCACACAGGTAATGTTTTATCCTCATGTTTTATGATGATTTTGTAGTGCAGGTAGTTGACTTTGTGTATTGTGGAAAAATTATGGAACATTTCCAATGGTTTATTTAAGAATAATGTTAATTTTATTGCTGTGAACTTTTAAATTTATAATACTTCTAAATTATATTGAACTCAAATAATAATTCTGACGGATAGAATTTTTTAGACTGGTCACCTTCAATTATCAGTGTACAGTTTTTTAAGTTTCCATTGTCACCATCTAAAACAAACCCCTGAAATGAATTATAACGCCCATTGTTAATGATGACACCATTACTAGAATATGAGACATATCTGTTCTCATCTGCTAAATGTGAGCTCAACAAAAAGTAATGACATTGAAAGGAGAAACAAGTTCTGCCTTATAGGTGTCATTTTATTACAAGTTCACAACTTACAAAATTCCAAGTCTGATTATTGTCTAGCTATATAATAACAACCAATGACATAAGAATAATGCCATTTCTCCGACATTACACACACACACACACACACACACACACACACACACACACACACACACACACACACACTATAAATAAATATATGAGGATGATATCCCACAAGGTGTTTCATATGTTTTTTTAAAAAAAACATAATTTAAATATTAAAACATCCCAGAGTTGCAAAAGTCTGAAGCTGTCTGCTTTGGATCAAGGAGTGGCCAAATACCATACAATATAGCCCCAATAACAACCAAAATGACTAAGAAAAGCTGCAAATAGAAAAGTCTTCGAACAGATGTCTGTAGAGTGAGTGTCCTGTCCAGCAGCACATCAACCTGAAAGATAAAAAAATGAGCTTTAATCTACAAGAATTAATAGTAGAACTTCAATTTCTTTGAAACCATGCATATATAAATTACTCTGAATTCACCATTATTTGTGGCAAACAAATTTTCATAGATTTTGTCAGTGCTTCAAAACATGACCAAGTGAACAGGACCCAAATCTGAAGAATCTAAGACCCAATTTAATACACAATAGTGTATTATAATGATATGTGATTTGAAAACCATATAAAGTTACAATACTGATGAGACGTGATTAGAGCACCCTGTCAAGTTTTTTGTATTTAGAATGAGATGTGACATGAGCATCCTATCAGACTACAGTACTGATGAGACGTGATTTGAGCACCATATCAAGTTAATGTACTGATAATGAGATTGATTTGAGCACCCGCTTCAGTTAATGTACTGATAATGAGATTGATTTGAGCACCCGCTTCAGTTAATGTACTGATAATGAGATTGATTTGAGCACCTGCTTCAGTTAATGTACTGATAATGAGATTGATTTGAGCACCCGCTTCAGTTAATGTACAGATAATCCCCAACCTTAATATTATATGACCCTGATACATCTTCTAATATATTATGTGACAGAAAATATCGGTGTATGTTATTTGCAATTACACACACCACACAGATAAGTGCGCTATTGGCAGTATATAATGGTTGCATTATACACTCTACACAGGTGAATGTGCTATTAGCAGTATATAATGGTTGCATATTAAATATACTCCACAAAAAAAATGTGCTATTAGCAGTATATAATGGTTGCATATTATACACACCACACAGATAAGTGTCCTATTGGCAGTATATAATAGTTGCATATTAAATACACTCCATAAATATAAGTGTGCTATTAGCAGTATATAATGGTTGTATATTAAATACACTCCACAAATATAAGTGTGCTATTAGCAGTATATAATGGTTGCATATTAAATACACTCCACAAATATAAGTGTGCTATTAGCAGTATATAATGGTTGTATATTAAATACACTCCACAAATATAAGTGTGCTATTAGCAGTATATAATGGTTGCATATTAAATACACTCCACAAATATAAGTGTGCTATTAGCAGTATATAATGGTTGCATATTAAATATACTCCACAAAAAAGTGCTATTAGCAGTATATAATGGTTGCATATTATACACACCACACAGATAAGTGTCCTATTGGCAGTATATAATGGTTGCATATTAAATACACTCCACAAATATAAGTGTGCTATTAGCAGTATATAATGGTTGCATATTAAATACACTCCACAAATATAAGTGTGCTATTAGCAGTATATAATGGTTGCATATTAAATACACTCCACAAATATAAGTGTGCTATTAGCAGTATATAATGGTTGCATATTAAATATACTCCACAAAAAAAATGTGCTATTAACAGTATATAATGGTTGCATATTAAATATACTCCACAAAAAAATGTGCTATTAGCAGTATATATTGGTTGCATATTATACACACCACACAGATAAGTGTCCTATTGGCAGTATATAATAGTTGCATATTAAATACACTCCATAAATATAAGTGTGCTATTAGCAGTATATAATGGTTGCATATTAAATACACTCCACAAATATAAGTGTGCTATTAGCAGTATATAATGGTTGCATATTAAATACACTCCACAAATATAAGTGTGCTATTAGCAGTATATAATGGTTGCATAATAAATATACTCCACCAAAAAAATGTGCTATTAGCAGTATATAATGGTTGCATATTATACACACCACACAGATAAGTGTCCTATTGGCAGTATATAATGGTTGCATATTAAATACACTCCATAAATATAAGTGTGCTATTAGCAGTATATAATGGTTGCATATTAAATACACTCCACAAATATAAGTGTGCTATTAGCAGTATAAAATGGTTGCATATTAAATACCCTCCAAAAATATAAGTGTGATATTAGCAGTATATAATGGTTGCATATTAAATACACTTCACAAATATAAATGTACTATTAGCAGTATATAATGGTTGCATATTAAATACACTCCACAAAAAAAATGTGCTATTGGCAGTATATAATGCTTGCATATTAAATCCACTCCACAAAAAATAAATGTACTATTAGCAGCATATAATGGTTGCATATTAAATTCACTCCACAAAAAATAAATGTACTATTAGCAGTATATAATGGTCGCATATTATACACACCACACAGATAAGTGTCCTATTGGCAGTATATAATGGTTGCATATTAAATACACTCCATAAATATAAGTGTGCTATTAGCAGTATATAATGGTTGCATATTAAATACACTCCACAAATATAAGTGTGCTATTAGCAGTATAAAATGGTTGCATACTAAATACCCTCCAAAAATATAAGTGTGATATTAGCAGTATATAATGGTTGCATATTAAATACACTTCACAAATATAAATGTACTATTAGCAGTATATAATGGTTGCATATTAAATACACTCCACACAAACAATGTGCTATTGGCAGTATATAATGCTTGCATATTAAATCCACTCCACAAAAAATAAATGTACTATTAGCAGCATATAATGCTTGCATATTAAATCCACTCCACAAAAAATAAATGTACTATTAGCAGCATATAATGGTTGCATATTAAATTCACTCCACAAAAAATAAATGTACTATTAGCAGTATATAATGGTTGCATATTATACACACCACACAGATAATAGTGCTATTATACCTTCTGTGAAAGTAAAGAGAATGGAACAGCATTGGACATGCCATTATATCCCTTGTCCTCAGGCTGTGCAATGGTCACAATACATCTCAATCTGGAACACAAGAAAATACATTATCACATGATTAGGCTAGGCCAAGCTGTATCACATGATTAGGCTAGGCCAAGCTGTATCACATGATTAGGCTAGGCCAAGCTGTATCACATGATTAGGCTAGGCCAAGCTGTATCACATGATTAGGCTAGGCCAAGCTGGTTTGAGATATGGAAATGTATTATGTCCATGATTCAAATGTTGCAATTGCATGTGACCATAAGTAGAGGTTTTCTGATGTGATTATAAAAACTCATTTTTTTTTTACAAAAGTAATTACTTAATAGGCTTTATTTGTGTACAATGTTAACTCCAATCACATTTTGTAATTTAATTTTAATTGTTTTTTTTATATATCAGAGTTTGATAGAGACTTGCTGATCGAAACCAAAGGACTTTTATCCAAAACATTCTTTTCTACCATATACTGAACCAAAGTATTTCTTATTTCTTGTTTTGTTAAGGAAACTTTTGCCTCAGAAAGATCATATTTTTGGGCAAGTTGAATTATATCATCTTTTTGGAACAGTCTAATTGTTCCTGAGTAGGATTTAAAAGAAAGATTTCCACTTTTGATGTGTACCTGAGGAAATTACTTACCTATGTTCCATAATAGATTCTTTGGTAACATTTCTCCATAACTCTGTGATATTCTCTGTTTCACCCTCTGCCATTCCCATTGCCATAATGAGAAATTTGTCCTTATGTGCTGTTGTGAAGTACTCTAAAATAAAGAATTTTAGTCACTTTATTAATAATTTGTGCTCATATGCAGCCTTGAAGAAATCTAAAATAAAGGATTATTAGTAACTTGTCATGTCAGGCAGTTTTAAAGTATTCTGAAACAAGAAATTATAGCTGTACTCTGAAATACACTGCCAGCAACATTTGTACTGGTAGTTCTAATATACTCTATAATAAAGAACTATCACTCTATTGTTAACCAACTGTCCTTTAAGGCTGTTATGAAATATCATGCTTTCTATCAAAGTTGGGAAGATTTTCTTGAGTTTTTTTTAAAATAAGTTATTTAAACATTTTTCTATTTTTTTTTTCATGGTTGCCTATAGCAGATTAGCAATGCTTCTATAAACTTCTAATGGTCTTTGATCTAGAATGCTGTCAAAATTTGATCTAATTCTACTGATTACCAGTATCAACATTTCATGAATCTGCATTGTTTGCATAAAGTTTCAATCAATTATGCCAGGAATTGTTCTGTAAAATAAATTTTCAATCAATTATGCCAGGAATTGTTCTGTAAAAAAAAAATTTCAATCAATTATGCCAGGAATTGTTCTGTTAAATTAGGTTAGACATAAATTTTCAATCAATTATGCCAGGAATTGTTCTGTAAAATTAGGTTAGACATAAATTTTCAATCAATTATGCCAGGAATTGTTCTGCAGAATAAATTTTCAATCAATTATGCCAGGAATTGTTCTGTAAAAAAAAATTTCAATCAATTATGCCAGGAATTGTTCTGTAAAATTAGGTTAGATATAAATTTTCAATCAATTATGCCAGGAATTGTTCTGTAGAATTAGGTTAGATATATATTTTCAATCAATTATGCCAGGAATTATTCTGTAAAATTAGGTTAGACATACATTTTCAATCAATTATGCCAGGAATTGTTCTGTAAAATTAGGTTAGATATAAATTTTCAATCAATTATGCCAGGAATTGTTCTGTAAAATAAATTTTCAATCAATTATGCCAGGAATTGTTCTGTAAAATTAGGTTAGACATAAATTTTCAATCAATTATGCCAGGAATTGTTCTGTAGAATTAGGTTAGATATAAATTTTCAATCAATTATGCCAGGAATTGTTCTGTAGAATTAGGTTAGATATACATTTTCAATCAATTATGCCAGGAATTATTCTGTAAAATTAGGTTAGATATAAATTTTCAATCAATTATGCCAGGAATTGTTCTGTAAAATTAGGTTAGATATAAATTTTCAATCAATTATGCCAGGAATTGTTCTGTAGAATTAGGTTAGATATATATTTTCAATCAATTATGCCAGGAATTGTTCTGTAGAATTAGGTTAGATATATATTTTCAATCAATTATGCCAGGAATTGTTCTGTAGAATTAGGTTAGATATATATTTTCAATCAATTATGCCAGGAAATGTTCTGAAGAATTAAGTTAGACATAAATTTTCAATATGCCAGGAATTGTTCTGTAAAATTAGGTTAGATATAAATTTTCAATTAATTATGCCAGGAAATGTTCTGTAAAATTAGGTTAGATATAAATTTTCAATCAACTATGCCAGGAAATGTTCTGTAAAATTAGGTTAGTTATAAATTTTCAATCAATTATGCCAGGAATTGTTCTGTAAAATTAGGTCAAATATAAATTTTCAATTAATTATGCCAGGAATTGTTCTGTAGAATTAGGTTAGATATAAATTTTCAATCAATTATGCCAGGAAATGTTCTGTAGAATTAAGTTAGACATAAATTTTCAATATGCCAGGAATTGTTCTGTAAAATTAGGTTAGATATAAATTTTCAATCAATTATGCCAGGAAATGTTCTGTAAAATTAGGTTAGATATAAGTTTTCAATCAATTATGCCAGGAAATGTTCTGTAAAATTAGGTTAGTTATAAATTTTCAATCAATTATGCCAGGAATTGTTCTGTAAAATTAGGTTAGATATAAATTTTCAATCAATTATGCCAGGAAATGTTCTGTAGAATTCAGTTAGACATTAATTTTCAATATGCCAGGAATTGTTCTGTAAAATTAGGTTAGATATAAATTTTCAATCAATTATGCCAGGAAATGTTCTGTAAAATTAGGTTAGATATAAGTTTTCAATCAATTATGCCAGGAATTGTTCTGTAAAATTAGGTTAGATATAAATTTTCAATCAATTATGCCAGGAATTGTTCTGTAAAATTAGGTTAGATATAAATTTTCAATTAATTATGCCAGGAAATGTTCTGTAAAATTAGGTTAGATATAAATTTTTAATCAATTATGCCAGGAAATGTTCTGTAAAATTAGGTTAGTTATAAATTTTCAATCAATTATGCCAGGAATTGTTCTGTAAAATTAGGTTAAATATAAATTTTCAATTAATTATGCCAGGAATTGTTCTGTAGAATTAGGTTAGATATACATTTTCAATCAATTATGCCAGGAAATGTTCTGTAGAATTAAGTTAGACATAAATTTTCAATATGCCAGGAATTGTTCTGTAAAATTAGGTTAGATATAAATTTTCAATCAATTATGCCAGGAAATGTTCTGTAAAATTAGGTTAGATATAAGTTTTCAATCAATTATGCCAGGAAATGTTCTGTAAAATTAGGTTAGTTATAAATTTTCAATCAATTATGCCAGGAATTGTTCTGTAAAATTAGGTTAAATATAAATTTTCAATTAATTATGCCAGGAATTGTTCTGTAGAATTAGGTTAGATATAAATTTTCAATCAATTATGCCAGGAATTGTTCTGTAAAATAAATTTTCAATCAATTATGCCAGGAATTGTTCTGTAAAATAAATTTTCAATCAATTATGCCAGGAATTGTTCTGTAAAATTAGGTTAGATATAAATTTAGGAATCCATTCATTTTCCACAGTGCAACCAGACATTCTGATCATGGGTACACATAAAAACTACTGTTTGTAATAAATACTCATTAAAACAAGTAACTGTTTCAAATTTCCATATGTCTCAATTTGTGCCAGTAGCAAACCCTAAGTTTATCTTGATGATTCGCTATGGTGGGGTGGGTTGCTTTTCAGACAAAACATACATGTACAGTGATCATGAGTTAGCCACATTTGCACTATGTTATATCAAGCCACTTAAAAGTACATCAGTTAGGCAAATGAATTCTCTCTGTTCTGTTGATACTAATAACTGTTTCAATTTATGTTTAGCTTCCTGACTGCCAGCCAGTCCTTTATATCAACACTGTAAATAACTTTATGTTTTGTGGCACAATTTTAATTTACATATACATGTAAGCAGTCTGGAGATTATTCCAACCGAGATTATTTCAAAAGAACATACTCCATTGATTAGTAGCACACCCTGTACTAAAAAAAGCCACCAAGAACTGACAGTGAGATACATTCAAATGATGCGGACAACCCAATCAAATATAGTTAACAAGAGGGCTTACTTAGACTGATGGAGTGGTCTAAACTTTAAGCAATAACAGGCATCATTTGTGAAGGAAAAGTTCAGTAAACTGAGTCTGACTCTGAAAACAGTAACATAGGAAACAGAGACTGTCTAGGTAAACTAATTAAAAAGAATGGCCACTCTGAGATTTATGGTGACTAATCTTGTAAAGCGGAAATGGAATTGTTACCTTCTATTACTGTAATTATGTTTAAGTGAGTTATGACATGTATTTGCATTTATTACAATGCCTGTGTTAGGATGTGGATTTGTTTTTATTAGTATGAACAAAGCATAGATTGATGATTATTTGAAGTTAGACCCTTAGTTATATACATTTTTCTTAATTCATATGATGCATGTGGTATGCATGATTACTTCACTATGTTGTAGTTTAACCTGTAGGAATATATCATTGTTTAGATGGTCTATGTGTTAACATATTCATAGAAGTAATATTATTTGTACGTATTAGTAGAAGGCATGTACAAGTTATGCAAGCTGTTATTTGTTGTTGTACATAGAACCTTATAGGATTGATTGCACATGGAAATTCTGTGAGATTTATGTCCTATGCTGTATTTCTAATGGATAGGATGTCAGAGAGTTATGTCCCTTGCTGTATTCCTAATGGAAGTCTGTAAGAGAGTTAGGGATGCAAAAAATTATGTCCCTTGCAGTATTCCTTTAGAAGATTCAAGGGTGCTGCACTAGGTGGTAAAATAGTAGAATGAGGAAGAAGGAGAAAGCAAGAGAGATAGGAAAGGAGAAAGCAAGAGAGATAGGAAAGGAGAAAGCAAGAGAGATAGGAAAGCAGGAAGCACAATATCTTGTACAAATATGAAAGCAATATCTGACAAATCAGACTAAATACTAGTGATTTCTGAGATTTTCTCTACTAAAAGGCTAGATTTAAGTGATTTCTGAGATTTTATTTACAAAAGGCTAAATACTAGTGATTTCTGAGATTTTCTATGCTAAAGGCTAACTACTAGTGATTTCTGAGATTTTCTTTAATAAAGGCTAAATACTAGTGATTTCTGAGATTTTCTTTGCTAAAGAATAATCACTAGTAATTTCTGAGATTTTCTTTGCTAAAGGCTAAATACTAGTGATTTCTGAGATTTTCTTTAATAAAGGCTAAATACTAGTAATTTCTGAGATTTTCTTTGCTAAAGAATAAATACTAGTAATTTCTGAGATTTTCTTTGCTAAAGGCTAAATACTAGTGATTTCTGAGATTTTCTTTAATAAAGGCTAAATACTAGTGATTTCTGAGATTTTCTTTAATAAAGGCTAAATACTAGTGATTTCTGAGATTTTCTTTAATAAAGGCTAAATACTAGTGATTTCTGAGATTTTCTTTAATAAAGGCTAAATACTAGTAATTTCTGAGATTTTCTTTGCTAAAGAATAAATACTAGTAATTTCTGAGATTTTCTTTGCTAAAGGCTAAATACTAGTGATTTCTGAGATTTTCTTTAATAAAGGCTAAATACTAGTGATTCTGAGATTTTCTTTAAAAAAGGCTAAATCCTAGTAATTTCTGAGATTTTCTTTACAAAAGACTAAATACTAGTGATTTTTGAGATTTTCTTTAATAAAGGCTAAATACTAGTGATTTTTGAGATTTTCTTTAATAAAGGCTAAATACTAGTGATTTTTGAGATTTTCTTTAATAAAGGCTAAATACTAGTGATTTTTGAGATTTTCTTTAATAAAGGCTAAATAATAATATCAAATGACTGCTCAGGGTTTTGCTAGCAATATGTGTTGTATAGCTTTACAGTGCTGTTTAGACAATGTTCCATTAACTATTTTACATCACTACACTCATCTTATAGAGCCTTTATTCCCACACGCAAACAGTTTTTATGCTGGAATAACTATTCAAAACACTCTAAGCAGGTTTTTATGTTGTAAATAGGACAGTCTGTCAAGGCTACAAAACTTGTCTGCCCACTGCCCTGTTAGACACAACAGCAATTTTTACCTTGTTGTAGGATGACAACTACTTCAACACTTGTCCCAGCTTTTACTACACCAAAACTCGGTCGAACTCTGTACTTTTCTGGAGAAGTCGTCTTGACCTTCAATAGAAGTTGATTGTTTTGTGAAAATAATCTGCATCATGTGTTGGAAAAACGCTTTCAATATACACATGCACAGTCAAATGTTACAAAACCCATTAAACCTTATATATATATATATATATATATATATATATATATATATATAGAGAGAGAGAGAGAGAGAGAGAGAGAGAGAGAGAATTAGATGAAGAAGGAAACATTAAACAACTGACCTGACTTAATCTTTATTATAAGGTTTAGCTCCAAGACTTTACAAACGTTCCCTTCCTCACATTTGTTATCTTGCAGAGGTTTCACTTCAAAGGATGTTGTTGTATTAGTGCTTAAAGCTATTTTTCAGCACAAGATAGGCTATACATGGCAGCTAGTATTAGTTATGGAGGAAAAACCCACGGATACTCCAGAAAGAACCACCGACCCACGAGAAGCTAATGGCAAGCTTTCTCACATACCCACATTCGCTGAATCCAAGACTCGAACCCACACAGACATGGCTGTGACCCATAACGGAGAGCGCTTTAGACCACTCGGCCACTTGGAGCCCCCGTCAAAGGATGTAGTTTTGTTGTACCTTATGATATTAAGAAAACAATCAGTTTTCCCTGTACCAGATAATACTGGTAGTCTTGGATTGAGTCCAATTATCATCTCTCAACATTGCAACAGAACCCTCAGGGCTCATCTTGGGATATTGCTCATGAACCAGTCAGTGAAGTAAAGGAATAGCTAGTACCCTTATGTGAGCTGCCGTTATAAAAATCACTATGGTAAAGGCTCTGGGAGTTGAAGCTAAGCCACAATAAAGATCCCAAAACTGAAGAAGTTCCTGTCCCAGACAAAACAGCTAACTTTCAAGTGGGCTTTGATGCTGAGAATGTGAACATAATACATGTAAAGTGATTACACAGTCCTTCATCATAATGGTGTTCCTGACTGAGGCAGTCATCTCAAATCTTCTAATGTTCTCACCATTACCCTAATTTTGATGGGCTTGCACCTCTTCCCACAGAGATATCAGTTGTGACTGGAGGAACAGAATTAAGTCCTTAAAAAAGGTTGTGGATTCTAGGAGCAAAGCTGGCAATCCTTGTAACAGAATTGTTACCGAGAGGATGGTGGATTAAATGAACAACACAAACACAATATGTGAAAGAAAATATAAATTTATGAAATAAATTATTAATGAAAAATAATGATGTATCAACACAATAACTCATGCGCTCAACCCACAATTACACTCACAACCATTCACAATACATGAATAAATGAAATATCAATACAAAATAAAACTCAGATATAAAGGGATCTCTTGGACTATACACAGATCCAAGGAACCTTTACGAAAGTTATATTACCGCAAGTATAAATTATGATGACAAATCAAACTATACTATCGCACGTATGGATTGCGACACCTAGCACGAACATATACATGTATTTAATCAAGTTGCTAGCTTTTATTGAGAATCATGCAATGCCTTGAAATACTATTGTGATCTGAAATAACCATGTAAATACAACAATGTATTCAATTATATTACAATTGCAACACACATGTGTCTCGACCCTGTATAACCGTACGATTCACTAACAGTTGAATCGCCGCCCAGTTTCCCCGAAGACCTAGGGTTGACCAATACTTTTATCGGCCGTTTGCCCTTCACGGATCCACCACAGTTATACGTACAGACAGCATACAACATCTACTAGAACCAACGTTCCTCAATACCCTAGATGTCGCCCCGGATGTTTACAACTTTAGACAGCTCCGACACTCAGACTTCTAGATTTCCAGATATTTACACGTCACGACAGATGTAGACGAACAGACAGTTCGACAGACAGACAGTCAGATACTTCAATTCGATTGCACAATAAATCAGCAACAATTTCAGCTACGATATCAGAGATGTTATCAGCCGACGTTATCAGAGATGTTTTCAGATGCGTTATCAGAGATTATCAGATGTTATCAGATGCGCTATCAGATGCGTTATCAGACGTTATCAGATGCGTTATCAGAGATGCTATCAGATGCGTTATCAGATGCATTATCAGATGCATTATCAGATGCATTATCAGAGATGTTTTCAGATGCGTTATCAGAAATGTTCTCAGAGATGCAATCCGATGCGTTATCAGACGTTATCATATGCGTTATCAGAGATGCTATCAGATGCATTATCAGATGCATTATCAGATGCGTTATCAGAGATGTTTTCAGATGTGTTATCAGAAATGTTCTCAGAGATGCAATCTGATGCGTTATCAGCTACAATAAAGAAACAAGACTAATAATATTTGTCTAAAAAAAAATAATCTAAACCTTAGATTACGCTAATGCATTTAAAGTCTAATTGTGACTAGTAATTCCAAATATTCCACGTTTAAAATCTGCATTGCAATAAAGGCATCATTATATGAAATGATAAACTGAATAAAATTCACAATAAAACGAAATATAAATTTAACACTCACCCCTTTGGCTGGAGATTGAAAGACGAGCTTATCTATCCTGTGATTAGATACTTTAGGTCCCGTAAAATTGATCATAAATATTCTGCCTTATATACCCTCAAATAGGTGAGCATAAATCACAGCAAGATTACCGTGCACCACGTGAAACTAATGTTCCGGATTTCATGTAAATAAAAATCAGGCACATGCAAATCGTTACACGCCGCTTACCTTGGAGAAAACCACTTATTCACCCCAGGTAATGCATGTATGACGGAACAAAGAAAATGGTGAGATTAGTTTGTAAATCAAGAAGAAAAAAAATTTAATTTTCGCCTAATTCTGTGACAATACCTCCCCCCTAAGAATAAAAATGTACACATTTTTAAAACTAACACAGAATAGAAGAAAAATAACTACTGATGATATCTTACAACATTTACACTGGTTATACTACAATCTGGATTTATTACTGGGCAAATTCATACAAATTTCCCATCATGCCCTACTCAAGTAGTCTGCACCTACATTTTCAACTCCCCTTATTGCTTCTACACGGAAGCGATAAGGTTGTAGTGTTAGCACCCAACGCATCAACCGAGCGTTAGCGACCTTGGCCTTGTTTAAATACAGTAGGGGTTGGTGATCAGTCTCGAGAACGAAATCTCTCCCAAACAGATATGCGTGATACTTCCCAATTCCCCATACTACGGCCAAACATTCCTTTTCTATGACGGAATAATTCTTCTCCCTGGGTAGCAATTTCCTACTTGAGTAAGCTATGGGTAACTTACTGTCGACTTGCTCTTGCAGTAAAACTGCCCCCAACCCAGTTTCAGAAGCATCTGTTCTTAGAATGAAAGGTTTGCTGACATCTGGCAATTTTAATATAGGTGCACTAACAAGTTTCTCTTTCAGAGTACAAAATGCTTTATGTGGCGGTCCCCATTCAACTTTGTTTGGTTGCCCCTTCTTGGTCAAATCAGACAGCGGGCTAGCAATGGCTGCAAAGTTCGGTATAAGCTTTCTATAAAAACCTACTAGACCTAGAAATGATCTTACCTGCGTTTTGTTGGTTGGCTTCGGTGCGTCTCTAATTGCTTCAACTTGCTTGGGATGAGGTTTTAACTGACCCATACCGCTGACCCTATGACCCAAACAATCTAAATCTGTATAACCAATACTGCATTTAGTGGGTCTCACTGTAAGGTTCGCTTTGCGGAGTCTATTGAAGAGCTTGCTCAGGACGGACACGTGCTCACTCCAAGTATTCGTGTACACGAATATGTCGTCTACAAAGCTATCAACGTTTGCTAAACCTTTAAGCAACTTACGCATCAAATGACAACAGGTGGCGCTGGCTCCAACTAACCCGAATGGCATCACTTTGAATTGATACAATCCTTTCTGGGTCGCAAATGCTGTCAAAGGTCGGGACTCAGGGACAATGGGAACCTGCCAATATCCCTTGGACAGATCCAGTTTGGAAATCCATCGGTTTCCCGACAGCTTTGCAAATAGACCCTCCATATCTGGCATTGGTTCTGCATCGAACACAGTGATTTTATTCAACTGCCGAAAATCGATACAGAATCGGTTCGTCCCGTCCTTTTTCCCGACTAGCACTACTGGAGAAGAATATGGCGAGTTGGAGGGTTCAATCACCCAGATCCAACATTTTACTCACCTCTTCGTCCACAGCTTCACGTGCGTTGTATGGCACCGGATATTCCTTGATTCGAATAGGGTCAGACGTATTTAGTTTAATTTTGAGGTCCAACAAAGTTGTACAACCTGGTCTGTCTGTGAATATATAAGAGTGTTTAGCCAAGAGCGCATTAATCTGTTGACGCTGGTCTTTCGTCAACTCCGCACTCACATCGACTTTATCTATCCCTTCCCCCGCAACTCCCAAGGGACATTCAAGGGAACTCTCGATATTCGAATCAGCTTCATCATCGTCTACGACTGCCGTACAAACGACATTTAAGACAACCTTTTCAACACTGTCGCTCTGTCTCTTGATATACAACTTGAGCATGTTAGCATGGAATGTTTTTAAATCCCCGTCCATGTCAATTTTATAGTCCATGTCACCTTTTACCTCTTTAGCTTCATAGGGACCTTTCCACTGGACTAATAACTTATTTGAACTCGTTGGAAGAAACAATAGAACCTGATCTCCTACAAGAAATTTCCTATTTCGCGCTCTGCGGTTGTAATACTTGGCATATCTACGTCCCGATTTAATTAATTCGTCACGTGCCATCTGGCATGTACTCTCAAGTTTATTTCTTAGATCTAACACGTACTGGTAAGTTGTTTTTATTTCCTCGTTGGCGACATTACCAGTCCATAGTTCGCGTAGTATCCGCATCGGGCCTCGAACTGTCCTACCGTACAACAGTTCAAAGGGTGAAAACCCTAAACTTTCCTGCGGTACTTCACGGTACGTGAACAGAACAGCGTTCAAATAACGGTCCCAGTCTTGCGGACGTTCCGCACATATCTTTTGCAGCATGCTTTTCAGGGTATCATTAAACTTCTCTACCAGTCCATTGCACATCGGATGGTATGGGGTAGTGTTTAGCTGTTTGATGGATAACAGCCTACTTATTTCACCCATGAGGTCAGAGGTGAATTGGGCACCACAATCAGTGAGGATTTCTTCTGGCACCCCTACCCTACTGAAGATATCAACTAATGCTTCAGCTACCCTTTCCGTTTCAATAGTTGGTAACGCGACGGCTTCGGGGTATCTGGTCGCGTAATCAACCAGAGTAAGAATATACAGACTCTTTCTTTCGGTAACTGGGTGTATTGGTCCTACAATAGCTACTGCCACTCTTTTAAATGGTGTATCTATTAATGGCATCTGTCCTAAGGGCACCCTTGTGACCCTTCCCTTACAGACGGTTTTCTGACATACGTCGCATGACCTACAGAACCGTGTGACATCGCCATTAACACCGGGCCAGTAGAATTCAGCGACTACCCTGCTAGTGGTCTTAGCCTTACCTAGCTGTCCTGCCATGCTTGACTCATGCGCCACCCTAAGTACTTGAGATCTATATCTCTGGGGTACGACCACTTGCCAATACTTCTTACCCTCCTGAGCGCTAAACTCCCTATGAATTAATCCGTTCTTGCATACGAATCTCGAGCTACCCCCACGCTTGCAGTGTTTAATCGCGACGGACGTGATTTTCTCAACAACTGTTCTGATAGATTCATCACATTCTTGCTCTTGTTTGAAATCATCACGCGAAATTCCGGAGATCGATTTAGGGACTATTAATTTATGAAACGCGGTTTTCTCTCGCCGTGTTTGTGCTCGCGTTTCGACTGCCTGAGCCAAAGGTATTTTAAAATTGGCCATGGTTGGAAGACGGGAACCTTCAACATTACCGATCGTCAGATCGTAAATAGGGTTTTCCATACAAAGGGCATCAACAGTTCCCGTTAGGAAAGGTGTTTTTACCGTGATCCTTGCTACGGGAATGCGACCGATCGTCTGATCAAGTAGCATACATGGGGACTCCCACCCGAGCATTTGGTTATCCTGCACGAGACTACGTTTGATCACTACGCCAGTGCAACCAGTGTCACATAATACTACAACTTCTCGACCGTTGACAAACCCTCTCGCGGTTGGTACACGCGCTTCGGGAAATAGACACGTGCCAAGCGAATGAATACAAGGTTCTACCTGTACGATGTTATCAGATATACCTTTACTTTAAACCGCTTCGGTGGCCTAGTGGTTAGAGCGTCTGCCCCGGAAGCGGGAGGTCGTCGGTTCGATCCCCGGCCGAGTCATACCAAAGACTTACAAAAATAGTACTAACAGCTGCCTCGCTTGACGCTCAGCATAACGAGGTTAGTGTTAGGACTGGTCGGCCTGGTGTCAGGATAATGTGACTGGGTGAGACATCATGCTACATGTCTGCGGCATGATGTCTCAGTGCTTAGACATCACTATAAACTGCCTCAATGCAGACATCGTAGCGATATATCTGAAAAATTGTTAAAGCTACGTTAAAAATCCTAATCAAACAAACAAAAACCTTTACTTTGTATAGCCACTGCTACCTTATGTACAAGTCCCTTTCTTTTAGGACAGTCTTTTTGAACATGACCCCATGCATTACACAAGAAACATTGCACACGCTGAATAACTGGATTCCTAACTGACCTGTTTACCTCAGCTGATTTTACAAGCTCCCTAGGCATAGGTCTCGCAGACTGGTTTCCAGACTTAAAATCTTTTAAAACCACGTTCTGGGTTCCCCCATGAGCTTCGGCAAATAAATCGGCTTGCTTAGCCATATCTTTTACGTTTGTGAAGACTTTCTCCTTCAGAAATTGATCTAATTCTCACCCAACTGTATTAAATAATTGATCTCTGAGCAAGAAATCAGTCAACCCTTCAAACATTTTCACCGCTTTGCCGCATTCAATCCACCGCTCAAAATAGTTCGCAATTCTAACGGTGAACTGACCAAAGGTTTCTCCCTTATCGGGCTTGCTATACCTGAACTTTTTACGAAAACCCTGTTCAGTGAGCTCGTACCTTTTGAGAAGTGCTTCCTTTAGGACATCGTACTTAAACACATCGTCTCTCGGAAGTCGCGAGTATACATCCAGTGCTTTACCTTTTAATAGCGCACTAAGATGCAATGCCCAGTCATTTTGACTCCACTTCTGGTTTTCAGCATACCGCTCAAATCGATGAAGATAACTATCCATGTTATCTTTTTCATCGTCAAAGGGAGGTAATTCGGGACCCCTTAATTTGCTAAAGGCAGAATCGTGTTCTCTTCCAGATGTTGCTAATTCTACCTTACGCTCATGATCCCGTTGCTTTGCTCTTTCTTCTAACTCTAACATTTCTACTTTTGCTCGTTTATCTAACTCCAACATTTCTACTTTTGCTAGTTTATCTAACTCTATTCACCTTTCCTCCGATTCCCTTTCCCATCCTATCCTGTCCTTTTCGGCCTGCTTCTCTAATTCTATCTTTTCCTTCTCGAATTCTATCTTTTCCCTTTGGGCCTGCTTCTCTAATTCTATCTTTTCCTTCTCAATGGCCCATTTCCTTTCTTCGGCTTCTCCTTTTTCCCTTTCTAATTCCCTTTCTAATTCCCTTGCCCTTACCTTTTCTTCCTTTTCTATTTCCCTTGCCCTTGCCCTTTCTTCCCTTTCCCGGGCTTGTTCTTCTTGAATAAATTTCCTTAAGCTTTCACCTTCATATCCAAATTCTTTGCCTAAGGCAACCAAGTCCTTAAGGGATGACATGACAATGACAATTGTAATATGAATATATATAGGTAACCAAACCAATATTTTAAACACGTTTTTACTGGACACACGGACCTAGATAAACTAAACAAAAATAAACCCCAACTTGAGTATTTTCTTGTCAAGAAGGTCACGCTCAAATATAAACATTAAATGTTTACTTTCACGAAAATGATTGACAGTTCACTTAATCCAACGATCCCACTTCTGACACCATTGTAACAGAATTGTTACCGAGAGGATGGTGGATTAAATGAACAACACAAACACAATATGTGAAAGAAAATATAAATTTATGAAATAAATTATTAATGAAAAATAATGATGTATCAACACAATAACTCATGCGCTCAACCCACAATTACACTCACAACCATTCACAATACATGAATAAATGAAATATCAATACAAAATAAAACTCAGATATAAAGGGATCTCTTGGACTATACACAGATCCAAGGAACCTTTACGAAAGTTATATTACCGCAAGTATAAATTATGATGACAAATCAAACTATATTATCGCACGTATGGATTGCGACACCTAGCACGAACATATACATGTATTTAATCAAGTTGCTAGCTTTTATTGAGAATCATGCAATGCCTTGAAATACTATTGTGATCTGAAATAACCATGTAAATACAACAATGTATTCAATTGTATTACAATTGCAACACACATATGTGTCTCGACCCTGTATAACCGTACGATTCACTAACAGTTGAATCGCCGCCCAGTTTCCCCGAAGACCTAGGGTTGACCAATACTTTTATCGGCCGTTTGCCCTTCACGGATCCACCACAGTTATACGTACAGACAGCATACAACATCTACTAGAACCAACGTTCCTCAATACCCTAGATGTTGCCCCGGATGTTTACAACTTTAGACAGCTCCGACACTCGGACTTCTAGATTTCCGGATATTTACACGTCACGACAGATGTAGACGAACAGACAGTTCGACAAACAGACAATCAGATACTTCAATTCGATTGCACAATAAATCAGCAACAATTTCAGCTACGATATCAGAGATGTTATCAGCCGACGTTATCAGAGATGTTTTCAGATGCGTTATCAGAGATTATCAGATGTTATCAGATGCGCTATCAGATGCGTTATCAGACGTTATCAGATGCATTATCAGAGATGCTATCAGATGCGTTATCAGATGCATTATCAGATGCGTTATCAGAGATGTTTTCAGATGCGTTATCAGAAATGTTCTCAGAGATGCAATCCGATGCGTTATCAGACGTTATCAGATGCATTATCAGAGATGCTATCAGATGCATTATCAGATGCATTATCAGATGCGTTATCAGAGATGTTTTCAGATGCGTTATCAGAAATGTTCTCAGAGATGCAATCCGATGCGTTATCAGCTACAATAAAGAAACCAGACTAATAATAGTTGCCTCAAAAAAAATAATCTAAACCTTAGATTACGCTAATGCATTTAAAGTCTAATAGTGACTAGTAATTCCAAATATTCCACGTTTAAAATCTGCATTGCAATAAAGGCATCATTATATGAAATGATAAACAGAATAAAATTCACAATAAAACGAAATATAAATTTAACACTCACCCCTTTGGCTGGAGATTGAAAGACGAGCTTATCTATCCTGTGATTAGATACTTTAGGTCCCGTAAAATTGATCATAAATATTCTGCCTTATATACCCTCAAATAGGTGAGCATAAATCACAGCAAGATTACCGTGCACCACGTGAAACTAATGTTCCGGATTTCATGTAAATAAAAATCTGGCACATGCAAATCGTTACATGCCGCTTACCTTGGAGAAAACCACTTATTCACCCTAGGTAATGCATGTACGACGAAACAAAGAAAATGGTGAGATTAGTTTGTAAATCAAGAAGAAAATAAATTTAATTTTCGCCTAATTCTGTGACAATCCTCCCTTATTGGGAAAAGGAAACAGGCGTCATCCAAGAAATCCAACCAAGTTCATATGGACACTGGAAAGAGACTGTTGCAAAAGATGCTGCAACAAATTGGGGGAGGGTCTAACTGTATCTGTATACATTCTCTTATGGGCCCTCCTGAACCCTCAGCATGAGAATGATAAGCAGAAAGGGGATTCAAAATGGTGATCATTTCAGTTTTGATTGTTTCCACATTGAAACAAGGAGAGGTTCTAGACCTGCCAGAAGTTACAGGCACCATATGTTTTGGTTGAGACCACGTTCAAAAGCATAGACTATGGGACAGACTGACCTTTCTGCCATCTGGTTCCTTCTTGTCCTTTAGATAATTTTGGATTCAGTTCACCCTTGTTCTGGAGGCAGGGAAGATCTATAGCACACCTGCTCTGCTGGTCCATGGATCCACAGCAAAACCATCCATTTGGAAACATGGCCAACTTACCATCAGGGGGTGGAAGTCCCCAAGCTCTGTAGGAGCTGAACAGGAGACATCAGAAAGAAAGGGTTATTAACCCAATCCCTTTCCCATAGACCAGTTCTCGAAATTTGAAGGTAGATCTCAATAGAGACAGAAAGGAAACAGAGAGAAAGAAAGGTATTCAAACTGGTACATTTGTCAAGCTGTCTGTCCTTTAGAATAATGTTCAGAACAGTCCAAAGACTGATCAATATACAGTGTATATTGATTGGTGCTTTACATCTGACAGTCTGTGTTTGATGACTGGCTCAGTGCTCCATGATCAGTGACCCAAGATAGAAAATAGATGACTGTACATTTGGAAATGCCATCGATGAAGCAGTCAACTTCCCAACACATTGTAGCATAGAGACAGGTTATTTTCATATACCAGGAAGAACCATAGCAGCCTCTCAATGAGTCTAGTGACTTCAATACACAGGAAAAAGCAATCACTGAAGTACAAATGCCATCACTTAACCAGGCAATTTCCATACAGCAGGAAAAGCCATTACTGAAGCACTCAACTTTCTGGAAATGGAGTGGTCATCCTGAGAAAATGTGTAAGACTTCTTCCTGGTCTTTAAACCTGGCTGCGCCACAAACAACAAATATGTGTGTACTTGTGCACGACAGGTAGGTGTGGTGTCATATATGTCTTTGAACAATATTTCGAAATAGTGTGTTCAGTTCATCCTATACTGTATGTGCAAAGTGCTTTTAATGCTTCCAGTGCATAGACAATATCTGTATATAAATGCCTCACTTAAAGTCTTTAGATTACGGAACGTCTTCAGTGAGAGGTCTACTTTAAGGACAAGCACATATTCAGCTGTAGAGGTTAGTGAGTTATTAATTTCTTGTGTATACATTAGAACTATTGTACAACCACGTTTATCATTGTATAGTTTCTATATAGATTCAGTCTATGTGGTATAATGCAAATATTTTCTATTCTTGTAAGTGAGTTTGCAAGAGATTTATATTAGCAATATAAAAATGCATTTTTAAAAAATGTTTAGTACTGTAGGATTTTTATCGAGCACAGTTCAGTTCACTTCTGAAATTGTGTTGTGTTTTGTAATTATTGTCCCCATAATTTAATCTGTATACCTTACAGTATGTAATGTCATTATGTTTTATCATATATGCCTGTATCATGCATAGTACACAGCAATATAAATATATTCAGTTGACCAGTGTGACTGGAGTGATAACCGACCAAAGTTCAACAGCTGTTGAGATGACCAGAGTGATGAGAGTTATCAGAGTGATTGGAGTCAATGTGGTATCAGTTGCAGAGTACGCCATGGAAGTCGACCATATCAGCTGTAAAGCATTACCATAGCAACCGTAGAGCTGAATAGTGTTGCTGATAGAGTTGCAGGTGATCGGGCGTTGCTGACTGAGATTGGTGGGCACTGATTTCTTTTTTATCCAGCCTGGAATACTGATGGCTTGATTGACCAGTGTGACTGGTAGCTGAGTGTGCTGGTGCTGGAGTGTACAACTCCATACATGTAATCATTTAGCTGCAGGCTAATTTTTTGGGAATAGTAAAACCCAGTTTGTTTTGGGGACTGTAGAGATAATTTGTATATCTGTTCCTTTCTGTTTACATAATTTCACTACTTTTGAGTGCATACATTTGACTAATGAGTAAAAACTGCATTTTTTACTGTTTGAGTAAAACATATCAATCTTTTCATGGTGAAATCACTGTGAATCATTCACCGCTTGTCTTCGTACAGTGTAAGGTCATTTATTTGTATTTTCATTATTAAGTCTGTGTGTTTTATGTTAATTGATCAAATATTTGAATCATATACATGCATATATTAATAATAATTAATTTCTCATTCAAATCATTTGTCAATAAACATTGTATTTGTATCACCATCAATGTTGTGTTGTAAATCCAAACTTCCACCTGGTTATCATGTTACACAAGTGACAGATGCAGTTACTCCAATACCTCCAATTACTAATTAGCTAATTAGAAGAGCAAGTAATGATTTTGGATTGGGGACTAGCATCAGGAATAGATAACTGCAATGCAATAACATTGATTATTGATTGATTAGGATTTTTAATGCAGCTTTAACAATTGTTCAGTCATATCGTCATGATGTCTAAAGTGATACAATTTAAAGTGATGTCTAACACTGGGGCATCATGCCACAGACATGTAGCATGATGTCCCACCCAGTGACATTATCCTGACACCAGGCCGACCAGTCCTAACACTAACCTCTTATTGCTGAGGGCGAAGTGAGGCAGCTGTTAATATAATAACAGCACACAATGTATTATAACTGTTATTATAACATCATCCCACCAGTCATGTGTATTTACTTTTTATAAAGAAATTCTTACTAAGAAGAAAAAGAAAGCAAATTTTGTAGTAAATTATGTTTCTCCGAGAATACTTACCCGATCACATTACTTTTGGGGATATTAGCCTGCTACCTCGCGAATCCAGCCCTACCAAAAGACGAAAATTCGTCTTTCCTGTCTATGTCATATAGACAAAGGGCAATAACTCTTGCCCCTTACCTCCCCTTGCTACCCGCTAGGTGTCGCTTCTTTAGTTTTTAAGCTGAGCGGTATATAAAACATGAGGATGCTCGCATGGCGGGGTGGTTGGGAGGGTTTCTTAGTAATGTGATCGGGTAAGTATTCTCGGAGAAACATAATTTACTACAAAATTTGCTTTCTCCTTTGAATACGTTCCCCGATCACATTACTTTAGGAGAATAAGTAATAGGAGGAGGGAATGCGGAGCATCCGACCTCCACACGGGTATCCTCTAGGGAATGATGGTTGGATTCCCCATGTGAATGATAACCCGGTCTCCTAATTTTCAATCAGCAACACAGCCCAGGGTCACGTGATATGTGACCCTTTATACGGTTAAGAAGATAGTTATTGAAATCTTCTTACCTACGAAAATTTATCTGGTGAATCCAGCGAAGCTAATAGGCTGTGCTGATTGTTGCACATGGGTCTGGTGGGCGTCTGGGCTGCCCAACACCGGACCTACTAGAATCAATGTTTGCCTCTGCGAGTACAAACTTGAAGATAAAACTGTAGAAGGTTGACTCTGCATGTCAGCCAACAGCTTCTATAAGGTGACTGATTTGCGAATCCTCAGAGTACGCCAAGCGTATAACCCACTTCAGCCATGAAGCAAAGGCTTGAATGGAGATATCTCATGTCCCAGCTATCACCAGAAGAAAGAGGTGCTTGTATGTGACCTGACTCACCTCTATGCATTGAAATGGTGCTAGAGTGCACAAACAGGATCTTACATGGCTGTTGATCCTGACTTATCTATAAAGAAGCGAGCTAATGACGACTCGTTGATCGCCAATGTATGGTAATCTATTTTGGACTACGAAGCCTGGCTGCGTCAAGAGGACCATCAAACCCTCATGGAGCGGTAGCATTTGATAATAACTGGAGCCAGCTGTTTCTCCTCGAAAAGCCAGAGAAAAGTTGACCAGTTGAGGGATTGTGACACTCAGAGGAACAATGTGAATGATATGGTACCAGTCCCTGAAAACATGCCACTTGCCCTCGTAAACCTTCAGAGTAGAGGGCCTTCTTGCTCTCGAGATTCTCTCCGCAATCAAAGATTTAAACTGTTTGTCTTGCAAGGCTGTCTGGGCATAGCCAGGCTTGAACATAAAGACGGTCCGGATAGGGGTGGAACACCCCTGGCCGCGGTTGCTTGCGAATACTTGTGCTGACTGTAATCTTCCTGGGTAGATCTATCGCCTAGATTGAGTAGATCGGAGACCCAGGAGTTGTTCCATCTGAGAGGGGCAATCAGAACCATCTGACAGTTCTGACCCCTTAACTTCTGGATTAATTTCAGTACCAAGACCGTGGGAGGGTAGGAGAATGACCACAACCCTTCCCAGCTGATTGATCGAGCATCCACGACCCAAGCTTCTGGGTCTGGAACCTGTGAGATGAAAGGTGGACAACTTGCGATTCCACCTTGTTGCAAAAGATCAATCATCGGACGTCCCCAAAGTGTGTCAATTGGAAGAAAGTCCGATTGATGGAGTGACCATTCTGTGTGAATGACTAGATAGAGTGTCAGCCAAGACATTGAGTCTGCCAAGAATGTGCCGGAATTGTACATTGAGGTGGAGATTGTCGAACCAATGTAGAAACTGCCAGCTCAGATTGCACAGGTCTGGTGATTGGTGTCCCCATGTTTTTAAGGCAAGGCACCACCACAAAGTTGTCTGACATAATGAGGGCAGTTTGTAATAAGAGTTGATCCTGCCCGAAATGAAAGGCGTTGATGACAGCCGTTATTTCTGAAAGGTTGATGTGGAAAGGGCTCGCCCCTGGCACCCACGTGCCGCTGACAGTATCGAAGTCCGGCAACAGGTGGGCACCCCAACCGTAGGTACTAGTGGCGGAACATACTGTTATCCCCGCTTGGGGTATCTCCAGAGTAATCCCTGTGGACAGCCCACAGGGGTTGTGCCACTGACTCAAAAATGATCGCATCTCTGGCGTGAGCATGACTGTGGGATCGAAGGGACTTGAAAAGGGCGAAATTACGCTAGCAACGTCCCTTGTAAAGGGCGCATAAAAGGACGGCTGAGCGGAATCAAGTCTGCTGCCGCATTGAATAATCCGAGGATCTGCAACTCTCTTGCTAAATGCGCATCCTGTTGGAAACGGACTCTACGAGTGCAATTATCTGGATGATAGCAAACTCGAGGAAGCCTTACCAGATTCAGATCGAGAGAAACTCCACACCCAGATGGACCAAAAATCCGGATTGGACAGAGATCAGACTTTATCCAGTTCACGAGAAAGCCTATATGATGTAAAGTGATACAAGATCGTTTCTGCCTTTGAGCAGAGTAGAACTTGACAGATGTTTCTGGAGGATGTCGTCCAAATATACTGCCGACGCCATAGATGAAGTCGAGCGGAACAGGGTGACGACGTAATCCATAACCTTGGTACTAGCCCAAGGGCTTAAGTTGAGGCCAAAAGGTATGACCTGGACTGATAAACCGAGTCCCGACAAGCACAACGGAGAAATGTCCACTACTCGTGGGATAGGGACGTGAAATGTGTGTCGGTCATATCTAGACTGACAGCATACCCGTCGGATGGTTTGATCACGCCATCGCCACATTGACTTTCAGGGTGGTTGAGGCGGCTCAGGTCGATGAACGGCCTCTGGATAAGAAACAGCCATGAATAAAACCCCAGCTATTGCAGGTTTATTAAGATATAAATATATATATATAAAGGCATCCTTCTCCCGGTCTGACGATACATCCATGAAGAGGGGAGAGGAGGACAGAGGAGGGGATGGATAAATGAAGTCCCAAGTCCCTCCGAAATGACCTGAATCACCCAAATGCTCTAAGGTAATAAAGTGGTCCAGTGGTCCTGAAATTGCAGGTGGCGGCTGCCCACAGGTAGGCAGTCTGCTGGCGGTGGGCAGGGTATGTCAACGTCTAGAGTTAGGAGGCGTGAAGGCGGAGAAACTTTGGTTCTTGCCGCCTCTGTCTGGTTGCCATCTAGCTTGATTAGACTGTTGACTCCCAGCATTGGGTTGGGATCTATATTACACATTTGATTATAAGGATCCCTTTTCCCCGGTCCGCCCATCATCCCTCCGCTGTGTCAGGGGATGATTGTTTCGAAACTCCTGCGAAAGTTGGGCGACGAGTTGGAGGGGCAGTTCCTGAGCTGCCTGCCTCCAAACTTTTTCAATTTTCCCCCACAGTGTAAAGGTGTCCCAAACTGAGACATCCATAAAATCCGAGTACGATGGGGCCTGCGCGACGTGGACTACCTACAGACGTCACATTGTATCAGGTCGAAGTTGGCAGAAGCAGTCAACGCATTGGTCATAGAATGGTGAGCTGCCCTGTTAACAACTCTAGCAATCCAGGCCTTCACTTCACAAGCGTGGTCATGGCTGGATTTGCCTAGGGAGTTGGAATAAAAATGGCTAGTGAAGTCAAGTCTAACAATGAAGACGTATCGACTACGTTTCGGACTAGCTTTGACGTGGCATTTGATATCAGTACTGAAGGCGTCTGATGGAGTTTTTGTACCAGCTACACTAGAACGTTGCTGGAAGTTAGCTTCCTGAATTTTTTTTTTTTTTTTTTTTTTCCGACTGGCAAAGAAGCAGGAAGGACATCGTCTCTTCCTCCTCATTCAAGATCTACAGGTGCCTGAATTGTGTAGTCTTGAGTGGCAGTAGGAGGTTTTTGGGCATTCTGAAGTTCCCAACAACCTATAAATCTTTTATTCTGCGTCCGTGGCGCTAAGCTCAGTCCGGTCCATGACCTGATCTGTGGACGGCTGAAAGTGTTTCGTCACACTCACTGTGTGCTGAGTTGTGTTCTGGTCAACTCAAGCATCCATTCGCAGCGGAATTGTCATCATTTTTAATATAAATCTCCATAATGCTTGTGTAGTGCGGCCAGCACTGCGCGCCCATCTACCATTCGCTCAGAGGGAATGTTGGTTCTGGTACAGCTTGCATATCTGTACAGCATACCAGGTGACCTAGATGACGCAATTCTGTCATAATTGACAGTTTCACTAAATCTCCCTTGTGGAGAAGCCGTGAACATATGGACGGCCGGCACTAACGGCTGATTGAACTGGCGAATGGTCGGCCTGAAAGTCCTGTTCTGGTAAAGCTGCCATATCTGGGTAGCGCATACCAAGTGGCATAGATAACTCAATTCCGTCATCTCTGATAATGTCACTAATTCTCCCTTGTTTTAAAATCACACCGTCACGTATTTGACGTGACGGGAGGTGTACAACGGCAATACCGACTGATTTGTCTGGTATATGGTCGGCCGGAATGTCGGCGAAGGTCCGGCTATGACCGGCACCTGCCTCTCGAATGGTCTGATTGGACGGAGATTCATCTATAACATTCTCTCATGGTAGTGATATGTAACCAGTAGTACAGATTGACTGACGGGTACATCACTATAATCTCTGTAAATCCGATGTACAGCTGGTGCAGGTTGATGCCGGCTGGAAGACTGGTGCCATTTGGGCTGAACGGTCGTTGCCGGATGGACGGCCGGTGCAGGTTGATGCCGGCTGGAAGGTTGGCTGGATGACCAGTGCCATTTGGGCTGAACGGTTGTTGCTGGATGGCCGGCCGGTGCCGGCTGGAAGGTCGGCTGGACGACCGGTGCCATTTGGGCTGAACGGTCGTTGCCGGATGGACGGCCGGTGCCGGTTAATGCCGGCTGGACGACCGGTGCCATTTGGGCTGAACGGTTGTTGCCGGATGGTCGGCTGGTGCCGGCTGGAAGACCGGTGCCATTCGGGCTGAACGGTCATTGCCGGGTGGACGGCCGGTGCCTGTTGATGCAGGCTGGAAGGTCGGCTGGAAGACCGGTGCCATTTGGGCTGAACGGTCGTTGCCGGATGGTCGGCTGGTGCCGGCTGGAAGACCGGTGCCATTCGGGCTGAACGGTCGTTGCCGGCTGGACGGCCGGTGCCGGTTGATGCCGGCTGGAAGGTCGGCGGGACGACCGGTGCCTGTTGACGCAGGCTGGAAGGTCGGCTGGCTGTCCGGTGCCATTTGGGCTTAACGGACGGTGCCGGATGGACGGCTAGTGCCGGTTGGTGCCTGCTGAAGTGCCGGCTGAACTGACGGTGTCGGCTGGACGGACGGCTGGCGAAAGTGCATACTAAAATGGATCCAATCGATCCAGCATAGACTCCATGCGTCCAGACTTACAGGCCCGAAAGCCATGCACGGACTTGCAGTGAAATTTACACCCACTGGGCAGCCTAAACCATGTCAACATAATTTCCTCCATTTCCACATTGCCAACACCCATTTTGCCATTCATGCCTTCGTTGTCGACTTTGCTACTAAAACGACAAAAGAAGCGAACAAAGCACAAATTAAAAAATTCAGCATATTATTAATTCGATAATACTATAACCGTTACTAACGGAGTATTCAAATTATTCCGTGCCATGTTAACTTTTAATGACAACACTAGTTATCGCCGTGAGCGTGTTGCAATGGTTCGTTTAAGACGAAGTCTACTGAAACGAAAAAGATGATAAACAAAGCACAATTAGCAATTCAGCACGCTATTAAGTCGCTATTACCATAACTGTAACTAACGGAGGAAACTAAATGATTAAGTGTCGCGTGAACTCGTGACTACAACACGAAGTCTGCTATTAAATAGTCGCAACTTGGTCGTTCAAAGACTTTTTTGAAGTCTACTGAAACTACAAAGAAGGTAAATAAAGCACAAATTATCAATGCAGCACGTTATTAAGTCACTAATATCGTAAACGTTACATACGGAATAAGCGAAATTATTGAGTGCTACATGTATTACATGCTAGTACCGCCATAAGCGTGCTTGACCACGTTGCAGCCTGGTCCGAAGTCTAGAAAAGGTGACAAAGTCTCTCAAATTGGAAAATATTGTAAAATAATGTATACGACATGTAGAGGAATGATTATCCAACACAGTAATTCCAAATTTAACTTCGGATGGTCAGAATTTACACTAAGATGGCTTGGATTCATTGGAGGTCTAATTGTACGTGTTTTCGCGTACAGCGAAGCTAAAAAACTAAAGAAGCGACACCTAGCGGGTAGCAAGGGGAGGTAAGGGGCAAGAGTTATTGCCCTTTGTCTATATGACATAGACAGGAAAGACGAATTTTCGTCTTTTGGTAGGGCTGGATTCGCGAGGTAGCAGGCTAATATCCCCAAAAGTAATGTGATCGGGAAACGTATTCAAAGGAGAAACAATTAAGTTCACTTTTCCCATTTGTGCAAAAATTCTATGTGAATGAGATATGGACACCATTTTGCACAAAACAATGACTTGATATGTTCAGTTGACACACTGAAACTAGAGCCTGATACATGCACTAAATTGGGTCTAAAACGTTTTGCATTACTTTCTTGTATAATAAATGCAAACAAGTTGTAAATTTTTTTCTTTGATGCTTTCTTTCTTTCTTAATTATATTTCTCTACTCCAGTGCAATGATACAATGTTAATTTCTTTACAATGTGCATAACACTATTTGTGCATAACTCCCATTTTAGTGACCTCGAGATTACAGAATTCAATAGAGTAGCGTAAACAATGGAGCTGAACTTAAAGCAGTCATTTAAAACTTTAAATGAATTCTCCATTAGAACTTTTGATGGTGGTTGCCTATATTCTTCATTTACTCTTCTGTGAAACTTAGAATCAAGACTTTAGAGTGATGCAGTCAAACCTGAGAGTTGAATGTTTGGTCATTAGTAACTAGTAAATGTCATCAAATCCTGATAAGAAGCTGGCCTGTTGAGGCTACTCCGTCATTCAATAATTAGGTCTTTTATTGAGTTAGAAAAGGGTCTAAGATCGAAATTATTCTTGTGTTTGGATTGACATGCAAACACACAGATGGACAAAGAAAGAAATAGAGGCAATTCCATTTTAAAAAAATAGCCGTCAAAGTACCACCAAGTAATGCGCAACAAAAATCAATGTTGCCATACAATTTATTATACACATTTATTATAGTTCCTAGATGGCTATATAAAGCAGAAAAGTTCTTCAGTCATATGATGGTTTCCACCAAGAGAGATTCAACAAAATAATACACATATTCTAAATACCTTGTAGGCTACAGAATAAGGGAGCGTGTTCTTCAGTGATATAATAGACCCTGCTTCCTTCCCTCCACTGTCAATAATAAACACAAGCTCTTCAGCTGGGCTAAAAAAAGTACAGATGTTTCTGGTTAATATTTCAAACATGACCCTGTGTAATCATCTAAAATTTAAGATTATAAACAACTACATGCTCATTCTTTCATTGTTTGCATCTTTATTCTTAATACAATAACCATTCTAATCAATGATAATGTTTTCATATAAAGATTCCGTTTATCATCACTGGCCTCAATAGTTATACCAAGTAAATTTTCCTCGGATTTTCTTGATGACATATTTCTTCAAAACCTAATATAATCTTCAATCTGAAAAGAATATTTAAAATACAAAGTACATGTTTTAAAACCCTCATTATCACACATATTAAATGATGTTGCTGTCACTAGATGAAAAAAAATTAACACATTCCAGAACCTAATGATTATACTACCGCATATACTCACAAAACGCAGAATAATTTAGGAAAAAAAAATAAAGCCTGTATGGGGGGGGGGGGGGAAGGTCTGCTTATCTGCGGGCTAAGATCTAAGTCTGAAAATTGTAAAGCTTTTTATTCTCGGGAATGGCAGAAAAGCAAAGCAGCATTAGAAGAAATGGCAAGAATCAATCAAGAAGGTTCGTTGGACTGGGTCGCCTCTTTCCCTGAATTGGAGAAAGAACTCGATGATTTTTTTAAGTGAATGGCAACAAAATGGATACTTTGTCACATGAACTGCAATTTGTCTGCATGCTATGGCAAAATATGACTTGAACAAGAGACCATGTCTTGAGCAAGAGACCAGGTACACTTCTTCAGAAACCTTCAATGCTTGTCTGGGTCATGTTTCAAGCACACTAAACAGATGAAGTATAAAAGGCCACAAAGAAAATGAAAACAACATTGGCTGTTATACCAGGAGGTTTAACATCAGTGTTACAACCTCTTGATGTCTGCCTTAATAAGCCATTTAAGGACAAGTTATGAAAGATGTGGTCTGAATGGGTTTGTTCAGGTACTGTGAAGATAACAAAAGGCAGGAATTTAATGAAGCCGGACATCGACTTGGTCGAAAGTTAGTCAAAGACACATGGAACTCAATTTCGTCGGAAATTATTGCAAAAGTGCCGTTTCAGCAATGCCATGGATGAAACTGAGGATGCCATATTTGAATCAAAAAATGACGAGGACACATTATTAGATGACCATGATGACACTGATGATGTATACGATGACAGCACACCCATAACAGAAGCAGAGTTTTATGAAACATTTGGCAATTCCAATACTGCGCCAATTTTTAAGGATTCTAAAAGTGATAGAACTTTTATAATTCATGATTTTAGAATGAGGATTTTTAAAATTTCAATTAAGACTTAACACTGAAGATAAATAGTTTTTATTTCAACATATTAATTAGCTTTAACTTTCATTTCTATTAAGTTTGACAATAGTATTTAAGTACTCTGATTTGCCTAAATAAATGTATTTGGAATTCACTTTGTGCATCTTTTGATGTAGTCTAGAACTTATGGGATGACTTATACGTGGGTCATGCACTTTTTCATATTTTTACCTGTCCAGCTGAGGGAGGGGTTGGTTTTTACGTGAATGGGCTTATACGTAAGTATATACGGTATGTACGATCTGAGGACTTGATGTAAATAATTCATAATCAAAATAAAATTTATTAACATGTATGATATATTGTAATTTAATTGATTAAATATAGTTTGAGTAACACATAGTGCATTCTTCTCTGGTCCCTCGTTGGGCCCCTCTTTGTCTACTATGGTTGCTCTGCCAGACATGATGACATTGTAGCCAGTATTTATAGGTACAATCAAGTATCTACTGAATCTATGAATTTGTGTGTTATTTAAAAGGTTTTTTAACATGTATTTTATTATCTTCTTTTGTTCCAGTAACCAAAACTGGGTTGTTGTTCACTGCTCTGTAACAGCACTTTCATGCTTTATCAGTCATAGGAAATGGTAATTATGTGTATTTCCCAAGGACACAATAAGGTCACTGCTCCTGGCTGGCATGGGATGGCATCAAATCTTGAGAACATTGGATTATCAATCTCATACTATGAACAAATGAGCTACCTTATCTCCATAAATTATAAGTCTTGTCTTAATAATCAATCTTATACTATGACCAAATGAGCTACCTTATCTCCATAAATTATAAGTCAATCTAATACTATGACCAAATGAGCTACCTTATCTCCATAAATTATAAGTCTTGTCTTGATAATCAATCTAATACTATGACCAAATGAGCTACCTTATCTCCATAAATTATAAGTCTTGTCTTAATAATCAATCTTATACTATGACCAAATGAGCTACCTTATCTCCATAAATTATAAGTCTTGTCTTAATAATCAATCTAATACTATGACCAAATGAGCTACCTTATCTCCATAAATTTACGTCTTGTCTTAATAATCAATCTTATACTATGACCAAATGAGCTACCTTATCTCCATAAATTATAAGTCTTGTCTTAATAATCAATCTAATACTATGTCCAAATGAGCTACCTTATCTCCATAAATTATAAGTCTTGTCTTAATAATCAATCTTATACTATGACCAAATGAGCTACCTTATCTCCATAAATTATAAGTCTTGTCTTAAAAATCAATCTTGTACTATGACCAAATGAGCTACCTTATCTCCATAAATTATAAGTCTTGTCTTAATAATCAATCTTATACTATGACCAAATGAGCTACCTTATCTCCATAAATTATAAGTCTTGTCTTAATAATCAATCTTATACTATGACCAAATGAGCTACCTTATCTCCATAAATTATAAGTCTTGTCTTAATAATCAATCTTATACTATGACCAAATGAGCTACCTTATCTCCATAAATTATAAGTCTGGTCTTAAAAATCAATCTTATACTATGACCAAATGAGCTACCTTATCTCCATAAATTATAAGTCTTGTCTTAATAATCAATCTAATACTATGACCAAATGAGCTACCTTATCTCCATAAATTATACGTCTTGTCTTAATAATCAATCTTATACTATGACCAAATGAGCTACCTTATCTCCATAAATTATAAGTCTGGTCTTAAAAATCAATCTTATACTATGACCAAATGAGCTACCTTATCTCCATAAATTATAAGTCTTGTCTTAATAATCAATCTAATACTATGACTAAATGAGCTACCTTATCTCCATACATTATAAGTCATGTCTTAATAATCAGACGCCTTCTAATCCAACTATCATACACATTTCATAAATTTAAGTTTGAAATAAAAAAAAATGTAAAGTTTTACTTCTGAACTGATACAGTACATTGATATTTTAAAGATGCCAATAATGTCCAGTGATAAAATATCAATCTTACAATAATGTCCAGTGATAAAATATCAATCTTACAATAAAGTCCAGTGATATAATAATAATCTTACAATAATGTCCAGTGATATCATATTAATCTTACAATAATGTCCAGTGATATAATATTAATCTTATAATAATGTCCAGTGATATCATATTAATCTTACAATAATGTCCAGTGATATCATATTAATCTTACAATAATGTCTAGTGATATAATATTAATCTTACAATAATGTCTAGTGATATCATATTAATCTGACAATAATGTCCAGTGATATAATATTAATCTTACAATAATGTCTAGTGATATCATATTAATCTTACAATAATGTCCAGTGATATAATATTAATCTTACAATAATGTCTAGTGATATAATATTAATCTTACAATAATGTCTAGTGATATCATATTAATCTTACAATAATGTCCAGTGATATCATATTAATCTTACAATAATGTCCAGTGATATCATATTAATCTTACAATAATGTCTAGTGATATAATATTAATCCTACAATAATGTCCAGTGATATAATATTAATCTTACAATAATGTCCAGTGATATAATATTAATCTTACAATAATGTCCAGTGATATAATATTAATCTTACAATAATGTCTAGTGATATCATATTAATCTGACAATAATGTCCAGTGATATAATATTAATCTTACAATAATGTCTAGTGATATCATATTAATCTTACAATAATGTCCAGTGATATAATATTAATCTTACAATAATGTCTAGTGATATAATATTAATCTTACAATAATGTCTAGTGATATAATATTAATCTTACAATAATGTCCAGTGATATCATATTAATCTTACAATAATGTCCAGTGATATCATATTAATCTTACAATAATGTCCAGTGATATCATATTAATCTTACAATAATGTCTAGTGATATAATATTAATCCTACAATAATGTCCAGTGATATAATATTAATCTTACAATAATGTCCAGTGATATAATATTATTCTTACAATAATGTCCAGTGATATAATATTAATCTTACAATAATGTCTAGTGATATAATATTAATCTTACAATAATGTCCAGTGATATAATATTAATCTGACAATAATGTCCAGTGATATAATATTAATCTTACAATAATGTCTAGTGATATCATATTAATCTTACAATAATGTCCAGTGATATAATATTAATCTTACAATAATGTCCAGTGATATCATATTAATCTTACAATAATGTCTAGTGATATCATATTAATCTTACAATAATGTCCAGTGATATAATATTAATCTTACAATAATGTCTAGTGATATAATATTAATCTTACAATAATGTCCAGTGATATAATATTAATCTGACAATAATGTCCAGTGATATAATATTAATCTTACAATAATGTCTAGTGATATCATATTAATCTTACAATAATGTCCAGTGATATAATATTAATCTTACAATAATGTCTAGTGATATAATATTAATCTTACAATAATGTCCAGTGATATAATATTAATCTTATAATAATGTCTAGTGATATAATATTAATCTTATAATAATGTCTAGTGATATAATATTAATCTTACAATAATGTCTAGTGATATAATATTAATCTTACAATAATGTCTAGTGATATAATATTAATCTTACAATAATGTCTAGTGATATAATATTAATCTTACAATAATGTCTAGTGATATAATATTAATCTTACAATAATATCCAGTGATATAATATTAATCTTATAATAATGTCTAGTGATATAATATTAATCTTACAATAATGTCCAGTGATATAATATTAATCTTATAATAATGTCTAGTGATATAATATTAATCTTACAATAATGTCCAGTGATATAATATTAATCTTACAATAATGTCTAGTGATATCATATTAATCTTACAATAATGTCCAGTGATATAATATTAATCTTATAATAATGTCTAGTGATATCATATTAATCTTACAATAATGTCCAGTGATATAATATTAATCTTATAATAATGTCTAGTGATATCATATTAATCTTACAATAATGTCCAGTGATATAATATAATCTTACAATTATGATCCATATGAAATGACAAGACATCAAAGTTTTTACATCACAACTACTGTAAACTTATATTTTACAGCTTTTCAATATGGTGGTTTGCTGATGACCAAAACTTTCACATGATTTAAAAAAATATGTAAAAATTATATTCCCCACTCTTTATATTTGACAGTTAAATTTTTCATGATGAAATGTACAAGTTTGTTTTCAAGATGCTGACATACCTGCCATAACATGACCTGTCATGCATATGAAAAAAACATTTTCTTCCAAATACCCACAACCTGGTTGTATTTAAAAAAAATACTAAAATTTCAGTAATCTTTAAATATGGAAATAAAAAATCCACCACTTGGGTATATGCCCACTGTATGTTGCATTTATAACAGTAACCTGTCATGATTGGAGCTGATGTCAAACTATCCATTGCACAGTTTACAAAGCAGTAATTGAAAGGTAAGGAGGTTAAGTATAAAAATCACCATTTTACATATTACTAAGTTGATAATAATAGTTAGTGAGTTGAGTTTGATGACTAACGGTGAGTGAGCCCACTGTACCAATTTGCATGGGTAAATATCATTAAGTGGAACAACCTTGTAAAGGTAAATCAAAAAGACCCATGTACGACAACAACGTTGCATAGGTAAATCAAAGAGATGCATATAGGAGAACAACCTTGTATAGGTAAATCAAAGAGATCCATGTGGAAAACAATGTTGCATAGGTAAATCAAAGAGATGCATGTAGGAGAATAACGTATAAGTAAATCAAAGAGATGCATGTAGGAGAATAACGTATAAGTAAATCAAAGAGATGCATGTTGGAGAATAACGTTGTATAAGTAAATCAAAGAGATGCATGTAGGAGAATAACCTTGTATAGGTAAATCAAAGAGATGCATGTAGGAGAATAACGTTGTATAAGTAAATCAAAGAGATGCATGTTGTAGGATAACCTTGTATAGGTAAATCAAAGAGATGCATGTAGGAGAATAACATTGTATAAGTAAATCAAAGAGATGCATGTAGGAGAACAAACTTGTATAGATAAATCAAAGAGATGCATGTTGTAGGATAACCTTGTATAGGTAAATCAAAGAGATGCATGTTGTAGGATAACCTTGTATAGGTAAATCAAAGAGATGCATGTTGTAGGATAACCTTGTATAGGCAAATCAAAGAGATGCATGTAGGAGCTCAAGCTATCAATGTTGACAAGTTTGTGAATGGTGGCAACATTTCTTTAAAGTCAAATTTTTTTTTTAATAATGCAAAACATGATTATTTCAGTTTTTGGAATATTGTTCAAATTATTCATTTCTGAAGGCAATTTAGGAAGCAATTAGGTATCAACAAAGCAAGCAAAGCTACGCCAAATGAAATGCTTCCTGTCAAAGTTGATGTCTTATCAAGTGGTTGTTTACAAGTTGTAAGTTGTTGCATATTTAGTAATTATGGCAGATTTACGTTTGTACAAACCTGAAAGACCTCTATGCCTGATTACATTCTGTCTAATATGGTTTGATTCTGTAGGGCACTTCTTTGCAACAAAGTCATTTACAGGGTTTACTAGTTTTGGCAATGGCAGCCATATTTTATTGAGGTTCAGCATCATTTACATAAAACTGCAATTCTACTATGCCATGTTCCTTTTTGTTTAATTGGTCAAACTCTGTTGAGTTTTTATTGAAAAAAGTTCTTGAAAGATTTTAAAGTTTAGTAATGATGACTATATCTGATGGTGGATCATCATTAGTTGAACAAATCAGACAGATCTTCGTGCCAGGAATCTTTCTGGCAAATTTGGTCAAATTCTCTTGAGACTTCATTGACAAATTGTTGAAGGGTTTTTAATTATGGTCATATTTGACAGCAGATCATCCTTATTTTAACAAATCTTAAAAGATATTCGTATGCCATGATGCTTGCTGTTAATTTGGTCAAATTCTCTGGAGTAATTTTTGAGAAAAACTGATAAAATATTTCAATTCTTAGTAAAGATGACCATGTTTGTTAACAGCTTGGTGTCCATAAAACAGACTTTATGCCAGAATTCTCCGCACAAAATCATGTGTGAATTGGTCAAGAAGCATTTTAAGAAGTTGTAAATAACAACTGTAATTGTAAATTGCATGAACTGCAACCATATTAAAAGCTATGCAATCAGGTGTGCTAAAAATATGGACTTTTCTTGATGAATTACCTTACTGTTAATAGCCTCCCAATAAAGGAGTTATCTTCCCTGTTCTCTCTTTTGGCATAACCAATAAAGGAGTTATCTTCCCTGTTCTCTCTTTTGGCATAACCAATAAAGGAGTTATCTTCCCTGTTCTCTCTTTTGGCATAGGCTGAAGTGGCAAAGTTGCCTGGGTTGACACCGGCATAGGGGTTACTGACATTACTGCCATGGTCGACACTACCAATGAGGGCACCACCTGGTTTCTGCGTCGATCTTGCAAGTATGCTTCCCTGAAGATAAAAGAAAAGGTTGCATTTATCAAAAAATATGTTTCCTCTTTGTTGGAGATGAAAAGGTCTTGAATCAACCTGTTACATTTCATACAAAAAAAAAGCAGTTTGTACAATTTAGTTATGAAGTGTCAAGGATATCAGATACAATAGTGGGGCACTCTGTATATTTAAATGAGCAAACCCTGTAGGCTTTTTAACCAAAAAATCATAAATTTTCTGTTAACACTGTCAAGTGATTATACTGTAAACAGTTTCATATATAAAACTAAATTAAATGAAGATAGCATAGTTCTCATGACAACTCAAAACCATTACCACTAGTTCAGTCAGTCATAATTACCACTAAATGTCTGGACCAGCTAGTTTGGGTAAATGGTCTCGTAATACCATCAAATGCTCCATCTTTACTGGTAAATGGTCTCATAATACCATCAAATGCTACATCTTTTACAGGTAAATTTTGTCATACTATCATCAAATGCTACATCTTTACAGGTAAATGGTCTCATAATACCTTAAAATGCTACATCTTTACAGGTAAATGGTCTCATAATACCATCAAATGCTACATCTTTACAGGTAAATGGTCTCATAATACCATCAAATGCTACATGTAAATGGTCTCATAATGCCATCAAATGCTACATCTTTACAGGTAAATGGTCTCATAATACCATCAAATGCTACATCTTTACAGGTAAATGGTCTCATAATACCATCAAATGCTACATCTTTTACAGGTAAATGGTCTCATAATACCATCAAATGCTACATCTTTACAGGTAAATGGTCTCATAATAATATCAAATGCTACATCTTTACCAGTAAATGGTCTCATAATAATACCATCAAATGCTACATCTTTTACAGGTAAATGGTCTCATAATACCATCAAATGCTACATCTTTACAGGTAAATGGTCTCATAATACCATCAAATGCTACAGATAAATGGTCTCATAATACCATCACATGCTACATCTTTACAGGTAAATGGTCTCATAAAACCATCAAATGCTACAGGTAAATGGTCTCATAATACCATCAAATGCTACATCTTTACAGGTAAATGGTCTCATAAAACCATCAAATGCTACAGGTAAATGGTCTCATAATACCATCAAATGCTACATCTTTACAGATAAATGGTCTCATAATACCATCAAATGCTACATCTTTTACAGGTAAATTTTGTCATACTATCATCAAATGCTACATCTTTACAGGTAAATGGTCTCATAATACCTTAAAATGCTACATCTTTACAGGTAAATGGTCTCATAATACCATCAAATGCTACATCTTTACAGGTAAATGGTCTCATAATACCATCAAATGCTACAGTTAAATGGTCTCATAATACCATCAAATGCTACATCTTTACAGGTAAATGGTCTCATAATACCATCAAATGCTACATCTTTACAGGTAAATGGTCTCATAATACCATCAAATGCTACATCTTTTACAGGTAAATGGTCTCATAAAACCATCAAATGCTACAGATAAATGGTCTCATAATACCATCAAATGCTACATCTTTACAGGTAAATGGTCTCCTAATAATATCAAATGCTACATCTTTACAGGTAAATGGTCTCATAATACCATCAAATGCTACATCTTTTACAGGTAAATGGTCTCATAATACCATCAAATGCTACATCTTTACAGGTAAATGGTCTCATAATACCATCAAATGCTACAGATAAATGGTCTCATAATACCATCACATGCTACATCTTTACAGGTAAATGGTCTCATAAAACCATCAAATGCTACAGGTAAATGGTCTCATAATACCATCAAATGCTACATCTTTACATGTAAATGGTCTCATAATACCATCAAATGCTACATCTTTACAGGTAAATGGTCTCATAATACCATCAAATGCTACATCTTTACAGATAAATGGTCTCATAATACCATCAAATGCTACATCTTTACAGGTAAATGGTCTCATAATACCATCAAATGCTACATCTTTACAGGTAAATGGTCTGATAATAATATCAAATGCTACATCTTTACAGGTAAATGGTCTCATAATACCATCAAATGCTACATCTTTACAGGTAAATGGTCTCATAATACCATCAAATGCTCTATCTTTACAGGTAAATGGTCTCATAAAACCATCAAATGCTACATCTTTACATGTAAATGGTCTCATAATACCATCAAATGCTACATCTTTACCAGTAAATGGTCTCATAATACCATCAAATGCTACATCTTTGCTGGTAAATGGTCTCATAATACCATCAAATGCTACATCTTTACAGGTAAATGGTCTCATAATACCATCAAATGCTACATCTTTACAGGTAAATGGTCTCATAATACCATCAAATGCTACAGATAAATGGTCTCATAATACCATCAAATGCTACATCTTTACAGGTAAATGGTCTCATAATACCATCAAATGCTACATCTTTACATGTAAATGGTCTCATAATACCATCAAATGCTACATCTTTACCAGTAAATGGTCTCATAATACCATCAAATGCTACAGGTAAATGGTCTAATAATACCATCAAATGCTACATCTTTACCAGTAAATGGTCTCATAATACCATCAAATGCTCTATCTTTACAGATAAATGGTCTCATAATACCATCAAATGCTACATCTTTACAGATAAATGGTCTCATAATACCATCAAATGCTACATCTTTACAGGTAAATTGTCTCATAATACCATCAAATGCTACATCTTTACAGGTAAATGGTCTGATAATAATATCAAATGCTACATCTTTACAGGTAAATGGTCTCATAATACCATCAAATGCTACATCTTTACAGGTAAATGGTCTCATAATACCATCAAATGCTCTATCTTTACAGGTAAATGGTCTCATAATACCATCAAATGCTACATCTTTGCATGTAAATGGTCTCATAATACCATCAAATGCTACATCTTTACCAGTAAATGGTCTCATAATACCATCAAATGCTACATCTTTACAGGTAAATGGTCTCATAAAACCATCAAATGCTACAGGTAAATGGTCTCATAATACCATCAAATGCTACATCTTTACAGGTAAATGGTCTCATAATACCATCAAATGCTACATCTTTGCTGGTAAATGGTCTCATAATACCATCAAATGCTACATCTTTACAGGTAAATGGTCTCATAATACCATCAAATGCTACATCTTTACTGGTAAATGGTCTCATAATACCATCAAATGCTACAGATAAATGGTCTTATAATACCATCAAATGCTACATCTTTACAGGTAAATGGTCTCATAATACCATCAAATGCTACATCTTTACAGATAAATGGTCTCATAATACCATCAAATGCTACATCTTTACAGGTAAATTGTCTCATAATACCATCAAATGCTACATCTTTACAGGTAAATGGTCTGATAATAATATCAAATGCTACATCTTTACAGGTAAATGGTCTCATAATACCATCAAATGCTACATCTTTACAGGTAAATGGTCTCATAATACCATCAAATGCTCTTTCTTTACAGGTAAATGGTCTCATAATACCATCAAATGCTACATCTTTGCATGTAAATGGTCTCATAATACCATCAAATGCTACATCTTTACCAGTAAATGGTCTCATAATACCATCAAATGCTACATCTTTACAGGTAAATGGTCTCATAAAACCATCAAATGCTACAGGTAAATGGTCTCATAATACCATCAAATGCTACATCTTTACCAGTAAATGGTCTCATAATACCATCAAATGCTACATCTTTGCTGGTAAATGGTCTCATAATACCATCAAATGCTACATCTTTACAGGTAAATGGTCTCATAATACCATCAAATGCTACATCTTTACTGGTAAATGGTCTCATAATACCATCAAATGCTACAGTTAAATGGTCTTATAATACCATCAAATGCTACATCTTTACAGGTAAATGGTCTCATAATACCATCAAATGCTACATCTTTACAGGTAAATGGTCTCATAATACCATCAAATGCTACATCTTTACATGTAAATGGTCTCATAATACCATCAAATGCTACATCTTTACCAGTAAATGGTCTCATAATACCATCAAATGCTACATCTTTACAGGTAAATGGTCTCATAAAACCATCAAATGCTACAGGTAAATGGTCTAATAATACCATCAAATGCTACAGGTAAATGGTCTAATAATACCATCAAATGCTACATCTTTACCAGTAAATGGTCTCATAATACCATCAAATGCTACATCTTTATAGACACTGTAGTATCATTTTTTTTCGTTGGGCTCAATTTTCGTGGTTTTGTAAAAAAAGGCATTTTCGTGGGGACGTAAATTCGTGGTTTTGCCTGTCAAATTTTGCATATTATAATGTAGTCAATTTCATGATTTAACCTCTACAAGTACCCCAAATGAAGAATACAAAAGAATAAAATGATGCCGACGCAAACGGCGGTCACATTAATGTTTAAAACAATACTACCACCTGTATGAGTACATATCTAAAACCCCGCAAGTTCAATACTTACATATTTTTGACCAAGTGATTAACATCTGTCAAAGCAGACTCAGCCAACAACACTAAAACAATATTTCCACCTATGTGAGCACATATCAAACACCCGTCAGGATTAATCAGTTTTGCCATGTTTTCGTTTGAGTGTTTAAGCTCAAAGGAAGCCAACGTTGCCAACAAAACCAGACCAATCAGTTATTAAAGTACATTTGAATGATCTCTTACTTAAACCACTGTCCATAAAGTTGCAATATCAGTACTTTATGACTATCATGGCGTTAACACAGTGGCTTAAGAGTGGTAAAATTGTTTAAACAACAGCTGCACTAGATTGAAGGATCGACTTGAATAAGTATTAAATCTAATTTTCATATGCAGTTATTTTGTATTACTAGTACTTTTTCTTTCTTTCTTTCTGTTTAGTATTACTATTGTTTGAATATGTTATGCTTTTTCTATATTTTCTCTCTATCCTTACTTAAATGAAACACTAAAAAAAATAACGGGTCGGGAATTGGGGGGGGGGGTTCATCAACCTATGTGGCTCATTTTTCGTTGGGGATTTAAATTTGTGGTTTGTGGCAACCACGAAAACCACGAAAATTGATCCCCCACGAATATTGATGATACTACAGTAAATGGTCTCATAATACCATCAAATGCTACATCTTTACAGGTAAATGGTCTCATAATACCATCAAATGCTACATCTTTACAGGTAAATGGTCTCATAATACCATCAAACGCTACATCTTTACCAGTAAATGGTCTCATAATACCATCAAATGCTACATCTTTACAGGTAAATGGTCTCATAAAACCATCAAATGCTACATGTAAATGGTCTCATAATACCATCAAATGCTACATCTTTACCAGTAAATGGTCTCATAATACCATCAAATGCTACAGGTAAATGGTCTAATAATACCATCAAATGCTACATCTTTACAGGTTAATGTTAAAGTAATGAGAAAAATGGTAGCCACACTAATATAATTTTTGTGTGTGATTAAACAAAAATATCACATGATATCTGTGGAGAAGTAAAGTTCTGTGAAAATTATGAAAGCTAACCTTATGAGTAAATACACCTAAATGTGATGAGGTCACTAAGAATTTACAAAGATTAAATATGACTGTGACTATTGTAAAATGCCTGTTGAGTTACAAAGTGAACATGGAAAGAAACCAAGTTTCATGTCTCTATCACAAATGAAAAAAAGAGTTAAAATTGTGAAAAAAAGAAAGAAATTAATGAGTGACCTTGACCAAGATGATAAAACCGTCACTATTATGCATGAAATGCCATCAATCAAAGAAAAATAAATGTACCACAAACCTCAAACATCTCAAATTTGAAGATATAAAGCAGGCACTACTGTGATCATACCTGTAACTTTGACAGGAACTCAAATGTAGAATGAAATACATCTGACAACAACATACAAGTATACCAAATTGTACAGATCATAAGTTAAAGAATGAAATACATCTGATAACAACATACAAGTATACCAAAATTGTACAGATCATAAGTTAAAGAATGAAATACATCTGATAACAACATACAAGTATACCAAAATTGTACAGATCATAAGTTAAAGAATGAAATACATCTGATAACAACATACAAGTATACCGAAATTGTACAGATCATAAGTTAAAGAATGAAATACATCTGATAACAACATACAAGTATACCAAAATTGTACAGATCATAAGTTAAAGAATGAAATACTTCTGATAACAACATACAAGTATACCAAATTGTACAGATCATAAGTTAAAGAATGAAATACATCTGATAACAATGTATGTATACCAAAATTGTACAGATCATAAGTTAAAGAATGAAATACATCTGATAACAACATACAAGTATACCAAATTGTACAGATCATAAGTTAAAGAATGAAATACATCTGATAGCAACATACAAGTATACCAAATTGTACAGATCATAAGTTAAAGAATGAAATACATCTGATAACAACATATGTATACCAAAATTGTACAGATCATAAGTTAAAGAATGAAATACATCTGATAACAACATACAAGTATACCAAATTGTACAGATCATCAGTTAAAGAATGAAATACATCTGATAACAACATACAAGTATATCAAATTGTACAGATCATAAGTTAAAGAATGAAATACATCTGATAACAACATACAAGTATATCAAATTGTACAGATCATAAGTTAAAGAATGAAATACATCTGATAACAACATACAAGTATATCAAATTGTACAGATCATAAGTTAAAGAATGAAATACATCTGATAACAACATACAAGTATACCAAAATTGTACAGATCATAAGTTAAAGAATGAAATACATCTGATAACAACATACAAGTATATCAAATTGTACAGATCATAAGTTAAAGAATGAAATACATCTGATAACAACATACAAGTATACCAAAATTGTACAGATCATAAGTTAAAGAATGAAATACATCTGATAACAACATACAAGTATACCAAATTGTACAGATCATAAGTTAAAGAATGAAATACATCTGATAACAACATACAAGTATATCAAATTGTACAGATCATAAGTTAAAGAATGAAATACATCTGATAACAACATACAAGTATATCAAATTGTACAGATCATAAGTTAAAGAATGAAATACATCTGATAACAACATACAAGTATACCAAAATTGTACAGATCATAAGTTAAAGAATGAAATACATCTGATAACAACATACAAGTATACCAAATTGTACAGATCATAAGTTAAAGAATGAAATACATCTGATAACAACATACAAGTATACCAAAATTGTACAGATCATAAGTTAAAGAATGAAATACATCTGATAACAACATACAAGTATATCAAATTGTACAGATCATAAGTTAAAGAATGAAATACATCTGATAACAACATACAAGTATACCAAATTGTACAGATCATAAGTTAAAGAATGAAATACATCTGATAACAACATACAAGTATACCAAATTGTACAGATCATAAGTTAAAGAATGAAATACATCTGATAACAACATACAAGTATACCAAATTGTACAGATCATCAGTTAAAGAATGAAATACATCTGATAACAACATACAAGTATACCAAATTGTACAGATCATAAGTTAAAGAATGAAATACATCTGATAACAACATACAAGTATACCAAATTGTACAGATCATAAGTTAAAGAATGAAATACATCTGATAACAACATACAAGTATACCGAAATTGTACAGATCATAAGTTAAAGAATGAAATACATCTGATAACAACATACAAGTATATCAAATTGTACAGATCATAAGTTAAAGAATGAAATACATCTGATAACAACATACAAGTATATCAAATTGTACAGATCATAAGTTAAAGAATGAAATACATCTGATAACAACATACAAGTATACCAAATTGTACAGATCATAAGTTAAAGAATGAAATACATCTGATAACAACATACAAGTATATCAAATTGTACAGATCATAAGTTAAAGAATGAAATACATCTGATAACAACATACAAGTATACCAAATTGTACAGATCATAAGTTAAAGAATGAAATACATCTGATAACAACATACAAGTATACCAAATTGTACAGATCATAAGTTAAAGAATGAAATACATCTGATAACAACATACAAGTATACCAAATTGTACAGATCATAAGTTAAAGAATGAAATACATCTGATAACAACATACAAGTATATCAAATTGTACAGATCATAAGTTAAAGAATGAAATACATCTGATAACAACATACAAGTATATCAAATTGTACAGATCATAAGTTAAAGAATGAAATACATCTGATAACAACATACAAGTATACCAAATTGTACAGATCATAAGTTAAAGAATGAAATACATCTGATAACAACATACAAGTATACCAAATTGTACAGATCATAAGTTAAAGAATGAAATACATCTGATAACAACATACAAGTATACCAAATTGTACAGATCATAAGTTAAAGAATGAAATACATCTGATAACAACATACAAGTATATCAAATTGTACAGATCATAAGTTAAAGAATGAAATACATCTGATAACAACATACAAGTATACCAAATTGTACAGATCATAAGTTAAAGAATGAAATACATCTGATAACAACATACAAGTATACCAAAATTGTACAGATCATAAGTTAAAGAATGAAATACATCTGATAACAACATATGTATACTAAATTGTACAGATCATAAGTTAAAGAGCAGAAGGGAAAATCACAAACAACATAAAACATTAATATTGGCAGTCGACCTTGACCTTGAATATGGTACATACAAAATATGCATATGTGTTCTTTTAATCTCATATGGTTCTGATGTAGTAGAAAGGGAATGAAAGTAATATACAAGTATAATACTGACCCATGACCTTGCCTCGCATGATAGAACCCAAAATCTAATATGTGAAACACCTGCTAATGAAAATAAAATAGTATGCCAAGTTCTAAACCTCAAAACAATTATTTTAAATAACAGAGAAGAAGGAAAATTCTGATTGAAAAATGAAATACTGACCCATGACAATGACTTTAGTGATACGATTGCCTAATTTTTTTATACGAGACAGTTTCCATTATGCCTAATCTTTTACATGAGACAGTTTCCATTATGCCTAATTTTTTACATGAGAGTTTCCATTATGCCTAATTTTGTACATGAGACAGTTTCCATTATGTAAAGTATACCAAGTTTCATTCTAAAGCTGAAATGGGTCACAAGTTATAGTGGAAATTGTTTTAAACGGAAAACTGACAACACTGATTTGTGAACTTGAAAACAAAACCACCAATATGTTACAGAGCACACTCTTCAATGATAATATATCTGCAAGCCAAGTTGAATTCCTTAATCTCAAACAGCTCTGAAGTTATTGAATAGAATAAAGATTTTGCTAGAAAACTATAAAGTTATAGTCTTCATGTTTCAAAGTGGTATACATGTACAACACACATTAAAATGATGATGTATAAGTTACCAAGTTTCATTCCTTAATCACAAACTTTTCCTATGTTATAGAGTAGAATGGAAAATGTAGCCATAATCTTGACCTTGACCCAATATGGTACACAACACACCTTCTAACAATGACACATAAATATATAAATGTTTATCCCTTGCTCTCATATGGCTTCAGTGTTATAAGTGAATGGAAAGTGTGAGGGAAAACTTAAAATACTGAGTAATGACCTTGACATTGAATATAGCCCCAAAATATATGTGGTGTTCAACAAACCTTCAAATGATGATATACTGGTGTACTAAGGTTAATCCCATAACCTTAACATTAAGGGTGAAATAAATGGGTATCAGGTAGATAGATGAAGATATTACGACCCTCCCTTTTTTGCAAAAAAGATTGGGGGAGGGGATAATTTTAAGGTCAGTGGTACATGCACAACTGACCATGCACTAGCTAGTATCATGACCATTTATCAGAGATCACTCAAATTCTACTTTAACTGTTGACCTTACGAGAGACAAATGTCATGACAGGGACTAAAATACCATAGATGGCTGTGATAATTTTTCATGATATGCACTTTATTGGTTCAAAAGTAAAAACTGTATAATGCACAATGTACAATTAAACTAATTTGTGCAAGTTCTCATGTATCAATGCTCTCCAGATCACAAATTTAAAATGCTTTTGCATGATTCCAGCAATTGCATCCTGGAAGCATTTCTTGACATGCATGTCAAGATAATTTCAAATTATATGACAGAAGTTGGTGGCATTTAAAATACTGATTAACCGTTTCTACTATGAGAAACTTTGTAATCTATTGTATGAAGAAAGGTATTCATGCTAGAACTCTACTCATCACATCTGGTCTGATATGGTGGGACTGTTTTAGGACATTATTCTATGACAGCTTATTTATACACTGGTAATAGCTAGCCATACTTGATAACAGATGAGTATCTCTTGTAAGTTTTCCCCCTGGCAAAATCACCCTGTTGCTAAGGAAGCCATCCTAGACAACTTTAATAAAGTTTGTCCAAAAGTAACATTCTTACCATGTTTCATCAGAACTGGCCAAGACATTCTCACAAACATGTTTAACATGTTTGCTACAAAAGTAACACCAATGCTATGTAAACCATGTCAGACATGATTTTGACAGTATATCCTAACAAACTCTCCACCCAGGTTTGATCACAACGGGCTAACCATTTTGTAAGACATTTAAATGAGGCTATTCATATAACTTATGTAAGTCAGTCTATGGAAGACATATTTGTTGCAAATATTGACATCCTATACATAATTTTGTACAAAACATGTTCTAAAAAATAGTTTCATCAAGTTTTAACGAAACTGATTCAGTTTTCTGGAGGAGCTGAAAATAGGTTTAATTATGGTTCCAAAAGAAGCCATAGAATGTAATTTTGACAGAACAAACACTCCCACCACATCTGATTAAAATCTGGTTCATCTGTTTTAGAGAAGAATTAAAAAATATGTTTCCAAAATGGCTACTAAGGGAAATCACACTGCTGATAGGGAAGCCCCCATAACACAATTTTGATATAATATATCTAACGAGTTTGACCAATATGGACTCAGTTGTTCTGTAGTAGAATCTGAAAATATCTGCCATTTGGTTGCTATGAGAATCATAGCACTGCTAAGAAAGCCACCTGGATCCAATTTTGATAAAGAATGTTCTAAGAAATAGGTTTTCTGTACAGTTGCTATGGAAGATACACCATTGCTAAGGGAGCCAATCTTGACATAATTCTGAGTTCCTGTTTAAGTAAACAATAGCTTTTCAATATGGTTGCTAACTAACCAACACTGGTTGCTTTTTAAGCCAGTCAAAAATCACAATTTTCATAGAACATGTCTGTGAGGATGGACTGAAATTGATCCAGTGCTTCAGCTGATAAAGCCAGAGACAGGTTTTCCATATAGTTCTTATTAAGGCCACACACTGGTAAAGGAGTCAGTCGGAACACTAGCGATGGGTTTTCCATATGATTCTTATCAAGGTCACAACATTGGTAAAAGAGACACTCAGAACACTAGAGATGAGTTTTCCATATAGTCCTTATCAAGGTCACAACACTGGTAAAGGAGACACTCAGAACACTAGAGATAGGTTTTAAATATAGCTATTATTAAGGTCACAACACTGGTAAAGGAGTCAGTCAGAACCCAATTTCAATAATGAATGTCCTAAGAAACATTTGTATTAAACTTGATCACATGTGGCTCACTTTTTGACACAAATGTTTCTTAGTATATGCACAACTGAAACTTATTTTTTGAGGAAAAGTAAAAACTAGGTTTTCCACCCACCTGCAAAAAACTCCACATCATACTTAGGGAAAACAAAGGAAATAAATTTTGCATTAGCATGTGATAATTAATTCTGCTCTGAAGTGTCATAAGAAATGACTTATTCTAGGGAAGAAACTGAAAATAGGATGATCAAGATGTACCCTGAACACATATTTTATATAGAACATGGCCTAAGAAACAGTCCCAGAAATTTCGGTCACTGTAGGTTTGATTTTGCTGATTTAATGCCATTTCTCACTACATTATGGTTATACATGGTGACCAATATATTTTGTGAAGAAAGAATACTGAAGAAGCATTGTGGAGAAGTTTATATAAGCACATGATAGACTATACATGACTGCTGGTATATTCATGAAGAACCAGGAAAGAGCCAGAATGAACCATCAATCCATCAGAAAACTTTCTGGCAAACTTTCTCAAAAACCCCTTTTGGCAAAGACAAGACTTGGACCCACATAGACAGAGATGGGATGTGTGAATAATCTATAAAGTGAGCACCTGACACCACCTGGCCTGCCAGAGAGCATCTAACACCACCTAGGCCTCAGCCATTGATAAAAAGTAAACACAATACTTAGGTCTTCTCTGGTTGCTAAGCAATCTATACCACTTTAAAGCAGCCATTCATAACAAAATATTTAAGAGCTTATGACAAATAATAATCCCACCAAATTTGATCAAGCTGGCTGAAACAGCTTCTGATTTCACTTGAGCTTTTCTATTAAATCAAATCAGGCCTCTGCTATGGGCTAATGTCTTTAACCCAAAGTAGTAAAGACACATATTGAGAATCTTTGAAGAACATTTGACTAATATCTGGTGTACAACTATTCTATAACTTTACTGTCTGTTGGAGGAGCTAGGCAGGTTTTCAATAAACCAAAATTTCACTAAGGATTCCTGTTGCCATACTCATGGAGGCTGGTACACAGCTATTGTCCTTTTAGCAAAATTAAGCTAATATCTACAAAGTTGTTCTTCACACTCTTAGGTAGAAACCAGATTTTGGATAAATTTATGCTTAGCCGAAATTCGGCCAGTGTCTTTTAGAATAACCCCCATGTATGGCTGCAAAAGACCAAACTCTAGGTAACTATGATCAGCCAAAATTTGGCTAACTGTAATATTGTCCCTTTTTATAATGTACTGTAAAACCTTTAGGCAGAAACCAAATTTTGGATAAATGTATCCTTAGCCAAAATTTGGCTAGTGTCAGGAACAGCTTTTAGAATAAGCTGCATGTGTGGATGCTAGAACTAAAACTCTTAGAAGCTGTATAATTAGCCAAATTTGGCTATCCACAGCTTTTAGTGCGATCTGCATGTATGGCTGTTAGGGCTAAACATCTAATAAGCTGTATAATTAGCCAAATTTGGCTTTCCACCTCAGTGTCTCATGCCATAATATACATATATGACCTTTAAGCAGAAACCAGTTTTTGGAGAAATATGTCTAGCAAATATTTGCTTAATAACCACAAGAACTACTGTCATAAACTAAAGGTGTGGATAAAAAAAAAATATTTTGGATAAGTGGATGATCAGCAAACATTTGGAAGAAATGAAAAAAAAAAATAGTATATTACTGTATTTCTGAACAAGTGTTTATACAGTAGACTTACCGTATTTTTGCGCATATATCCCGCGGATTATACCAGATTTTACAAACCCCGCAGGGGGGGTGCGGGTTATATAAAGGTTCGGGCTATATCACAATTTTTTTACACATGATGATATTTCAACATATTGTTCGAAAAACGTAACTACATAACATATATTGTTCTAGTTTTGTTTTGCTAGGGTTGGATATTATGGCTACTACGGTGACTTTACAACCTACGGTATCGGGACTAAATCAACATTTCGGGATAAAAACTTAAAATTTCGTATCCGTCACGTTTTCATAATCAATATTTTCTGTTTTCAATCGAAATAACTACGGTACCTAATTTTACCGCTGGGCCACGATCCACTGCTTCAGGTCAGCTTCAAGGTGAGGCCACTTTGCTTTAGGTCCGCGACGAGCACGTTTTCGTGGATTCATCTTCTCCAACGTTCCTTTTTCTTTTCTCCAACCTCGGATTACACTCTCATCAATATCAAATTTTGTGCCTGTGGCTCTATTGCCATGCACTTCAGCATACGCAATGGCAGTTAGCTTGAAGTCGGCTGTGTAAGACTTTCGTTTCGGCATTTTTTAAATTAAACAGAAAGAAATTATTTAAACTCGAATCTACACTTCACAAGAATACAAGATTATTTAAAAATGTCCGTGTTTATGTAGCCTGTAGTTGAGGCACAGCTCCTACGCACACAAGCACTGTGTACCGTGTTTTTCCTGACTTTTATTGAGCAAAGGTTGTCGGCTTACTTTGATGATGGCGCCGCTAAAGGCTCCAGTTGAAGGGTGAAACAAATACCTGTTTGTTATTGCTGCGGCAACTTCAGATAATTGTAGAACATTGAAACAGATTTGTTTTATTTGTTTAGTATATATCAGTGCTTCAAAGGTAATCAGTTCTCTTTGAAGTGTCAGCAAACGTATTTTTTCTTCTTCCATCTGGTATTTGTTTTTAAATTAGTGTCATCTGCTTGACTGTACTCATTTTACGTTTTCGCCTTCTGCGGATTTGGATTTTGACTAGTCAGTTGCATAAAGTAATAAGGCCAGATATCATCATTAGCGGATTATGATATAACAGTGCACTGTTAGTGTGGTTTGCCAGTATGAGACAAGGACTTGTTATTTTAACAATATATTCCAGTACATTGTTTCCTGTCATGGTGCCTTTGATTTTCTCTACTCCAAACGCAAGACTGTATATACGGTTTTTATCAGCCAAAATTGGTGTCGCCACAAATATCACCAGATGGTATATTTTGTCACCAAAACGGAAAACAGAATCGCAGTTTGCTACATCAGCGAAGCCCCGTGATCCTGTAATTGATTTCATTTCCGATTGTAGCTGTATAAATATATCTATGGTTGCGGGTTATACAAAGGTGCGGGTTATGCCAACGATTTTTTACACAAAACCCCAAAACCCGCGGGCTATATGAGGGTGCGGATTATCTGCGTGTGCGGGATATATGCGCGAAAATACGGTATGCTGTATGGAACCCTTTTAATTGCAAGCGGAGTCTGGTAATAAGCAGTCAAAACCTGGTTTAGTGGCGACTTGCTTATAAACCTTATCCTTTCCCCTCTCAATTTTCTATCAAGTTTGCCTGCAGATGTTGACCACCTGATCAGTGACCACTGTTTTTGTTCCCATGGATCCTTGAGTATGTTTTTATGTTTCTTAATGTCATGGTGTTGTTTTTGTAGTAATATCATTATATAAATTGTAAAGTAAAGCACTTAGAGCTTCTATTCTGAAGATTAGTCGCTATACAAAATCCTCATTTGACATTACTAATATATATATATATATATATATATATATATATATATATATATATAGATATATCTCTCTCTATATATATATATCTCTCTCTCTCTCTCTCTCTCTCTCTCTCTCTCTCTCTCTCTCTCTCTCTCTATATATATATATATATATATATATATATATACACACACACAAGTTTACACCTTCTTAATGGTATTAAAAAACTTGCACTAAGACACATTTCCAGTGTCATGTGTGACATTTACCTTCAAAGAAGTCAGCCAATAGTGCTGTCTTTTTTATTATTATTATTATTTTTATTATTATTATTATTGTTCTTACTATTAATATTATTATTATTATTTAATAACGGTAGTTGAATTAGAATACATATATATTAAATCTCCCAGGGTCTATTCTAATTTATATATCTATTTGAAAAATATATCATAATTACTTACCGACTTTGAAGCAATTATGTTATAAGATGCTTTTATTGATGTAGGATTCTGATCATCTATACTATCCATACTGAAGCTTCTGTGAAAACTGTCCTCCTGATCAGCAAATGTAACCTGTGTATGATAAATGTAATACTGCTGCACTGTACAGCTTATGCACGTGTTTTCTTATTGCCACAAAATTAATGAACCATGCAATTTCAGAACCCTTCAAATGATGCTTCTCCATGGCAACATGAATAATACAGGTCATGTGACCTACCACATGATCATTTGATAATACAAGTCATGTGACTGACTTGACAAGAGCATATATACAGGTTGTGTGATCTATGTAGCATGTCACATGTACATAAGACAATAGAGGTCACATGATAAAACAAAAGCAAACAATACAAGTCATGTGATCTTATCACATGTCCAACCATACATCACATTATACACTGAATGTGCAACATATAGTCAGTCACAAGGTCATATGACGTTGTGACTTGTAGGTGTCATGCTGTTGTCATGTCAGTCACATGACTTGTATTGTCATGATCATGTGATCTGTGTACTTCATTTTGCCATATCTACAAGTGACATTGCATCAGACAAGATAGTACATACAACATAACAGACACAGCAACAGCATACAATACAAATCATGTGATACTCATTACCCTTAAATGGCACAAGATGTTACAAAGTGAAAGAGTCACATGGAAGATAGGGAAAAAGCATTCAAATGTTAAAGGATATATCTGACATTGTAGTACATAAGAATTAAGACAGAAAAAGATCACATATATCGGACAATATTTATCCTCTGATCAGCATTGCAACTACAACAATACTAGTCATGTGACCACTATTATGTCAAATGATAGACATATATGGAGGCAGTCTATAGATATTTTGAACTTCTGAGGCAGTGACAAGTTTAAGGTGAAGTTGCTATCTGCTGCATGCACAATGGAGAGAATGTTTGCATACCACTATGTTAGTTTTATGTACATTTCTTTGGATATTGTACTTGTAGAACTGTACATGATCTAGGCACACAGCAAACCAAATAGATTTCTCCATGTGCTCGAAAATATCAGCCTGAATTATCTTTAACAGCTACTAAACTACGGAAATAAATTTGGCCAAACTAGACAATACCAGCTTCTGAAAGTGCAATGAGCAAAATACCAAATAAATAAATTGTAAACAGTTGTTTTGGTATGTTTTAAACAATTTACTTATGAAGTCCAGGAAGTAAAAATGACCTAACAGAGCTAGCTTTTTCTGCTAGGTGAATATCTGAAGTAAAATCAAGCTGTACACTCTCCACCGAAATTACACTCATCAATCATGCACCAAAATAATGGGAATTAAACATGCTTTGTAAATGTAAAGAAATGTAATAAAACTTTAATCTATCTTTTTGAAAGGCCAAGTCAGGGGATGGAGGAGGGTTAAATGGGTGGGGGAATTTAAAAAAGCTACAGATGTGCTGTTTTGATGTATATGCCAAGACCTATCCATTGCTATTATGCATATAGTACATTTTACTGCTAATGTCCATTTCAATTTTTTTTTTAAAAATTGATATTATGTATAGCACTTGTCTGAATTAATGTGCAATCTCTCTCTGTGATATAAATTTGTTGGGCTAGTTAGAGACCAACTATTTAACTTTAACATGTGCATACGTGCTAAATGGACTTTAACAGGTACATGCGTGCTAAATGGACTTTACACAGGTGCATGCATGCTAAATGGACTTTAACAGGTGCATACATGCTAAATGGACTTTAACATATGCATGCATGCTAAATGGACTTGCATGCTAAATGGATTTTAACATATGCATGTGTGGTAAATGGACTTTAACAGGTAAATGCATGCTAAATGGACTTTAACAGGTGCATGCATGCTAAATGGACTTTAACATATGCATGCATGCTAAATGGACTTTAAAAGGTACATGCATGCTAAATGGACTTTAACAAGTGAATACATGCTAAATGAACTTATGCATGCATGCTAAATGGACTTTAACAGGTGCATGCATGCTAAATGGACTTTAACAGGTGCATGCATGCTAAATGGACTTTAACAGGTGCATGCATGCTAAATGGACTTTAACAGGTGCATGCATGCTAAATGGACTTTAACAGCTACATGTGTGCTAAATGGACTTTTAACAGGTGCATGCATGCTAAATGGACCTTAGCAGGTGCATGTGTGCTAAATGGTCTTTAACAGGTGCATATGTGCTAAATAGACTTTAACAGGTACACGCATGCTAAATGAACTTTAACAGGTGCATGCATGATAAATGGACTTTAACTGGTACATACATGCTAAATGAACTTTAACAGCTACATGCATCCTAAATGGACTTTAACATGTGCATACATGCTAAATGGACTTTAACAGGTGCATGCATGCTAAATGGACTTTAACAGGTACATGCGTGCTAAATGGACTTTAACATGTGCATACATGCTAAATGGACTTTGACAGGTGCATGCATGCTAAATGGACTTTAACAGGTACATGCATGCTAAATGGACTTTAACAGGTGCATGCGTGCTAAATGGACTTTAACAGGTACATACGTGCTAAATGAACTTTAACAGGTACATGCGTGCTAAATGGACTTTAACATGTCCATACATTCTAAATGGACTTTAACAGGTACATACATGCTAAATGGACTTTAACAGGTGTATGCATGCTAAATGGACTTTAACATGTTCATATATGCTAAATGGACTTTAACAGGTACATGCGTGCTAAATGGACTTTAACATGTGCATACATTCTAAATGGACTTTAACAGGAGCATGCATGCAAAATGGACTTTAACAGGTACATGCATGCTAAATGGACTTTAACAGGAGCATGCATGCTAAATGGACTTTAACAGATACATGCATGCTTAATGGACTTTAACAGGTGCATGCATGCTAAATGGACTTTAACAAGTACATACGTGCTAAATGAACTTTAACAGCTACATGCATCCAAAATGGAGTTTAACAGGTGCATGCGTGATACATGGACTTTAACAGGTGCATACATGCTAAATGGACTGTAACAGGTGCATGCATGCTAAATGGACTTTAATAGATACATACATGCTAAATGAACTTTAACAGCTACATGCATCCTAAATGGAGTTTAACAGGTGCATGCGTGTTAAATGGACTTTAACAGGTGCATACATGCTAAATGGACTTTAACAGGTGCATGCATGCTAAATGGACTTTAACAGGTGCATGCATGCTAAATGGACTTTAACAGCTACATGTGTGCTAAATGGACTTTTAACAGGTGCATACATGCTAAATGGACCTTAACAGGTGCATGTGTGCTAAATGGACTTTAACAGGTGCATATGTGCTAAATAGACTTTAACAGGTACACGCATGCTAAATGAACTTTAACAGGTGCATGCATGATAAATGGACTTTAACTGGTACATACGTGCTAAATGAACTTTAACAGCTACATGCATCCTAAATGGACTTTAACAGGTACATGCATGATTAATGGACTTTAACATGTGCATACATGCTAAATGGACTGTAACAGGTGCATGCATGCTAAATGGACTTTAACAGGTACATGCGTGCTAAATGGACTTTAACATGTGCATACATGCTAAATGGACTTTGACAGGTGCATGCATGCTAAATGGACTTTAACAGGTACATGCATGCTAAATGGACTTTAACAGGTGTATGCATGCTAATGGACTTTAACAGGTACATACGTGCTAAATGAACTTTAACAGGTACATGCGTGCTAAATGGACTTTAACATGTCCATACATTCTGAATGGACTTTAACAGGTGCATGCATGCTAAATGGACTTTAACAGGTACATGCATGCTAAATGGACTTTAACAGGTGTATGCATGCTAAATGGACTTTAACATGTTCATACATGCTAAATGGACTTTAACAGGTACATGCGTGCTAAATGGACTTTAACATGTGCATACATTCTAAATGGACTTTAACAGGTGCATGCATGCTAAATGGACTTTAACAGGTACATGCATGCTAAATGGACTTCAACAGGTGCATGCATGCTAAATGGACTTTAACAGATACATGCATGCTTAATGGACTTTAACAGGTGCATGCATGCTAAATGGACTTTAACAAGTACATACGTGCTAAATGAACTTTAACAGCTACATGCATCCTAAATGGAGTTTAATAGGTGCATGCGTGTTAAATGGACTTTAACAGGTGCATACATGCTAAATGGACTTTAACAGGTGCATGCATGCTAAATGGACTTTAACAGGTGCATGCATGCTAAATGGACTTTATCAGGTGCATAAATGCTAAATGGACTTTAACAGGTACATACGTGCTAAATGAACTTTAACAGCTACATGCATCCTAAATGGACTTTAACAGGTGCATGCGTGTTACATGGACTTTAACAGGTGCATACATGCTAAATGGACTTTAAAAGGTGCATGCATGCTAAATGGACTTTAACAGGTACATGCGTGCTAAATGAACTTTACCAGGTGCATGTGTGCTAAATGGACTTTAACAGGTGCATGCATGCTAAATGGACTTTAACAGGTGCATGCATGCTAAATGGACTTTATCAGGTGCATAAATGCTAAATGGACTTTAACAGGTGCATGCATGCTAAATGAACTTTAACAGGTGCATGCATGCTAAATGGACTTTAACATGTGCACACATGCTAAATGGACTTTAACAGGTACATGAATGCTAAATGGACTTTAACAGGTGCATGCGTTCTAAATGGACTTTAACATGTACATGCATGCTAAATGGACTTTAACAGGTCCATGTGATTAATGACATAATGACAGAGTTTTATTTAAATTATTCAGGCACCTAAATAGCTTGTAAAAGAAAAAAAGAGCTGATTTTGTCCATCATATTAGCTAGAGAAAAAAAATTACACAAACGAAAAACAAATCCTGTTTGGAAAGAAAATCCCAAGCACCATCCTCCACACCTTAAGGTTAATGTTCTGTCCAATAAGGAGAGTGCAGTAGGTTGGATAATGAATGGTTACCAAGACCTACATGACAAACAGCAACTAAACACATAAAAAGTCAACTAGATGTGAGAAGTAACTGTTTGCGGGATGTGACAATTATGGAAGACTTGACTGTTCTTTTGTAAAAGATATTTTTCATCTAAACTAATTTCTAATGCAAGAGACTAAGACTGACATGTTTTGTATTGGTTATTTTATATGCACATATCCTGCTAATTTTAGGAGTTAGCAACTTGTTTAGAAAATCATGATTCATGTTGTCAGTAACATCTATAACTGACATCAATGACTGTAATTCAAGGAGAAGGCCTAAGGGAGAATTTAGTGGTATTTATTATCCTTCTGACCAAAAGGTGTGGAAGTATAAATGACCAGTCTGTCCAACGATATGGTAATTTATCCAATGAAGCTTTTGCTTAGTTTGTCTTTCTATTATCAAGCCTCAAATATGGTTTACCCATGGGTAGAGACAAAAGCCTACTGCTTCTCATACTGCTGGTTCAAATTCCAAGTGGAACTGAAAATGAGATTTTCATTTCTGTATGATAAGTAAAGTAAGTAAAGTTTTCTTGGCATCATGCATTTTTGACTATCAAATTGTGATAAGATGCTTAATAAAGAAAACATGACTTAAACATGACTGTTTGTGTTTAATTACGTGTAACATGCAATACACAAATGCTATGCTGGCCTTCATACCCATAACGTAATTATTTGCCAAGAAATGGGTGACCCATGGATTAAGTATTTTGAAAGTTAGCCCTAACTTCATAGTGTGGTGGGAGATAGCCGCTTATTTAAGTGACAAAATATTACATTCATATTAAGCTTGAATGAATAGCAGTGAATTGAATTTCTTTGAATTGAATTGATTTCTGTTGTTGAACAATATATATATATATATATATATATATATATATATATATATATATATATATATATATATGTAGTTTCAGTTAATTTTTGAGAATAAAGAAATTAAAATTCATAGACTTGTCTTATTTTTAGTATAAGTCTCTATGAGCTTTTTAATGTCATTCAATAAAGTTGTGATTATATCTACCTCAATACAGTGTTCATTTTATTTGGTGAAGAGATGTTGATAGAGGTGCTGATGTTGACAGTTATCTGCCGAGTTTTGAATTTCACTCCAATTAATACTCTTAGGAAAATAGCCATGTGATATAATGTAACCAATCACTGCTTGTCCGGGAAGCTGAACAAGTCGGATGGTGCTGAACTGATAACTCTACAATCAGCGACACAAACTGAGGTTAATATAAAATTTAATTATCATCACTAGTCCATTTACACTGTCATTAGCAAATCTATAAACATTATGTATTATGTCTAGTCCATTTACACTGTCATTAGCAAATCTATAAACATTATGTATTATGTCTAGTCCATTTACACTCTGTCAATAGCAAATCTATAAACATTATGTATTATGTCTTGTCCATTTACACTCTGTCAATAGCAAATCTATAAACATTATGTATTATGTCTAGTCCATTTACACTCTGTCATTAGCAAATCTATAAACATTATGTATTATGTCTTGTCCATTTACACTCTGTCATTAGCAAATCTATAAACATTATGTATTATGTCTAGTCCATTTACACGGTCATTAGCAAATCTATAAACATTATGTATTATGTCTTGTCCATCAAGTGTCAATCTACATTAAGTTGTAACCAAGACAGTTAAGCTATTGTGAAGTTTATATAACTACCGATGAACGCTGATAGCATTGAAAATATAGTGACCAGCACAAAAATGAAGAATACACTATTCCAAAACTACTTATACTATAAAAGAAGGCCAGCATATACAATCAGCAAGTGAAATTTAATTTTAAAAAATGTGAACTTGACAAATTTACTGTTTGGAATCGGTCATGTGATCTAGTGTCGACCAACTTGCCTTCAAATGCTTTGTAAAAATGATGTGAGTAACTATGCAGACTCAACTTTTAGCTCCTGTAGTCAAATGCTTTGCAAAGATGATATGATGGATAAATACAGCAGATCATGCATTAAAAATAATATGATCGACCAACGTGGAATCTACAGTTGCTATGGAAACTGCAAGTTTTGCTCATGTTTTCAACTGATGTCATTTGTTGTGTTCCAATTCATCCTTTAAACTGAAGTCTAGTTACAAGGAGCTCAAAATCAGTTCATCAAAATATCAGATACTAATAATGACTACATGATGTCCAGTGGCTGACATATCTTTAAAGAAATATATCTCTGTTATATAAAGCTGGTTAGCAATGTTGAAAGGGTGTCAAAATGAGCCAAAGGGTCTAAAATAAATATAGGCAAGTTAAAGCTACACATCGCTGAATGATACTGAGAGTGCAGACTGCAGAAAGTGAACAATGGGCCATGTAATATAAACATGTAAATAACTTTAATTTTTGAAAAATAAAATGGCTTTACTGTTGATACCAAAGAATAATATCGCAATACTTTAGTTTTCATAAATTTAAGTTGTTTATAATTTTGTATCATTTCACTTTCGGGTATGCAAGGCTAGAAATTATAATCTCAGAATAAACTAAATTAGGGTTAGCATTTACAAAAACATCATACATGTAAAATGATGTTGGTAAGAAGATGAGAGGGAGAAAGAAAAAAAAATACTTCAATACATAAGATTTCATTATTTTAATTCCCTGTATCAACCAAGCAGATGAAATTACCTTCTTTCTTCCCTTAATGCCATCCCATTCATTTTTCCACTCTTGTGGGTCATATTTATACTGGAATTTATCCTGCAATAAGAGATGAATTTAGGTATTATTTTAATGTACACATTTTCCTTACCAACATATGTTTTTGGATTTTACTATTTTTATGGTGCATCAGTTTTCATGTATGAAGTGATTGTTACAAACCAAAAATTCAAAGACCAAATGAAATAAGATCGATCTGTGAAATTATCTAGGACCAATCTCTTCTATCCCCCAAAAATTTCAGGTAATACTGTCTGAAACTGCCTTAAAGAATACGAGTAAATATCTCTTTCCCACATCATTATGATACAGAAGCAGCATTTTAAATCATGTTATATGCAGCCATTTAAATTTGTTAGCTTCCAATGACCAGAAAACTTTCAATGGAACCTGAAACTACACAATACATGTACCATCATATGAAGGATACCAAATGTATGAAGTCTAAACAAAAGGGGCATGAAATTGCTGACCTGGCATCTTCCTTAGGGCCAATGGTACCCAATTAATCTAGGTCTGAATGATGCTTTTGATTAAAATTTCTTCCAATGCATCATTATCTAGTCCTATGTTAAAAGATCCCCGAGCTAGGATTCATTGGTCAAATTTTGTTTTGAATTTACATATTTACATTTTGTAAATGACTTCAAACTGGTGAATCAGCATCATTTGCATCAACTTTTTTTTATATCACATGCTATTTTTTAAACTTTCTATTTCTCTGGAGTGGCTTTTTAGAAGAGGTCATTTACAGTGATTTTACTATATTAGTACATGCAAATATGTACTAGTTACTACAATAATAATTGTGTAATAGTTACTACATTAGTAATTGTGTACTAGCTACTACATTCATAATTGTGTAATAGTTACTACATTTTAATTTAGTAATTGTGTAATAGTTACTACATTAGTAATTGTGTACTAGTTACTACATTTGTAATTGTGTAATAGTTACTACATTAGTAATTATTTAATAGTTACTACATTAGTAATTGTGTTGTTGTTGTTGTAGGGTTTAATGTCATTTTTCAGCACATGATAGGCTATACATGGCGGCCAGTTACTATAAATAACACCCATTTTTTCCATTCTATCAAACTCCTCTTTAACTTTATTCAGTAAAGGGATAGGAACCTTTCTTGGGGCAGATAAGGCATAAGGTTTGGCATTTTTGTCCAGAGTTATTTTATAGAACAGTTTTGTTTTCCCTAGACCTTTAAACAAGTTTGGATATTTCTTGCAATCATCCCTATCTAAATTTATGGATTTATCCTGACTTTTGCTTTTATTTTGTGAGTTTTTATCTGAGGCATTTACTGGGGATATATTTACATGTTCATTAATCTTGAGAAATTAAATTGCAGGCCTGCCCAAGAGTGCCTGATTCAGTCCTTTTACAACAAATATGTCTTGTACACTTAACACATTGTTTGATTCCAGTCCACATGTCAATGTTCCCAGCACTTTAAGTTAAGAGTCTCTAGGTCTATACAGTTTTCTGAAAAACTTGAATAGTTTTGGGTTTATGATTTTTCTTAAATTCCTCTAAGAAATTACATTTTCATCAGCTCCAGTATCAATCTTGAATAAAAGTGAAGCATTGTTCAATCTCATATGCATTATCATTGGCTGTGATTTCTTTGTACTCATAGTCCCTGGGTTTTCACAAAGATAAAAGATAAAAACCCAATTAAAAAAAACTCTGAACTGACTATATATGTCCATCACTATTCCCTTTGATGAAAAAATGGCTAATCTTACTGGCTATTCACATAACTTTGGCGCTACAGTGGCAGTTAGTGACATGTCTGGTTTACTGCAGTTTACAAATGGCACCATACACTCAACTAAATTCACAAAACTGATAGCTAGCCAAATAAAAAAACAAATATACCTGTTAGAACAATATTTACTATTTATATGGTCATTGTTACAAAGGATTAAATGATGGTTAGTGGTGTTCATCTCGCTGTATGATTGTTCAACTATCGTGTTATTTAATGCTTTGTTTGCATACTAGACACATCCTGAGCTCTTGGGTTTGTGTCATTCTGTTTTTCTTGCGATGCAGTCATTCATAGCAGCGTCAAAATACAGGTGATTGCTCATTGCAGAGGTTGCTCATGACAGTGTTTATGGTACCAAAATGAAGATATACCAACCATGTCAGTTTGCCTTGGCAGAACTAAATGCATTATTATATTTGGAGTAAAACCTTGTTCTTTGATGTATAAATTGTAGCTCAAAGTAGTCTTAGTAAAACCCATATTCTCCTCAACAGTGTCTGGTAAAGATCAGTACCCAAAGATGGGTAAACATCATGTAAAACTCAACAAAGCAAGGCAAATCCAATGTGGGGTATGATTCTCTGCATTGTGGATGAGTGTGACTGTGAGTGAGTGTGACTGTGACTGAGTGTGACTGTGAGTGCGACTGTGAGTGTGGCTGCTGCCCTTGCATATTTCTAGTGAATAAATCTATTACATTTTACATTCTTTGCTTTCCTTTTGTCTGGAAAATTAAAACTGTAATTTTATTGTCATGATTATGTAATATTATGTGCCTGGTAAGAATAGAATAATAATAATCTGGATAAGTAAGCTAGAACTTGTTATATCCTTGCTTGCCAATAAATACTTGCAGTGCTCATTTACAAATAATGAATTCTCATTTCATAACAAAGATTACACGATTTACTGGGCCCTGGTGTGTAAAGAACTTTGTCCATATGACTTCATTTTCATAGTGGGAACAATGAGTATACGATTGTCAAAAGAAGAGCATATGTATCTTGCTGATGTATACACATGGGTGAGGCCAGATAGGTATGTTGGACTGTAGTCCGTCAGTGAAACGTAGCACAGAGAACAAATTTTGTGTCTGATTCTGTGTCGAATTGATAGCCAGTATAGGGTACAGAGCAGTGGTGAGGTATGCTATGATTGAGGTACTCTAAAGATGATCCGTGCAGCTGTGTTTTGAACTTTTTTGAAGTTTCTGGAGTAGATATTGTGATGAACCAGACAGAATTGAATTACAATAGTCATCTTGAAAGTACTAATGAACACGTGTTTTAGTGGCAATGATATTTGCAAATGGAACTGATGCATCTCAATTCGAGATATGCAGCCTTGCATATGTTCATGACATGTTGGTGCAATGTGAGAGTACTGTCTAGAGTAACACTTAGGTTTCGTACTAAATGTGAGAATTTAATGTTGGTGTTGCTGATATTTATTGCCTGAGGTAAAGGATGTGAATGAGAAAGTCTTTGAGTTGTGATCCAAATGGCCTCAATTTTATCATCATTCATCTGCAACTTGTTACATGTCATCCATGATTTCACATCAGAAATGCACCTCTCTACTCCATGGATGGTAGCATCAACTTCAGTTGGTTGGCTAGACTTCTATATTTGGGTGTCATCAGCGTACAATTGGTGAGACACTGGACAATGATCTATCACACTTGAGAGCAGCTAAGCGTATAGAATAAAGAGAACAGGTCCAACAACAGACCCCTATGGAACACTACAACATAGTTCAACTGGGCTGGAATGTATTCCATTTGCAGATACAATTTGTGTCTTGCTGACTAAGTAGGACTTGAATCACTGTAAGGCTATTTTATGAATGCCAAATAGATGCTGGAGATGGTGAAGTAATATATAATGGTTTATTGTGTCAAATGCTGCAAACAAATCAAGGAGGGTGAAGACTGTAATCATTCCACTATCCAAAGCAGTGAGAATGTCATTAAATACTTTCAGAAGAAAAGTTTCAGTACTTTGGCAAGGGCGATGCAGACTGTACACTGCTAATAAGATCATTTGAATTCAAATAGATACAAGTTGGGCTCTAAAAAAATTTCTCTAAGATTTTTTTATATGAATGGGAAATTAGAAACTGGGCAGTAGTTCTTTAAATCGCTATGGTCAAGTTTTGGTTTCTTCAGCAGAGGCTTTACGATGGCACTTTTGAAAAATTATGGTAATTCTCCGATGAGAAAGAGATATTAATAACATCAGTTAGTGAAGGCAATATTGGGTCTAAGCACTCAAGCAGCAGTGATGTTGGAATTGGATCAAGTTCACAAGACTTTGGTGCACTCTTCATCACGATTGTCTGTACTAAATCAAGAGACAGGTTCAAATGCTCCTAATGGTTGTCGCTGAAATTCTGTATCATAACTGTATGGTGATGAGTCAATTGAAATTGTGTTGTCAAGTGAATCTCTAATGGTTTGTACTTTGTCACGTATGAAATTTGCAAATAGGTCCGGAAGGTCTACTGGAGAGAAGGTAAATGGAAGTGGTGTACATTTGTTCCTTGATATTAGATTGTTAGTTACCTCAAAGAGCTCTTTGCAGCTGGAACTCTCCTTGATCTTAGTACTGTAGTGGGATGATTTGGCTAAATGGACTATGTTTATGACATTCTTTTTAGCGGCTTCATAGATTTATTTATGCATAATGAGTCTGGTGGAAAGTCAAAGCCTCTCTGCTTTTCGGAGATGTCTTTTAGCAGTGCGAAGCTTGTCCCTAACACTGCTATCCATGGAGAACACTTTTTTTTTTTTATTGATACTCTGCATTTGGTGGTTGGGGCATGTTTTTCATGCAATGAACACAGGCAGTTATTGGGTTGTTCTGCTGTAGATGTAAGTAAGCTGTAAGGTTTTCTTGGATGTCATGCATAAATTTGGTTCTATTTATCATATGGAGGTTTCTCTTAGTAGCAAATAAAGGTGGAGGGTTAGGGACTGATACGTCGAGATGGCATATAATGCAGAGGTGATCTGATGCAAGTTCTTGGGATACAAGGGTGGATTGCAGAATAGTATCATCAGGTCTATGAATAAACCAGTCTAAAATGTGACCAAGTTTATGGGTGGGTTGGTTAAATGACTGTTTAAGGTTGAAAACATGAATGGAATCTAGGAGTTTTGATGTGTATGGGTTTCCAGGACAGTCAAAGAGAAAGTTGAAATCTCCAAGAATAATTAGGTTGCCACCTACCAAATTTCCATACTCCAGAAGATTCGGAATCTGCTCTAAAAAGAGAGATTCAGTCAGCTTGTTTTTTTCTACTAGGAGGAGGGTGGTAGAGACAGAAACAATGGACTGACCTTTGTTCCACTGTGAGTATTGTTTGGACTAGTTCAAACGATATGTGGCAGAAATTGAAGGTTGTGTTGTACTTAAGGCATTTTATCATGGAATTCTTTGTGATGACAGGAATTCCACCTCTGCGAGAGTTGCAGGGAATGACTTGATGGAGTAAGCGATGTGTGTTAAATCCGTGCACTTGGGTTCATCGCCTAATGTTTATAGCCATGTTTCGGTAGTTGTTGTTGTTGTTGTTGTAGGGTTTAATGCCATTTTTCAGAACATGATAGGCTAAAGAACAACCGACCCACGAGAAGCTACTGGTAAGCTTTCTCACATAACTACATTAGCAGAATCTTAGACTCGAACCCATGCAGAGAGGTGAGATGGCAGTGATCCATAATGGAGAGCACTTTAGATCACTTGGTCACTCAGGGCCCCTCACGTTTCTGTCAGGAAGATGTCGGTATTCTGGTCATTGATAAAATTAACTATTTCTGTGTGCTTTTCCTATGATCCTACTGATTGGGCATTGAATAATGCAATACGTAGTGGTATCCCTGGGCAGTTGACACAACGGTTGACGATTTAAGATGAATTTGAACCAGTTTATCAAAATTAACAGCCAAATTTTTTAATTGTTTATCTGTTACGGGCAAAGGGGAGATAACTGAAATTCTTCTTCCTGTTCTACGCCAGCCAGCTTTGAAACAACGTTTCTTTTATCACTTCCGTTTACATTGTAGTAATGACGAATGTAGTCCAAGTTCGTTTGGTCTTAGCACAATGTAGTATCAATAGCCAAGGTGTGGTCATTTAATGCAATTAATGAGGGTCCGTCATAGCGATAAGGGTTGACTGTCGATCACGTGATTTTGGTTTATTAAAAAACAAAAGGACATCTTAACAGTGGAACAAAACAGCTGAGAAAAATTCTAATTGTTCTCGTTTCCTAAACAAGGAGATGAAAAAACACATACGAATTGAACAGCAAATGCATGATGAAACACAATAATGTAGACGAAGATAGACAACAAGCACATATATCATGAAAAATAGCACAAAAACGGAAGAGCCTTCATCAAGCAGTTAAGCGATGGTGGCCATCTTTCCAATCAGTTTAAAAACAAAATGCTCAATGACTTTATGGTCACAAACTTAATTAACAGAAAAGCGAAATCAAAAGCTTTTGTTAAGCTTAGCACATAATTTAATTATCAAAATAAATTGAAACATGAAAGGAATTTACAGCATTATGAAGTGAGTCCAAGCTACTCCTTATAAGGTTTATGAAATACAACATAAAACATGTCTGCAGACTTACATCAGGGACATAATAAGTGTGAATGTTCCAAAAGTTGAAATGAAACTGAATGCATAATTTTCTCCAAAATACACTGTATATTGCTAATGTATTTTGCAATAGATCACATGTGACAATATACACTACTGATTTACGAAAACTAAGTATATTCACATGACCTCGCAAAACCAATGGGAAGCCTCAGAAAAATCTTCTCGAAACTTATATATCCCATCAGTCACTGAGGAACTATGTCATAGGTGCCATTTTAAGTTTTATTATTAAGATTATTATTACTAACTGATAACTCACACGTAAACATCTTTTCTTAGATCCTATGCATGTTGCGTTCTTAACTCATTCAGCCACATCACTGTTAAAAGCTATATTGCTGCTCTACCTCAGTAGCACTAAGATGTGTCTAGCAGAGGAAAGATATGTTCGGTAGTTGGATAATTTTGAGATTTAGAATCAGACATTGAAGTTTCTGAGATGGAATCATCAGAAGAAGAGCAATAGCGCTGATGATAACGTTCTTGCGGATCCAGCAGATTTTGGCGATCATGTTAATTTTGTAAATAGTGTTAAAAAAAAGTTGTGAAACACTTGGACAAATAGAAATAAAAATACATCACTGTGTAGACAAATTCATTTAGAATAATTGGTGAAAACTTTGTGGATTTTTATTGGATATTAGAGGAGAAATTAAGGTAAGAGTGAATGCATGTGCATGATATTTACAAAATTGTCTAAACAGGTAAAACTATATGGGCACAGGCAGCTAGACACAGCTTAGTGCTGCTGGGGCAGAGCTTTTAATAATGCTGTTAACAGTGCTGGGGCTGAATGAGTTCATTACCATCAGTATGATTTGTAATCTAGATACAGTGTGAGCTCCTAGTGACATTGCCTGATGAATGAGATGTGGGTATTATTGTGATTCCATAACATGGCATGAATAATAGTCACATGTCAAGTAGATCATAACACACCCACATTGTCATCAAGGTCTCATTCCAGTAATATTAGTAGTATAGTACCAGACTTGGATAGAACTATGTATTTGCAATATTTCTTTGGTTATATTTAGGTTTTATTCTTTAGAATCTGACATAATGAATTTTAAGATAATGGGTGTTATTCAGCATTTTGTTTTTAAACTGAGTTTGCAAATTTGCATTATTTTTAATTAATTTTTTCTCTACTCTTAAATTAAGTAGTTTAAATGTATTCTGTTGACTTATTACTCTGTTGGATTAGTCCATATAGTCAATTTTGTCAGACTTACAAGCCTAAATCAGTTTTTTTAGTATACATGTAACAAGCCAAGGTTAAAATCAGTTCATGATTAATGTGTTTGATTGTATACCAGTCAGATTCTAAAGCATGGTTCAGTATACTAGATTTTCTGGACTATAAGTCGATACTTTTTTACTTGAAAGTCAGGTCTTCGTCTTATAATCCAAATTGACTTATATGTGGATTATGTCATAGAAATTGCATCAAATTATATATGGATTACGTTACCCAGTATGCTATTAAAATTGCTCTATAATTGGCATAATTGAAAACAGATCACATAGAAGTACAAATTCTTGTTAAATTACTATGTCAAATATTTGTTATAAACTAATATGACTGCGTTTATATTTATATGTTTTGCCATTATTTAGTTTGCATTCTGCATATATTTTCTTTTTTCTCAAACATGAAATATAAGAAAACAATTGCTGGTAAAAACATTCACCAGGCCACATATAGTGTACTGTATTAATTTGATTGTTTCTAAAAAAAGTTAAGAAATAATTCTGTTTTATCCATTCTTCCTGATCAAATTTTAGCAATTAGTCAATTGATATTTGATTCTCCAGTATACTTCTGGACACACGCAAGTGATTACTGGCATAGCTTTTTCATTGATCTAATTGATCCGACAAAGGGATGAAATCCACAATAACTCAAACTTTCTATGATTATTAGTAAAATACTGTAGATTATACTTTCTACTGTATCCCCCAAATCATATGTTATAATTGTATTTGACAAAGTTTCTCAAATAAATATGGTTTAAACTAAAAAAACAATCAGATATATAGATGAACTGCTCATAGATCATCCATGATCCATTTTTAGTCTGACATTTCAGTCTAAAGCAAACTGTAATGTTGTTATTGTTGTTGGGTTTAATGCCATCTTTCAGCACACGGTAGGCCATACATGGCAGCCAGTATTAATGGTGGGGGAAGAAACCAGGAAAAACCCTGCAAAGAACCACCGACCCACAAGAAGCTACTGGAAAGCTTTCTCACATACCCACATTAGCCGAATCTGAGACTCAAACTCACACAGACAGGTTAGATGGCAGTGATCCGTAACTGAGAGCGCTTTTGACCACCTGGCCCCTCGGGGCCCCTTCAATATGTAATCTAAACACAACACCTATATTCATTCTTAACCAGCTGTCATTTCAGCTCACTCCCTTCTCTGGATGTAAATAATGAATTTAGCCATAGGCATTGTTTTCATTGCTATAGTACTGGCACATTTAAATGAGTTAGGTATGTTCTGATCAATCTTTTCAGTCATAATCATTCATATAAATATTCTGTACAAATCATACAACTTATCTCATATTGCCTCCAATCAAATCATCATACACAGCAACCTATAAACTAGAAGTTGTAAAGTTCGTGTAAGAGAAAGGTGGAAATATAGTTGCTCACAGGAAATGTGGTGTCTGTGAAAAATGTCTCTGGGATTGGCATAAAGCTATGGCTACATTATGCGTCACAGCAACAAAAAAAAAAGAAAGCAAATCATGGCTGCAAATGAAAATGGGGAATATTGAGGATAAATTAGAAGAATGTCTTGACACAACATGCCACAGAATGAAATTAAAACAAATGATAATGAGAACATTTCCAATTATCTGAGCCACAAGATTGCCACCATTTGTGAAGTCAAATTATACTCTGCATTGAATTATAGGTTGGAAAATACAGTACATGTTTTGTGCTGCCAGCTAATGAGTTTAAATAGCACTTCATGTTAATTTATGCTATGTTCAAATGTACCATGCTAATTAGACAAGTGTTTTGGACATACTCTACAATATTTAGCAGTTCTGACATTTCCCCTTTTCCCTACAGGTCTCACTAACAGAACCCAATTTGTTTTATGCTATGTGGGTAGAGTGAAAAATAAGGAAAAATGTAACAACCCATTAACACAATGGATCAATTAAGGACATCACATGCCAAAACCGACATGCTAATTTAGAAATCTGTCATTTACTGGACATGTCAATCAAATATGGTTGTTTGGAACCATTGCTATAATAAGTATAGCTCCTAAATGCATGACATGGCATGCACAACACAGAATACATATGTGAAAACATTAAATTTAATAAAAAAAACTTTAATGACCTCAATCCTAATGTGTAAAGTTGATGTCCAAAACCAAACTCACCAATGCAAATGATGAGTCTAGAATATGCAACATACCCTGATGAGTCTAGAATATGCAACATACCTTGATGAGTCTAGAATATGCAACATACCCTGATGAGTCTAGAATATGCAATATACCCTGATGAGTCTAGAATATGCAACATACCTTGATGAGTCTAGAATATGCAACATACCTTGATGAGTCTAGAATATGCAACATACCCTGATGAGTCTAGAATATGCAACATACCTTGATGAGTCTAGAATATGCAACATACCCTGATGAGTCTAGAATATGCAACATACCCTGATGAGTCTAGAATATGCAACATACCCTGATGAGTCTAGAATATGCAACATACCCGGATGACATAGTTTTATCGGAGTTGTTAAGACCAGGAAACATACAGACAGGTGAGATTCAAGAAATAAAACATTATCTGATGGAATATTAACACTTACGGTTCCCCCCATATGTTCCATAAGCTGGTCTTTATTGATGTATTCTTGAATATCAGCCTTTTTCACAAATTTGATTCTTTTGACTGCTTCAGCACTCAGCCATGTTTTGATTAATGTCCATGCAGCTGAAATAATGACAACAATATTAAAATAATAATCATAATTAACAGAATACAATTTTTCCTCATAAAATAAAAACTTTAACAAAACTTACCCGATCATAATACATTAGAATTATAATGTAATAGCTAATAACTAAAAAAATCCAGCCTTCCCTAGCTAAATCTTTATAACTAAAGAGCAAAACTTATCTGCCCACCTAGGTGGCAGTTATAGTGGTCTCCCATTGATAGACAAATTGGCACCAAATCTTGTGAAAACTTCAGTTATTACTGGAGCAGAAGACATGCTCTCCATACGGCTGTAACTTGGGAGGGTGCAATACATGTGTATAATGATCAGGTAAGTATTACTAAAGAAATTTTTTACCAGAAAAATTCTGTTCTTCAAATACCTTACTCAATCATAATACCTTATGAAAAGTAGTACATGTTGGAGGGAGTTACCTCCCCTTAACCCTGAGAGGGGTAAGACCAAACATGATCTCCCTTGATGCACCAGCTTGGTCCTTTTTTAAGCATCACACACAATGTCCTGTAGATGACCCTGAGAAGTGTCCAGATTTAGACAGGTATCTCATTACAGAAGTCTGACTCCATGAAAGGGAGCCATTCTTTTGAAAGAGAGCATGGACTGTCATATCTTATTCTGTCCCATCTGTTGGAACTGTTGGAACTGTAATTAGTTTAGATCAACCAGCAAAGCATGTGTCTTACTAATGATGCCTACTGGCACTACTTTGAGTAGAAAACAGGTTTTATATGACTGCGAGGTTAACCCAATGATTACTCAGTGTGTGGGAAATCATGAATCAGTAACCTTTAATCGTGATAGGTCCAAAAGTACAAAAATTAATAAATTAGCTACTGAGGTATTTAAGCAGACAGTTGCAAAATTGTTTGTGCTCACAGCATTGTGCAAAATTTCTTCTCTCTTATACAATTCTGGTGGAGGGCTGTCTCACTCGAGTGATATTCTCTTCCACTTCATAAAAGAACAGTTTGTTCATTACAGCTTGTTAACTATGATCCTGACATGCTGGTTCAACAACTCTGAATTGGGATGGAATACCTGCAATCATGGTTGCTTAAACAGATGAGAAAATATGTTTTTCCTTGGATTTTGGCACTATATATATGAGGCCATCGATCCATGATTTTTCCCCACTTGAGTGAAGCAAGCAAGATGAGGTGACACACTGATTCTCTTGCTTTCTTTTTCACTTTCAGAAACTGAAGAATTAATGGGTGATGTATTTGTATAAGCCATTCCAATAACTGGATAGTGTCTAGACTGCCAGGCCTTTAGCTCCAGGGCTGGTGAGGCATAGGTTGGGAGTTTTGCATTCCCCTCATCACCAATAGATCAAGCAGTGGTCAATTCTAGCAAGCACATATGTGAAGGAAAACCATTTGGTCAAGCAGCCAATCAGCTTGTACGAGTTAATTCTGGGACAGCAAATCTGCTTATACCTGTAGTTAGCCTGTAATAGGACGAAGTTGTCCATAGATAAGTTTTTGAAGACACCAGTTTAGAATGCTGTAATGCTCTTCATGTCAGCCACAACAGTTGATTAGCACATCAAGCAAGCTACTGTTGTTCTTCATGAAATAAACTCTGATGGCAACAAGCAAAAGACTTCCTCGATTGATGTATGGAAGGCAGTCTTCGTCTGTCATTGAGATTAAGCAAAAATGATGGGAGCTTGTTAATATACTTTTTTGTCTGGGTGAACATGGCAAAGCTGATGCCTCCTGTACAATCTGAAACTGAAATTGTCTAAAGATTGTTGAATCACTAACCAAGTGTTCTCTTTGAGTGACAAAGGCATGAAACTGCAGTTATTCCATATGGGCACTGAGTATCCTATGGCTGATCCATGAATTGCCTTGTGGTGTGGAGTAGGATAGTCCTTCCATCTTTTGGCTTAAATGGTAAGATCCACTGTGACAGTGACCTGTTGCAATATGAGATATATGGCAGTCTGGATAGTGCCATTTTATCTTTAATGACACTGTGTAATTATTCATGCTAAGATGGGTATGGGGATGTTTGATCAACAGAACTGCTCCATAACGCTGAAATAAGAACCTTCCATCTTGTAGCTAAATAATATGAAAAATGGTACTTATATGGTGAGATCTGAGATCCAGAGACCAGTTTTGACAGAAACATGCCATATAAACATGACATTTTGCAATTATTCATGCGAGATAATATCTGATTAGACTTACTTTAACTGCAATCTCACTCCAACATAGTTAATAAGGCCTAGCATTTTGGTTTACAATGAAGAATGTAATATGGCAGTGAGATACAGAAACTTCTGAATGGTCCCTAAGTAAAGACTCCCTTTGAGTGTCAAAGTGAAGCAACATCACATGGGTACTGTGGCAATTAGCTGGTCATCATGGATAAAGAATGTCAAATGGCACTACACAAGACATTAATGACAGTTCTGAAAACAATATTTTTCTCTTCAGCCGTGATACTGGGTTGGATATTTGGAAACAATGCCTCTTTTAGAAAATCAACTATTGTACCCATCAAATTTATTGTAAGACCATACTTCAAGCATTACAGCAGGCATTGTAACCTGTAATGCTAAGCAACCATTAACCATAGTCTGATATTCTTTGGTAGTCCATCATCTAAAAGAAAATAGATGTGCAATTTATTGGTTATGTCTCATTTACAAAAGTTAAGTCACCTGATAATTGAGTCCTTTCCAGTGCAATGATAACTGACAGCATTAGCTGGACTGGTCAGCTTAAGATAGATAAGTCTTGACTGGTTAACATGGGTGAGACTTAGCTGGCCACCAAGGCCAAAGCTAGTGCAAATCTCTCCATAGTGTTGATGAGTTTTTGGTAGGTTACTTTTGTATTGATTTTTTTCAGTAAAGCTTATTAAGAAGTTTTATTATCTGGATTTATGTGTTCAGTTTTCAACTTGAATATGTTTTTGTAAACAAAAATATTATTTTTTAAAAGACTTGTATAGTAGTTTACTCTAAAACAGAGATGGTTATTAATGTGATTATTGAGTGTAGTATAATGTACTAATTAAAGCTTTTGAATTGCTTCTAATTATGTTTTTTGTACTGGGGACATAAATTTGCTGTACTGGATTTCCTAACTTATCATCTCAACATTCCTGCAAGCTGAATAACACTTCCAAAGAAATTGCTCAGTTTCAATGACAAATAAACTGCATGACAAAATAACATAAAATCATATCCTGGTCTTAATTAAAAGTAGGCAATGCATATGATCTCAAGTTTGAAAGTATAATCAGAACTAATAACGTTGTTGTTGCTATGGATTTAACATCAATTTTCAGAAATGACAGGCAATAGATGGCAGCCAGCATATTTAGTAAAGAAGTGTATGTGTGTGATTTGGATTTTTAACGAAGCTTTAATATTCTTTCAGTCATAATGCTATGATGTCTGCATTGTGGCAGTTATTGTGATGTCTAGCACATGGGCATCATGTCACCGATGTGAAGCATCTTGCCCAAGTCACATTATCCTGACACCAGGCTGACCAGTCCTAACACTAGCCTCTTACTGCTCAGCACCAAGTGAGGCAGCTGCTAGTACCATTTTCATAAGTCTCTGGTATGGCTCAGCCAGGGTTCAAACTTGCAAATTCCCGCATCCAAGTCAGATATTGTATCCACTAGGGCCACAGGAGCAATATATTCAACTAATGATGCTTGTAGCTAACAGAAAGCTAAAAAGAGTGCTCTGTAAAGGTTTTCTATACTAGGACAGCACCCATGTGGTGTCCAACCACTTGAAACATATACACAAGTTTCCCAAAAGCAAGAATATGGTCTATAGCAAAAAAAGAATTTAACCAACAGCTAATTACAACATTTAAATCATCAGTGTTCTATCTAAGCTAATTACAGCTAATTACAACATTTATATCATCAGTGTTCTATCTAAGCTAATTACAGCTAATTACAACATTTAAATCATCAATGTTCTATCTAATTTAACCAACATCTAATTACAACATTTAAATCATCAGTATTCTATCTAATTTAAAGAACAGCTAATTACAACATTTAAATCATCAGTGTTCTATCTAATTTAACCAACAGCTAATTACAACATTTAAATCATCAGTGTTCTATCTAATTTAACCAACAGCTAATTACAAGATTTAAATCATCAGTGTTCTATATAATTTAACCAACAGCTAATTACAACATTTAAATCATCAGTGTTCTATCTAAGCTAATTAAAGCTAATTACAACATTTAAATCATCAGTGTTCTATCTAATTTAACCAACAGCTAATTACAAGATTTAAATCATCAGTGTTCTATCTAAGCTAATTACAGCTAATTACAACATTTAAATCATCAGTGTTCTATCTAAGCTAATTACAGCTAATTACAACATTTAAATCATCAGTGTTCTATCTAAGCTAATTAAAGCTAATTACAACATTTAAATCATCAGTGTTCTATCTAATTTAACCAACAGCTAATTACAACATTTAAATCATCAGTGTTCTATCTAATGTGAAGTATCAGAAACCTATTAAAATTACTACTTTCACAAATTAGCATGAATAATGATCTCAAACTGCTTAGTACTTTTTTGGTGAGGGCTTCAAAGCCTGTATGCCAAATTAAACCCCTTGTACTGAATGCCAGCAAGAAACAACAGTTACTAAATATGTTCCAGTCTGCTAAACATACATGCAAACCTATCAATAGGGAGGGTTTCCTCCTGAGATAAAGGAGTGTCTCCCATCCCATCATTCAATGAAATCTGCATACTCAACAATATCAGCATCATGCATAGTATTTTTTCAGTAAAGGCTTCCTGTTAGCACATGACACGATAATTTCTAATTCAACAGACAATAATAAAATATTAATCATCTGCTTATACTATATGTGATCAGTTGTAATTCGAAAAGGATTAACAGCCATGATGGATTATAACTGGATTAGACATTACTAAAGAACTTGGGTTGCATAAAACAGGTCAGTTGGTATTCATATTTAATGTTTATCAAGATCTAAGTATGTGTGATATGCAGATTTTAAAATGCCAAAATCTCAACAAAACAAACTAACATACAAAATTCAATAATAGATGGAAAAAGGAATTTCAGTGGTTGTAATCCAGTTCAAAGGGAAATGACTATACATTGTTATTACTATAAAGTACATTTTAAGGGGAACTTCCCAAATTTAACCCACATAAATTGCTCATGAATATTGAAAGAGAATTAAGAAAATGTTCAAATGCTTACTTGAAAATTATAAGTAACTGAATTGGCACATTTCTGCATTCAGTTAAAATGATGGTAGAATTGAAAAAGTCATTTTTAACTATGCAGCTTTTGAATACACATTTTGTAACTTTGGTCAAGACAGAAATTGTTACTGGTCAGTTATCCAGTTCTTGATTTAAGTCCAAAAATTTGGAATTAAAAATAAAAAGGGAATCATAGATGTTATCAAATTATAAGCAGGTTCACATCTTATCTGATATCAGATTAATGAGGTAAATATGTATATATCATATCTGTATAACAGTTTCTTACCATTAAATACCCATGGCATTTCATATATGAGCATTTTATCTGAAACAAATAAGAAAATACAGAGAGTAAGATCTATGGATATTTTAATGTTTAATATTTTCTACATAATGTTGGCATTTCAGATTCCAACTTTGCTTTCCAAGCTCATATCAAAGACAAATCTCTGCCAATTAGCTATAATACATCTACAAGCCCTAAACTTGAAAAGAAGACTATAAAAGTAAAGAAATTCAGGTAATATTTTAAATGCAAGATTTAAATAAGTCTCATGCAGAATATACTGATAAAAAAAACGAGTTCTAAATTACGAAGTCTCTTTCAATGAACAACAAATGGTGTAAGACTGGCAAGCAGAAATATGTGCTGAATAAAAGCAGAATTACTTTTAATCAAATGTTATAGTGCATTAAATTCAATCGGATTGAAATCACCACCATAACAAAAATATGAAGTACAAGAATTAATCAAATTAAAGCTTTCACATTATTGAAAGCAAACCCTGAATTTGAAATATACCATTTCTAATTATAATTGACTCTCCCAAACAGGAAAAGTAATGCTCATTCTGATAAATTATCAAAATAAATTCCAATAGCAGAATATGAACTTTATTGATGCTGATCAATAACCAATAACCAATTAACCAATGAGGTTAATTGAATGTTCTGAATTGCTTCTTTGAAACTCAATAAATTTAATGCTGATTGATAGACAAAATAATGTAGTAATAAAACTGTACAGGAAGCATGCTGGGCATTTGCAGATATATATATATATATATATATATATATATATATATATATATATATATATATATATATATACATACATATATATATATATATATATATATATATATATATATATATATATATATATATATATATATATATATATATATATATACATGTATATATACATGTATATATATATATATATATATATATATATATATATATATATATATATATATATATATATATATATATATATATATATATATATAACATAGGTAAATGTAAATTGATATAAAAATGTCAGAGGAAGAAAACAATTCTGTTACTGACCAAACAGTATATTGAAAAATCCTGGCACTCTTAAGGATATCTGCAACTGATATCAAGACTGAATTGGATAGCTGACATCAATACTGAATTGGATAGCTGATATAAAGACTGAATTGGATAGCTGATACCAAGACAGAATTGGATAGCTGACATCAAGACTGATTTGGATAGATGATATCAAGACTGAATTGGATAACTGATATCAAGACTGAATTGGATAACTGATATCAAGACTGAATTGGATAGCTGATATCAAGACTGAATTGGATAGCTGATATCAAGACTGAATTGGATAACTGATATCAAGACTGAATTGGATAGCTGATATCAAGACTGAATTGGATAACTGATATCAAGACTGAATTGGATAGCTGATATCAAGACTGAATTGGATAACTGATATCAAGACTGAATTGGATAGCTGATATCAAGACTGAAGTGGATAACTGATATCAAGACTGAATTGGATAGCTGATATCAAGACTGAATTGGATAACTGATATCAAGACTGAATTGGATAACTGATATCAAGACTGAATTGGATAGCTGATATCAAGACTGAATTGGACAGCTGATATCAAGACTGAATTGGATAGCTGACATCAATATTGAATTGGATAGCTGATATCAAGACAGAATTGGATAGCTAATACCAAGACAGAATTGGAAAAAGTTATGGATATAATTCTCTTGACATTGCCTAATATTCTGAACTGTTTTCATCATTTTATAGATGGTTATAATTCCATGGAAGATGTCCCACATTCTGGAAGTCTGTGATTGGTAATTACAGCATCCAAACTCCTCATTACAGCCCTGATTTAGATCCAAAAAATGTTTGTTACAATCTCATTATCAAAGAGTTACTAAGAGCAGACAGTTTCTGAATGTGATTATGTGGATGGAAGTACAGTTTTCCAGTGTATGAACAGCACAAGAAAAAGGGAAAATAAATGGCAAAATTAGCTAATCAAACTGTGAATGTGTGTAGAGGTACTTTGCGGGCATGCAATGATGTGATGTTAACTAAGAAAAAACTTTGTTGAATCACACACTGATATTCAGAACCTTTAAATACCTCTCAAACTTATTATTGGTAGATTTTAATTTTAATCAGATTGTATTTAATTTCTTTTCATAAATTTTCTAAATCATATTTTATATTTACCTAATATCACAGGATAGTATATTTTGAATGAGGTAATCACAAATTTGATTAGTTCCATATCCTGTAAAAGTAAAACAAAATATCAGTATATGACAACAATATGCATATAAACACTGGATTACGTAAATACAAAATTCTACTTACACAAAAATGTTAACTTATTCATACAAGTTTAACTTTTTTGTGAAAAGCTTATGGCAATAACATTCATCCACATCTTTACTTTTTATCCAGAGGTCTCGCTAAGGTTTTTGAAACCAGGAGTCCAGGACTCCCATTTTGGTAAAAATAGGAGTCCCACCAGCAAAAGTTGCACTCCCATCCCAATTTTTTAAAAACTTTGCAGATTAGAAAAAGTGTTTGTTGCCATCGAGTTTAATTCCCCCAACACTGACATGTACGACTGTATCAGCTCATTCAGTGTCACTGGTAATTCTGCATAACAATACGTCATTTCTGTAATTATTCAATAACGTGCCGAAAAATAAAAATAAAATTAATTCTTTCTGGACTGAAATGCAGACAGAAAGTTTCCAAAGTAATGTATTTTATTTCCATAGCCTGATGCATAAACATTACATATTTTCAAAGCCATGTGCAGAATAGTCCACTATATCAGTTCTAGTAACTTAAGCACAGTTCTCAATCTCATTTAAATCTTTATCAGTTTTTCGTTTAACCCCAAAATACTTGTCCAAATTTACAAATAGCATTTTGTCCAAGTCTCGAAGTGTCTTGGTTTCGAGTTCACATGTAATATGTATACAGCTACAATCGGAAATGAAATCAATTACAGGATCACGGGGCTTTGCCAATGTAGAAAATTGTGATTCTGTTTTCCTTTTTGTTGACAAAATAAATACCATCTGGCGATATTTGTGGTGACACAAATTTTGGCTGATAAAAACTGTATATACAGTCTTGCATTTGGAGCAGAGAAAATCAAAGGCACCATGACAGGAAGCAGCGAACTTGGATATAACAATGCACTGTTATATCATAATCCGCTTATGCTGATATCTAGTCTTTTTACTGTATGCTGTATTATAATTAAACTAACCATGCAACAGACTATTTAAAATCCAACTCCTCTGAAGGAGGAAACCTGAAATGAGTACAGTCAACCAGATGACGCTAATTCTTTTAAAAACCAGATGGAAGAAAACAATTGTTTTGCTGACACTTCAAAGAAAACTGATTACCTTTGAAGCAATGATACTAAACAAATAAAATAAATCTGTCTAATGTTCTACAATTATCTGATGCCGCGGCAATAACAAATGGGTATTTTTTATGTCCGTCAACTACAGCCTTTAGCGGTGCCTTTCAATACAAATGCACTATCATCAAAGCAAGCTGACGACCTTTGCTCAAAGAAAGTCAGCAACAAACGCAAATAAAAGAATTGCCTCATTTTTCATAGTGATTAGAACATATTTATTGTGCCGCGAAACTATCCTGTTTGCAAAAGAAAAAAGAAAAAATACCCACCCCACCCCCTCCAAAAAAAGCGCGTACGGAGGACTACTGCATGGGTGATTTTTGCATCCCATATAAAAAATTTGCATCCAAATAAACTTAATTAGGCGTTTCTGAGAGCTCTGTTTTATCATTTGCTGTTTTTGCTGTTAATTACTGATTTATTTGTCCTGTTATATAAAATAAAAGTAATAAATTAGAGTGTCTAATATTAATGTTCATCTACATCTTAATGATAACAGATTTAAATAACAGTGTCTAATACATGTAGAAACTTTTAAATTAATTTTTCATCTTATACACAAAAAAACTAAAGTACAGTGTCGAATAGTAACTTTTAAATTAATTTGTTATCTTATACACAAAAAGCTAAAGTACAGTGTCGAATAGTAACTTTTAGATTAATTTGTTATCTTGTACACAAAACAAAACTAAAGTACAGTGTCGAATAGTAACTTTTAGATTAAATTGTTATCTTAAACAAGCAACAAAACTAAAGTACAGTGTTGAATAGTAACTTTTAAATTAATTTGTTATCTTATACATGAAACAATACTAAAGTAGAGTGTCGAATAGTAACTTTTAGATTAATTTGTTATCTTGTACACAAAACAAAACTAAAGTACAGTGTTGAATAGTAACTTTTAAATTAATTTGTTATCTTATACACAAAACAAAACTAAAGTAGAGTGTCGAACAGTAACTTTTAAATTAATTTGTTATCTTGTACACAAAACAAAACTAAAGTACAGTGTCAAATAGTAACTTTTAGATTCATTTATCATATTATACAAAACAACAGAACTAAAGTACAGTGTCTAATAGTAACTTTTAAATTAATTTGTTATCTTATACACAAAAAAACTAAAGTAGAGTGTCGAATAGTAACTTTTAAATTAATTTGTTATCTTATACACAAAAAAACTAAAGTACAGTGTCGAATAGTAACTTTTAAATTAATTTGTTATCTTATACACAAAAAAACTAAAGTACAGTGTCGAATAGTAACTTTTAAATTAATTTGTTATCTTATACACAAAAAAGCTAAAGTAAAGTGTCGAATAATAACTTTTAAATTAATTTGTTATCTTATACACAAAACAAAACTAAAGTAGAGTGTTGAATAGTAACTTTTAAATTAATTTGTTATCTTATACACAAAAAGCTAAAGTACAGTGTCGAATAGTAACTTTTAAATTAATTTGTTATCTTATACACAAAAAAACTAAAGTACAGTGTCGAATAGTAACTTTTAAATTAATTTGTTATCTTATACACAAAAAAACTAAAGTAGAGTGTCGAATAGTAACTTTTAGATTAATTTGTTATCTTATACACAAAACAAAACTAAAGTACAGTGTCGAATAGTAACTTTTAAATTAATTTGTTATCTTATACACAAAACAAAACTAAAGTACAGTGTTGAATAGTAACTTTTAGATTAATTTATCATATTATACAAAACAACAGAACTAAAGTACAGTGTCTAATAGTAACAGACAAAAAGATAAAATCATTAAAAATAATGAAACTAAAGAATTGTGATTAGCAAAATGCTTATAAAACAGCTAGAAAAATATGTGCACCAACTTTAAAAAAATATCTTAAATGGCTTTGAAGTTTTCCCCTAGGAACAAAAGTGTGGATAATGGATTGATGGACAAAAACAGTGCAAAACAGCTAGTATGTGGCAGTCTACAAAACATCTGCTTTAGTTCATTCCAAAACAAATTTAACCAATCGAAATGTAAAGAGTCTAGTACAAGAGTGTAGATGCTTTGTTTACAAAGTAGTTCTTAATACACATGAGTGCAATATGAAGATGTGCAGTATCATACAATATTGCATGATTCTGACAATGTAAACTTATCAGAAACAAAAATGAGCATATATTAATCTGCAGATGCTACAGCAGATTAAGAATTCTGCTATTTGCAGTTTCATTTATAATTGGAATATGTAGTCTGCTGCATTCATAAGATGACATGTACATATTTTAAAATGTATGCTACACAATTTTGGATTGTTACAATAGAGTTCAAACAAAAAAAAGCCCCTACCAGGTTGGATAATCCAGTCTCTGTCATGTCAAAAAAAATAACCAGCTGTTCTTCTGGATTATGACGGTAAAACGTCTCTAGGTGGAAGGCGAAGAAACGCTTTATGATTGGTTGGGTCTGAGGATCCTTTCTGTGCTCCTTTACTTTTAAAAACACTAGCAGAGAAAGAAAACAAAGTCACTTTTCTGGTAATTATATTGCAACAGAACATGTCTCGAGTAAATAAATTTCTTACAACAAAAAGTAGTCCCTCAAAAAATGTGAACTTTCATTACATGCTATTAAACAGAGCACTGAGAATGTATATAAGACAAGTGGCTTTTCATGACTATGCTCTAATTTATTTGTTTGTTTAAATAGGAGTTTTAACGTAGCTTTAACAATTGTTCAGTGATATCGCTACAATGTCTGCAGTGACGCAGTTTATAATGTCTAGCAATGGGGCATCATGCCGCAGACATGTAGCATGATGTCCCACCCAGTAACATTATCCTGACACCAGGCTGATCAGCCCTAACACTAACTTCTTATTGCTGAGTGCAAAGAGAGGCAGCTGTTAGTATCATTTTTGTAAGTCTTTGAAATGACCTTGGATCAAACCCACAACCTCCCGCTTCCACGGTGGATGCTCTAACCACTAGGCCACTGGAGTAGAGCTGTACCGATTAATCGCCCGTACTCATAATCGGGCCGATTTTTAGAACAATTGGTATAATCGGTATCAGCAAAAATAATAAGTGCTGATGCAAATAAATTTCCAAAATATAATTTCAATTATAACATTCATCTTGACATGGCTTGAATTTTAAAACAGGATTAAATAGTGGAAACTAAGGAATAAACATTTGATTTGGGGATTAATTGAAAGACAATATATTCTTAAAAGTAACTACTGTTTTAAAACACTTGCTGTAAACTACCGCTGATTTTTGCTGAGAACTCCCAATTATTACATTATATCTTCGATTTTCATTTTCTTCTAAACAAGAAAAGTCCTACATGTTCTGTTGCATCAGCTGTGAATTATTGCTGTTACAAAATAATTACTTTTCTATAAGAATTCACATCTTCACTAAATAGAATGTTAAGTTTAAACATTATTGACGTAATTTAATGATTTTTTTTACCTATGCAACAATACAAAAATAAAAATTAAACCAGAACAAAAAAATAAGCCATAACAATAAAATCGTCCACAATTAATTTAAATCCCAAGAATGATCACTACGAATGCTTAACTCCAATGCTACAGCGCCATTCCCACGAAAGAAACCTACATGACTTAACATCTGGCATTTTTAGACCGTATATACCAATGTTAATTACCATTGTTAAATGTTGTTGTTGTAGCTGTTGTTGTAGAGTTTAATGCCATTTTTCAGCACACAATAGGCTATACATGGCGGCCAGTATTATTTGTGGAGGAAGAACCCAGGAGCGTAAAAATGAATCTTGCCTCCAGGCTCCAAATACTCTAGCTACGCCTCTGTATCAATGTACTGGTATAGTTAGAGTTCAAAATTCCTCTTGTCACAAGCCAGTTTCAGGCATTTTAATGATTAACTGGTCTGTACCGCTGTTGCAAAACTATAAAGAAATTTACCGACTATCATCAAAGGAGACGCAGAAACATCAAGCTTTCCATTGTGTGGAAAGTTATGATGTTTGTTCAGCCAAAAGACAAAACTAAAATTGATTGATCTTGATCTTAGTCGATCTATATGAGAATTTTAGCTTTAATTATTACACCTCTTCGTGAGCATGCAAATTATGATGGTTATGTGCCTTGCACAATCAAACGTGCGTACCTTTTTAAACATATGGCCTCAATTTGTAGGATTGCTTTTATCATTTAAAATGAGTAACTCGTGAGAGGTGATTCATTGTAAATGAAACAGCTATTAAGGACTATCTGAAATGTTATCTAGAAGAATGCAATTTGGTCAAAACACAGAATGAAGCAAAATCTGCATCCAATATGTTTGGGAATATGGATTTAAGTGACGCTATGCACGTATTGCACTGTGTAAGTACTGTACATTATAGTACATGGTCTCCCCGGCCCACAAATTATGAAGTATGTATTTACCTTTATTTAATTTTGTGTTGGAGAAATCAGAAAATATGCACATGCAAAAAAATAACAAAAGCAATCATAGTATTTTATAAAAGTTTAATAATTGTCGGGTCACCGAAAGTTACTTTTTTAACATGCCTATGTCTTAAGACACGGAAAAAATTATTGTTTCATGTTCCAAGATTTATAGCCATTACAGTAATCAACAAAAAGACCATAAAACGGTAAATTTTAAACATTGGCCCGTGCATAAGCCAATCTACCCCGCCCCTTCTTATAGGCCTTTATTTTTTCCTAAATTATTAAGCTTATATGCGGGGTACATATACTGTGATAATGAAATAATCGATCTCATACTCGGTATCGGCAATTTTAATAATCGTCCATACGAGGTATTGGCATAATCGGCAAAAAGTGACATCGGTACAGTTCTACACTGGAATGGTTGACTATGGTCTAAAATGACAGGGATTAATGTAATATCCACCTAGGATGTTAAACTTCACTATAACATTTAAGGATCATCTTTCCAATAATTATAATAGAATCTAATCCCTTCTTTTACATAAAAGTGCATGTGCAGCACCATTGGATTGGACATTTGAACAAGACCAAATTCACTTTATCATCATTGGCTTTCATGCATCACTCATGCTCGTACGCATTGTTACACTGACAAAACAAATGAATAATCCCATGGTTAAATCAGGAAGCTATGCTAGTTTCTAAACTTACATAAAAAGTGAAAAACATTATGAGATAAATAAAACACATTTTTTTTACCACCATGTATTTTCTTCACTCAGACTGCTCCACAGTAACTACTCTGTGTATTTTCACTAAGTAAAGTTAAGAATCTGTGTAACTACACAAATTACCTGTCCATGATGTAGCAGTAATTACCTGTAATTACCTGTCCATGATGTAGCAGATGATTTACTTCTCAGAAATAATACATATTATGCCTAAGGGGAGGGGGGGTTCTGCTTAAGATTTTGGCAAATGTGTTCTCATGTGAGACACCCTATCTAATAAGTTATATTAGTTGCTACTGCATGTGCTGCCCAGAAAAATAGCTAGTAAATAATAGCAAAATTTTTTTAAAAATTGCCTTTATAAAAGAAACATTCAATTTCATGCTAAAATTTCCAAGTTTTTCATTACTTTCAAGTTAGATTTCCAACTACATGTATACATGCATTCCTGGTAAAACATTCACAAAAACCCTCTCAAGTGCTGAAATGCTTGCCCCCTATAATGACCCACTAAGTATTCAACAAACCAGCCGAAACAAAATCTCCAGATTTTACACTATATTATGTTTTAATCTTGTGATATTTGTGTTACATGACAAAAGTATGCAGTCCCAGCTATGCTGGGTGGAACATGTACAAATGCCAATGCTGGGTGGAACATGTACAAATGCCAATGCTGGGTGGAACATGTACAAATGCCAGACCTCCTATTACCCACTAGACTGTTTTATGGCCAGCTACAACAAGGACATTGATCCCACAGAGGTCAGAAGAAATGTTTCAAAACAATCTGATCCCACAGAGGTCAGAAGAAACGTTTCAAAACAATCTGAAAGCTGCACTTAAAGCAATCAAGTCACTTGGCATTCTCAGTGCACAAAGCCTCCAAGTTATGTGAATCTAGCAAGACAGCCACTGCAGAGCTAAAGAGGCAAGCTAGAAAAGCATGTGCCATTAATCCTCCTGGAGACGTCCCACTCATCCCCTCCCTTATCCAAACGAAAATATTGTGCAAGGTCAAATTGTTGGATGAACAACAACAACAGGTGGCAGTTACATAATGTGATATCCCCTTGATACAGGGATTTTTTGGGCACCATGAATACTTCATTTAACACTACAGCCATAGACACACTCTCTATATGGATGTATTAGTTAGGATGGAAGTGTGTGTGTGTGTGTACACATATATAATTGGGTAAGTATTAATGAAAAAGCATATTTTACTATTAACAAAACTAGTTTGTTCTTCGAATACATAACCCAAACATAATACCTTCAGAGAATAGGTAAGAGGTGGAGAAAGTTAAATTCTCTTACCCCAGAGAGGCCATATCTGGTCCCCTAAAGAATGTAAGATAGCTTCTAGATAGCCCAACCAGAGAATTGTCCCTCGCACAAATCTAGTAGAATTCATGAAGTCACATCCTTATGAGTTGCTGAACAAACCAGGAAGCTTACCTGTTGCACCATGGCTATATGTCCCATTAGGTCAAGTTGAATTTTGGGGGGGATAAAAGTCTCCTGACAAAAAAAAGTTGGAGAAAGTGGACTCTGACCTCCATCCTATCACATTGATAATGTCAGTTTGGGATCAGCTTAAATGAAATGCCTGTGGTGACTTATCTAACTTTGTGAGCCAAATAACTTAGCTAAGTCATCTCATCTAGGGTTATTTCTTGATATGTGGAATGAATAATCCACTTTATCCAGGACAAAAGTGTCTGTGCTATCGTCCTTTCACTCTTTCAGTGAAGTGTCCAGTAGATAGGAATTTCATTAAAAAATGTCTGATTCCCCGTAGAAGCCTGTTCTAGGGAATGAAAGCAGGGGTCATCTGGACTTATACCAACCCATCCTGTCAGAACAGATCAACTGATTAAACATGTATCTTGCCAGCACTAGAGTTTGTAGGAAGCAGGTTTCATATGAGGTGAACCAATGAACCCTCAATAGTAGTTCAAAATGCTGTCTTATTCAGCCAGGTTAGCATAGATGAACTTGAAACTGACAACAGATAGGTTTTGGTTGAAATCCTCGCTTCCATGATGGCTCATTGTTATAGTGATTGTGTTACAGCAGCTTTTATCATGATTTGTACTGTTTCTTGTTAAAGAGCCAAACCAGCCAATAAACTATTACAGTATTAATGTGTTCAGATGTACAATGTGATTGTGCTAACACCACTGAACAAACAATTTCCAATTTCCATTTTCCACATACACTTTGAGATTTTCTCTATAACTTTTCTCTATAACTTGGAAAGATTGTCTACTGACCAGGCCATTAGATCCAGAGTTGGTGAGACAAAGGTTGGGAGTTTTACATCTATCTTATCACTAATTGATCTGCCAGTGGTCAATCCCAGAAGGCATATTTGTGAGTGAAGACCAAGAGATAATGCAACCATTCTGCTGGTATTATTTATCAAAGCTGGTGTAAAATTCATGGACAAGTTTGTGATATTTCAGGATGACAACAAGTTTCAGTAGACTTGTTGTCATCCTGAAATATCACAAACTTGTCCATGGATTTTACACCAGCTTAGATATTCCCAAAGAAGAACATAAGGATCAGGAGGCTTGGGGACTTAGGGTCATCAGGTTAGCCATGTGTTAGTCATATAGTACACATCATTTCCAACTTTGGTATGGCATGCTGTCTTAAAACTACTCAATTCAATATCTTGCTTGAAATTTTGTAACCAATCACAAGGTGGCCTTCACATCTGCAATATGATTTTCAAGTCTCAAGTAGCATACATTATATCAAAAGCCGACTTCGATATAATGATGGAGACCAAGGTCTCCATACATTATTAAATGTGGCAAAAACAAAAATTGACAAGTTCAATTTATCAGAAACTATTTTCCAGTGAAAATATACTGTAGGGGTCATACACTATTTCAAGTTCACATACATGCATTAGTAAAGAGAATGAGCTTATGTGTTTAAACTCTGTCCTGGGTGCTTGATCAAACATTTCCACAACATAAAACATCTAGGAACATCATCTGTGCATAATCACTTAGTAAGTATGTACATTTTATACCAAATACATCTGCCTATGAAAAACAGTTTATAAGTGAATTTTTTCCCTCAAACAGTACTTGCAATCCCAATGTAGGAGTGTAGCTGATGTTACCAACCTAAAGTACATGCAGCTTGTGACTTCATGATCATCCAAAATCAAATAGTCAAAATACCGAAGGGAGTAGGAGAAGTAAGGATTTAATTATTTCATATGAATTTCAAGTTGATCACTGTGTTATCTTAGAAATATAATATGTTCATATGAGAATATACATGAAATGGATATAGTTAATTTTAACTGGCTTGAATAACATGTATTTTCCTCTGAAAGCAAATAATCAGTTAACACATTCTTCAAACTTTTGACTAAAACTCAAAATACCCAAATCAGAAAAAATGCTTTACTATACTTCAATGGAATTTTGTACAGAAGAATAAAAGCCAAAATGATGACTACCATATATACTCAGGAGTTTAACTACAAACTGCACAGACCAAGTTCTGCCATCACTTAATGTGACAGCAGATCTCTGTCAATGTTAAAAGAAATCAGTTAAACCAACAGAAGTTTCAAGCATGGATTTGAATAACACAGTGATTATTGTTACCTGAAATTACTGTGGTTTCACTAATTTTCAAGAGGTAACAATATTCAATGATACTTTTTGCTTTTTTTTTAAAAAATGGTTTAACATTATTTTTCAGCACAAGAGAGGCTATACATGGCAGCCAGTATTAATGGTAGAGGAAGAACCCAGAAAACCCCAGAAAGAACCACCGACCCACGAGAAGCTACTGCAAGCTTTCTTGCATACCCACATTGGCCGAATCTGAGACTCGAACCCATGCAGACAGAGGTGAGATGGCACTGACCTGTAACGGACAGCACTTTAGACCACTCGAGGCCCCTTCATAGATACTGTGATTGTGCCAAAGAAATAATTTAAATACCCAATGAAAAATGAACTAAAAGTGATAAAGAAAGACACCCGACTGGCATTTTCTTTCTGATATGCTGATATTTTTTATTTTGCATTGATGAGCAACAAAGCACAGTCATTTTATAACTCAACTTCATTACTGTAATAAAACAATCTGTTTTATGTTTTAATTGAACCCATTTAATGTTTTTTATAAAGCAGTCTAAATTGATGCAATGCACATATGCATACAGTATCCTTTTCCACTCAGTACCTTACATCAGTGTATATTGAGACAGAAAAGAGAAAGAATGTAATGTATTTACGCATATACACTACATCAAATGAAAGAAAGAATAAAATGATGTATTAATATTAGATTTATAATATTTATTCAAATCAATCTGTCATTCAAGTAAAAGAGCAATTGAAAATACAGTAATGACAAAATTTACTTTATTTACTGTTTTATATGATTTAACAACAGGCAGGAAAAATCTGCATAAATAATCTGCATATACAACAATAATTTAATGAATGAAACATAAGTGCTAATTAAACACCTTGTATATACAATAATTACAGTGCAGCTCATACTTCAGTGATTTTTAGACAAAATCAAAGAACACGTATTATGTCAATATAAGTCTCCTGGCACATGCAAATGTCTGTAACATATTAAATCCCAAAATTGTGAAAGTCCAGATAATTAGGGTGAAAAATCAGCTTGTTATGTGAAAATGTATAATTTTACTACATTTTAGAGAAATCCATCTCCAACTATTTAAATTAGTAATGTCTAATATATAAACAAGTCTTGTTTACCTTTATCATGTTGATGTGCACTTCAGAACTGCCTTGTATTAAGACTAAAGCTTTGCCTGTTTCAAATTATATTTGGGACATATGATCCTCTCAGGAATGGGGCAATGTAATGAATTTATTGTTTCATATGTCCTCATATTTCCTATTTAAAAAAATTAAAATACATTCTTCCCTCACATGTTCTTATTTCAGTACCACACTCTCCAAAGCTACTCTTGTGGACTAAGTGTTTAGGGCATCTACCTCTGATGAACGAAGTCACAGATTTGAATGTATTTGCTTTTTTCCACAAATGGAACATATATAAGAATAACAAAGCTTTAGTATCAACGCAAGACAAACCTGAAAATGGATGGCTCCCTAAAATATAGTCGAATCTCCAATTATGAATTCTCACATAACAATGGTGAAAAATAAGCAACATTCTTGACATTTCTGACACACAGGAAACTTTTGAAATAGTCAATCTCTAAAAAAGCAATGCATACATTTACAAATCAAAAGCTTAGCTGTTTGTTTCATGCTGTAGGTTAATATTTACTGATGCTTGAAGAAACCAGCTCTCCCTCTCCTCTTTCTGTCTCTGTCTCTTATATATAGACCAAAGAAGTTTAATTATGTACAAGATTGTAGTGTCCAGCACTTCTGCCTGGAGTTCCTCTTATTATATGTAGCTGGTCGGTAAAGTTCAGGACATCAGGCCAAGGTTAATGTGTCTGAGCTAATTTATGATATTTATAATATGCCTCTGGGATTCCTTGGTTATCATCCTACTCAGTATATATGATGGTCCTGCCTGTATGATGGTGCTATAGATGATGGAACTGCCTGTATCACGGTGCTACAGCTGATGGACTTGCCTGCATGATGGTGCTACAGATGATGGATCTGTCTGCATAATGGTGCTACAGATGATGGACCTGCCTGAATGATGGTGCTACAGCTGATGGACCTGACTCCATGATTGGTGCGACAGATGATGGATCAACTTTATTGGTGCTATATTGGGTGCCAGTCATATAGAGTATAATTCCCTGCAATTGACTTGTGGCCATACCAATAAGTTTGATGAAGGACTTGATAGTTGGATATTATGTTGTAACATAATCCTTGAGTTCATCGATTTCATACTTAGTATAGGTCATTGACAGAGCTACCACATCTTTTAGATTTACTTAATAGAACCAGCCATATCATTCTTCCTAGTACATTGAACTGGCTTCTGCCCATGGCCTAAATCAAGAGAGGTATAGTGCACTCCAGCTGTGTTCTGCATAGAAGATGATGATATTTCTTGATCTACAGTTGTTTCTAGGAGAGGATAAAGCGAAGGTTCAACATACTGTCTCTTTCCAAGAGTCACAGTTGCTCCTGTGTTTGACTGATGAACTAACTGTCATGCACATGCTATGCCTGTACCAATTCCAAGCATGACTCCAAGTATGTAACATTTAAATCTTGTAATCTGGAAGATATGAAAAATTTATAAGATAGAGCAGAATACTACTACTATGTAATTATTTCTACACTACAAGAAACAAATTATCTGAATGTACGCCATATTCCAAAACAAAATACACAACCACAGATTCATCTTTTAAAAACAACAGTGGTAATGCACACATAACTCTGACCAGATAAATTTGAACTTTGTCGCATGTTAGACATAACATTTGAAAGATAATGGCATTTTGGTCTACTTATCCTGCCTCAAGACATAATACCAATAACTCTACATAGGACAGTGTGATTGGTTAACAAATCACATCAAATAAAAACTGAATTTACAAGAATTAGGCATGTCAATGATAAAATGATTAAAGACAGACTAAGGCATTAACAAAGTAGGCATTAATTTTTAAATATTTATTGTATATAAAGACTTGATGTGCATTTCAAATGTACCTTAAGCATGGCAAGCTTCCACACCATGTGAATTTTTGGTTAGACGAGGTAGTCTTCAATCTTTACACAATCATGATACCTCGTGAGGGAAGAATGTATTTGCATGGTTCTATTAAGAAATACAAGGATACATGAACAATAATTTTTTTAAACATTAACTTAAATACTCAAGAACATGTTCTTTTTCAAAATGAAGAACACTGATAGCCACAAAATATATGAAATCAGTGTTGATATCCACAAAATATATGAAATCAGTGCTGTAATTACTAAATAATGAGTGTTCTCATTGCCAGTGATTTCCTACGTCTAAAAAACTCTGAGGAAGGTAGTGAACACTTGTGAGAAAACAAGGTTTGAATTAAGAAAGAGAGCTTGGTTCACTGGATCTAATTTATTGCTTAAAATGCATGAAATACGTGTATCCTTACATATTTTGTGTCCATCCTTGTCGTGGTTATGAAAAAAGACAGCTCCTTTTTCCCATACTTGTAAGTCAAAACTGTCCTCTGTCAGATCTGAAATTTACAATAATCAAATGAATACACTCACAAAAACTACAGCATTTTATTGACTCCTAAATAAAAACCTTTACAGGTTCATTAAAATTTTAAATTTTTTTAATGAATAATGTTGATGTTACTATATGTTAATATGACACTTCTTCACCAATTACTTGTCACAAAGCGACATCTGAACACAAACTTAAAGAGTTTCAATAAAGCTACCAGCAAATGGATATTATAATAATCATAAACAATCCAAGTTTAGTCCAGGTGATTTGGATATGTTTATTATACTATTATAGTTGTTTTCAAACAGCAGTATGAATGAAACCTCAAATTAGATATAAAAATATATAAATGAAAATGGCTTTAAAAAAATGCTGACAATAGGCTCATTCCATAATGATTCTGTACCAGTCTGACCTCCATTAATGCAAACAGTAAGCAGGCAATATGATGGTTGCAGATAATGATGAAAATGACAGTAGCATACAACCAGTCAATCAAGGGTGGTCACCCATGTATTTCTATACCAAGTTTAAACCACTGTTACCCATGTGATAACAAATTTGCATTACATGACACTTGACCTTTTGAAGGTGAACTGTAGATATAATGTTCTTATAAAAAGGGGAAAGAACGAAGTGAAATTAGTGCGCTTCATGCAAAAGGGGCCTACTGAGGGCACAAATTATGCTTCAACCCTGCCCTGTGAACCTCACACAAAAGGAGCCCATTGAGGGCACTAATAAAACTATTGACATTTAAATGATGAATTTAAGCATTTAAAGCTGATCAGGTCCATTTAACTTATTGAGAGTTTATAAATGCCTGCTACACCTGTAAGAAACTTTAAAAAACCTGATGGAGTAGGCACTATTTTTCACACCATAATTATTTGAAAATACTATTTAGTCACAAGATTTACTCAGTTACCCAATCTTCTGGCATGTTAAATTAGTCACAAGATTTACTCAGTTACTCAAGTTTTCTGGCATGTTAAATTAGTCACAAGATCTACTCAGTTACCAAATCTTCTGGCATGATAAATTAATCACAAGATTTACTAAATTAACCAGTCTTCTAGCATGATAAATTAGTCACAAGATTTACTCAGTCACCCAATCTTCTGGCATAAAAAATTAGTCACAAGATTTACTCAGTTACCCACTCTTCTTGCATGATAAATTAGACACAAGATTTACTCAATTACCCAATCTTCTGGCATGATAAATTAGTCACAAGATTTACTCAGTTACCCAATCTTCTGGCATGTTAAATTCAGTTTGAAACCATAGTAAACTGTATTGGCAGACTGATGTTTTGGAAGCATCACTTCATTAGATGTTTCTTTGTGTAAATAACTGGGCAAATAGATTAAGAAAAATAAGCAATTCATAGAAAACAAAGTCTAAATATTATGTAATGGAAGATTAAGCCTAAAAATGTAATGATGTCATCAGAAACATATGTTACATGCTAAGGCTCGAATAAACAGTAACATAGAAAGAGTGAGAATAACAAGCTTGTAAAAACTTAATAAACAATTTATTGAGCACAAATATTTTCCAGAAAAGAAAAATAAAATTACGGTTTTAAGAATCAATTCCAAAATTAATCCAAAAATAATTCAAAATATTATCCACTAGAGAAATTGCAAAAGTCCTGGTAATAAAATGTCCAAATAATTCCAAGTTTGAATCTTAGCAAAGTATCCAAGATGGAAGACGATGTCACGTGATGAAGTCAGTTCTTGGTAATAAAATTCTATAAGCACAATTCTTTTCCAGATAAATAACAAAATAAATCCTCTTGATCTAAACGATCGTAATGCACCTAACAATAATATTATAAACGCTACCAATTACTGCGATATCTTGGCAAAATATGCATTTTGACAATGATATGAACGATCACATTGCAAAAAACCGAGGATAAACTCCACCGACCAATATTTAACGATCCTTGTAGAAATGACCATTCATATCCTTCTAAATTAAAAACAATATTAAAAAATGGGCTGGCTATCAGTGTCTGACTTTTTTGTAAGCTATCCTTATAGTGTTTTATACTTTTTTTCGTAAACCAGACTAAAGTATATGTAGATTATTTCCTAGTTTGGTTCCCTGCTTATATTCTAACTGCATTGCTTTCCACTATTCATATAGAGGTGAGCTACACAGGGTGAGGGAACATGCACAGCAGGGGACCAGACTAATTATTCCCACATTTTGCATGCTTCCTGGCCTTATCACAAGATTTCGCATTCCTATCAACTACTGTATTGTAGGAACAGACAGACACCACTGACCTATATGTAATCAACTGTTACAGTGACTGGTTGATTAGCAAGGAATGTTTTGATGAAAAACAAATATAACATGAATCTTTAAAAGAAAAATGTATTGTTGACCTATATAGCAGCAGGGGGGGGGGGGGGGCAAATCGGACATTTGCTCCAGACATCATTTGCTCTAAATCTAACAAACATCTCAAGAGAATTAATTCAAATCCTTTTTCAATCAAAAAAAAAGGATTACTTGCTCGAAACATAAGTTTTTCGCAAATCATACTCCAAGGCCGTTTTCATCGTTTAGTCAAAAAACGGTCTTGTCGAGCAGCAGAGAGGATGAACCCTACAACTTTTTCAGACAGAAAATCAATTGAAATCTCAAAACGAGCCTTCCAACGAAATCTCATATTTTAACCCCCCCAAAAAATAAGTCTCCATTTAGCAAACGGAGACTTTACGATTTTTCAATCAATTTTGGTCGCAACGTTGTTGTCACTCACCCTCTCTGCTGCTGCAAGTTAACAAAAATCATTTACGATTTCAACCAAATATTTGATTGAGTCCGATACGATATCATGTCCGAGGATCATGTAAATTTATTGTTACAAATCCGTACGGGGTTGACTGAGCATTACTAAAGAAATTTCTAAATCGATTATGATCCATATCACCGCAGCACCAAGTTTGCCAAATATTTCTAAGAGTATGAGTATCAACTCCGTTGAATACAGCAAGAATATTACAGTTATCTCTTATCACTTTTGGAATCTGAGTGTAGCGTTGAGTGACATATATCACATCGGTGTTTTTATGCCTGCCTCGGGAAAATATTCTAGCTGGTTTTTTTTGTTTATCTAACATCACATCGTCGTATACGACTAAATTGTTAATGCTCCCATCAAGGTCATCCACGGATGGCGCTTCGTCAATATCAGTTATAAAATCAACGACGTTCTCACCTTTAATTTCTGACGCATTCTCATTAAAATCCTTTAACACTTCGTAGCATCGTTGATCATCTACGCTAGGGGCAATTAAATACAACTTATCCCACTTCATCCATCTCATTATTAAATTGAGCAACAATTGCGTCTTGCCGGATCCAGATGGCCCGATTATAATCATCCAGATAGAGTTTGGTAGCGCTGCATGATGCTTAACCGGTTCTCTTGCTTTAGTCGCTGAAAAATCAATTATATCCATATTTCTATACATAAATTATGGATCTATATTGTGTGAAGTGTAAAACGCGTACTGGCACAGATGACCTGACGACGATTACAACTAAAAATAACCGATCAGCGCTTTCTGGTAAATGCGTACAATGTGGTACAAAGAAAGTTAGATTTGTGTCTATGAGATCTGCAGGAAATGATGATTTAAAAAAAAAACGAGGAGGTGATATCGCAGCCAAGCTAACTAAACTCCCTGGAACCCCATGGGCAAAGTATTCAGGAGAAAAACACCTTCCAGGGTATAGTTATTGTGGACCGGGAACAAGACTTGATATCAGACTTGATGATCAAAACCAACCTCGACGTGGTGAAGAACCAATAAACGCTATTGATAAGGCCTGTCACCTTCATGATGTTGCTTATAAAAGCAGCAATTTGCAACACAGGCATCTCGCGGATGTGAAATTAATTCATGCGCTGAATTCTATCACTGATAAATCCTTTAAAGAAAAATTAGCTTCATTTTTGATAAAATCGGCAATGAAAAGCAAATTGATGTTAGGTGCTGGTAATTAATAACAACATGGAATCTATTTACTATTCTCCAAAACGATACTGGAGGGGTAGCGCTGCAATCAATAAACTCGCTAGCGCTGCAAAAGTGAAAAAAACTACAGCAGCGGATTGGTTATCCAAACAGGCGACATGGCAAATTTATCTACCACCGCCTAAACAAATTAATTACTCGCATTTTGATGTGACTGTCCCTAATGAAGTTCATCAGGCTGATATATTATTTTTACCTCATGACATTGGTTACAAATACGCGCTAACCGTAGTTGATGTTGCGAGTCGATACAAACAAGCAGAGCCGTTAAAAACAAAGTCAGCCACTGATGTAGCTTCTGCATTTGAAAGGATTTATCGAAAGGGTCCTCTGCGTTGGCCGAATCTATTACAAGTTGATCTTGGCAAGGAATTTCAGGGTGCAGTCTTATCAACAATGAAACATCATAATGTCACCATACGACGAGGACATACTGCGTTACATCGCGATCAGGCAATTGTTGAACGATTTAATCATACTCTTGCTGAGCGGTTATTTGGATATCAATACGCAAAAGAATTCATTCAAGAAAAGCGATCTCGTGAATGGGTCAAAAGATTACCAGCTGTGATTACCGCACTAAATAATGAGGTTACTCGAACGATTAATATGAAACCTAACAACGCGATTAAAAAGAAGTATATACCTGTACAACCGCAAAAAGATTTTTCTAGAAACGCTAGCGTTTCCCAACCAATTCTTGGTAGTAATATCAGTGTTAGGTATTTATACGAACCAGGAGAGCTTGAAGGTGGCAGAAAAAGGGCTACTGATCCTATTTGGAGTGTTACTGCACACAAGATATCTACTATAACACGATCAACTGGTAGACCTCCAATCTATAAATTGGATTCAGCTGTCCCTCAACAAGGATTTACACGCGAACAATTACAAGTGATTCCTGACGATACTCAATTACCACTGCGGGGTCTTAACTAGCACCGTTGCGTCTGTTGCACTCATGACAAGTCAGCATAACGTTATCTCTGATATGACCAATGCTGCTATTCTTTCTGTCTACTGTAAATTGGCGAGGATCTTTATCCGAATAACGCCAACACATTATACAATTGCAACTCACGCAGTGATTATTCTGTTGTTGTTTCAGCGTAATTATTAATTTAGCATCAATATCAAATTCTCGTTGTTTTTTTTTGTCTTGTTGTTTGTAACCGGAGAGTTTTTTTATCAATAATTTTAACATCAACGATGCTAGCATCATCCATTGTGGTGTCATCATCGTCACTGGCTTCGCCAACGACAATTCTTCGAAGCTGATTTATTTTTCGTACTCTGGATACTGCGAGATAGACTAAGTTTGACCATTCGATGCGATTATCTACCATCCAAACAATTGTATCCGATATAGTTAATCCCTGTGAAGAATGTATTGTTGCTGCGTATCCTAGCATCCATGGGGATTTATTAGCACGCAATGCATCTTCAACGACGCTGATATCAACCAGTACAATATCATTTAACATGAGAATCTGCTTTTCACTCTTCCCTGGAATATCAACTTCAATATTCTGCTTTCGTGTATCCGAAGGCCTATAACACAACGGTACTGGAAGTGTTGCAAATTTTTCTTTATGCGTTTCAAATAACTTCATCTGAAGTGTGTCTCTGACTATTTTTCTACTTGCTACTATCAAATCGTTTGGTCTCCACGTTTCCCAAAAATCTTTTAATGGAGTTTCTGAAATTATTTCACGCGCTATTTCGCATTGGATTCTATCCGGTTGTAATCTAATTAGCGCTTTGAATTCTCATAATTTTTCATCCAGTGATAGTCTACAAAACCCTTTAGACATTCATGTGGAGATGCACCGACAAATGGTGGTGGTTGGCCGTGATCACTGCACATGACGACTTTTGTGTTTTTGTTTAACAACCACTCAAGAAATGTTTGTAATACATCTAATGACACTGTGCATATTTCATCCCAAATTATGATTTCAGGAATGAATTTATCACCCATATGCTCAGGAGTCCATTTGTCACCCTTCCATCGAAAGAAACTGTGATAAGTACAGGCATTTACCCCTCGCTGTATCATCTCTCTGGCGAGTCTGTGAGTTGGTGTTAGCACAATCATGTTGGACTTCCCACGGAATAACTCAATTGCACGAGTTGTCTTTCCTGACCCACCACAACCGTTTAAATAAACTGTCTTGTATCTACATACTGGATCAGATACCGGTGGTGCATTAGAAAATTCTGATTGAATCTTATCACACTTTTAAGTACTTTTCATCCATGGTAACGTCTGCGGATTCACAATACTCATGTAGTGTTTCCTTTTTAAATTGCCAACGCCCCCACGCTTCCTCAGGATCTGTGAATGCCGCTACAGCTGATTTGTATTTATTGTGTATATACATTGAATCAGTGGCTACTCTAACTGCGGTATTAGGAAATCTATTTATCATCTAAAATAAATTGATAGAAGCATAAGCTAGCATAGAACTTCTCAAAAGCGTGTACTGGGAATTATATCCATCACAGTATGTAACAATTGTACCTAATCGTCTTCCATCGGATAAGAAAGCGTCTTTACGATTTACAAGTTTTCCCTGTTTCGTTAAATCCGTTACAATAAAATCGTATTCAGCGACGTCTATGATCAACCGCGAAGAATATTTTGCATTGTCATATCTTCCACCTTGGGTAAATTTACAGATTATTCTTCGTCCAAAATCTTTTGCTTGTTCTTTTTTAATTTCAAATAACTTCTTAGACCAATTCATGATTTGTTCTTCATTGAAATCTGGAAATTGTTTACGCTGTTCGCTAATTATTCTATCTAGATCGGGTTGTGGTAGCCAAACTTCTTTCTGAGCTCGATAGCATATAATAGCTTCGGAAACAATCAACGATATTAGCATACCACAATCAATCATATATCGTAGTAACACTATTGGCATCCAGTGTTTTTCAGATAGGTGTCTACCAAGCCAAAGATAACTACACGGATGTAACCCTGTAGCGAATTCGAATGATATCACACGAGCGAATCCAGTTAAATCAAAATCAGGCAATGGACCATTAATCGCAACACGAGTCATTTCATGCGTGGGGTGTCCAAATCGTTTAAAGTACTCAGCACATTCTCCATACCCGAGGAAACTTCCAGGATAACACGCAGATATATCAATTGAAATCATACCATCACGTGAGTATTTCGTATTCCACAGTCCTCCATGACTAAATTCGACACAACTCAATTTAACGTCCTCGAGAAAATCACTTCGTGTTGGACGCCATGAGTTTTTTTCTCTTGCGAAGTGAGCTACCACTGATGGAATAGTAAAACTATCTGTGAGTAGTTTTTCATGGAAACTCTCCGGTGAAAAATCACTAGCGATTTTTCTCATTCTGTTATCTAATTCTTCAACGCGATATAATTTACCATTTGGTCTTACAAATTGATCAAATCCTATTTTGGGATCTTCATCACTTCTAAGTAACCACACTGACACAGGATCATCTTTACACAACGCATGAATAGCATCAAATAATTTGTCTTCATAGAAAACCTCCCCGACGAATTCCCCGGAAAATTCCGGGGGGATATATCTCACGGTTCGTTCTCGTGGAAATATTGTTACTGCAGGTGTCCACGCGTGTTTGCTATGATCAATAATTTGTATTGGCGCTCCATTTTTGTTATATTTCGGTTCATATAAAACTTCTCCGGTTATCGTCATAACGGTTATTGGGAATCTTAATGATGTTTCTAATTTAGCTATATCAGAAATCTTTGCACCGTGCTGTTTCACTGTCAGTTCCCATTCGGTTATTTTCCTACGTCGCAGATCAGTTAGTTTATTTCCTCGGGATGCATTTGTGAAGTGTTCCATTACCCGTGAAGTGTTCCATTACCCGTGCTGCTACACAATTCAGTGAACTAGAATATTTCATAGGAGCTAGTTTTGCGATATCGGGTTTATCATTTAACGGATCTATCCCATAAACGATTGCTGTTACAGGATAAGATCTCTCGTAGTATGGTTTGTCAATTCCAGTTAGAATTCCTGGTTTGGAATCTCTACTCACAATGACAGCTTTTTTATCCTTGAGGATTGGTTCAAATTTATCCCTAATAATCCATTTGCCTTCAAATTCGATAATGAATTTTATTCTGAAAAAATACTTCTGATGGGAATTGATTTGTTGAAAATCTTTGATTTTCCATGAAAATCCTTTGGATTTTACACCCTTGGATTTCCAACCCGTAGGCGAGCCAAGGTGTGAGATTATCTCAGCTGCTCTTTCATCGTTCATGGTAGCATCGATGTTGGGTACATTGACATCTTCATCAATAATTCGAAATCTTGACCAACAGTGTGCTGCACCGTCTCGGTAGAATTCATTAAAACACTCCCTGATTTTATCCAGTATAGTTCTATCACCGATTAGACGTTTTGGTGTATTAGAGACTCTATCGAGATTGAATTTAGCATTTTTCCAGGGCTTAATTTTCGATAATCTTTGTAACTCCTTACCAAGATTGAATTTAGCATTTTTCCAGGGCTTAATTTTCGATAATCTTTGTAACTCCTTATCAAGATTGAATTTAGCATTTTTCCAAGGCTTAATTTTCGATAATCTCTGGAATTCTTTCATGGTATAATCAATGAATTTAGCATTTTTCGAAGGCTTAATTTTCGATAATCTCTTGAACTCCTTCAGTATAATTCTATCACTGATTATCCGTTTTGGTGTATTAGAGACTCTATCGAGATTGAATTTAACATTTTTCGAAGGCTTAATTTTTGATAATCTCTTGAACTCCTCCATACTATAATTAAAACAAGCATTTAAATGAAAGATTTATGTATAATGAATCACTGCAAATGGCTCATGATTGGATCAACGACACTGTGTAATAAATCATGCAGAAATGAATTCTGTGGGTATCATATGCAAAGTTTTCGACGTGGAAGTCTTGGCCCGTTACCCTGTATTCGTTGTGGGGTTGGGGTCAGGGGAAAATTACAATTGTGTCTATGCTGTGGTGGAAAGTGATACAGGGAGTTGAAGCGTTATTATGATAAAAGAATAAAAAATGGATTTTCAATAAAAAAATTCTGACCCTGACCTTGACTCTGTCCCTGACAAAGCCCTTGACAGAGTCAGCGACAAAATCATAAGAACTCCTCAAGACTACATTGAAAGATTCATTATTAAACCAAACAATGAATTAGACAAACAATAGTATTATGTATACAAATGAACCAAGAATTCAGACCACACCCAGTGATTAAAAACTATGAAGCATCCAGTGATGGTATCGTAAAAAACCGTAGACTGAAGAAATCAGTTGGTGTTGTGAGTAATCAAGGGTATTTGAGGTTTACTGTATGGGGGAGGAAAGAAAAGAAAACTTATCACAATCATCGTTTCGTATTTGAATGCTTTTATGGATTGATCGAGGGTGATTTTGTTATTGATCATATCGATTCTAATCTGAAGAACAATTCTTTATCAAATCTGCAAGCTGTTACCCCAAGTGAGAATTCCAAACGAGGTTGGACTGGGAAATACTCGAAGCGAGCGAGACCTGTGAAATCATTTAATACAACAACTAGCGAAGAAAAAATATTTCAATCCATGACAAGCGCCGGTAGGCATTTCGATATTTGTTCACCTTCTGTTCAAAAAGTTGCAGAGGGAATAACCAAGACGGCGATTTCAAAAAAGAACGGACAGAAAATTCAATTTAGTTATGTCTGATACGTCATATTTTTCATTTAGAAGTATATCATTGTTATAGAATATGAATTCTGAAAATATGAATAGCATTATTGATGAAATTCTAAAATTGAAAAGTCAGGATATCAAACTATCAGATGGGTTAAATCCTGATCAAATCATGTCAGATTTTCAGGATATAGAATACGGAGTTAGTACTAACAAGTATATGCTGCCAAAGAAATACGCGTTAATTAAAAAAATTCAGAATTCTATTCGGGACTCTCTTTCATTTTCCAGTGACGTAGGTGTGTTCGTCCCGTTATATACTATCGTAGAACGAATACGAAAAGAATTGGGTAACGAATACGAATTGAAAAAAGAGGTCAATTCTAAAATTAGAAACCTACGGGCGTTAATTCAAGAAAATGAACGATTTTGACCGTGACCGACCCTCAAAGAGATTTTGTCATTTTTTGATTGTGACCGACCCTCAAAGAGTTTTTTATTTTTTTTTAAGCATTTTTTTGATTGAAAATGTCAAAATCAGTGAATAAAAAATTGATGGACGGTTCAGATTGAGGAAAGTCACATTATTAATTATTTATATACAATTATGTGACTTTCCTCATCGATGATAGAGCTGTTAAATACTTCCAAGGTGATGTTAAAAATCATCCGACATGTCTGTTAGGTCAGATTCGGGAAAATTGTTTTACAATTGAAAAATTGTTTCTGATTTCAAATAATGGTCAATGAAGCATTAACAACTAGATTGGCTCGTGAACGACTAGATGCAATTAGGAGATTTATACCAATTCGCGACTCTGTAAGAAATAAAGTACAACAACGACAAAGTTTACAAACTGATTTTGCTGCGGGATCTGAAGAATTGTTTAAACCAGTAACCACAGCAACGTACGGGGTAGAGCATGCTATACGGGGAGATGTTCCCGAGACGGGGAAATCTGTTATTGGTGAACTTGAAAAAATAGCAGCGAAAACTGAACAAACAAAACAGGCTGTACAAAAACTGGAATAAAAAAGAACAGTAGATGATTTACGCGTGAGATTTAACGAGGAAGGGTTATCAGCAATTGATAAGACTGATCCAACAGAAATTCCTGCGTTTGTTTTTGTGACTTATGAAAACAGAAAAAAAATGTTGAAACCAGAACATCATAAGTTTGTTAAGAATTTCACTCATTGGGCTCATATATTTTATAAAATCAAAACTAAAAAAAGTCAAATTAAGACGAACAGTGCATCATACATTGAATATATCAATGCGGTGGGTATAGTGTATAAACGATATGAAGAACTAAAACCGCAAAAGCGACAGCAACCTGCAAAGAAAATATCTTTTTCACCTAAAAAACAACAACTACCACCTGATGATGATGATGATAGTTATTTACAAGAAGCCGATTTAGAAGAACTGGATGAAGCAGCTGGTTATAGCAGAAGTGGATTGCAAGATTCCAGTGAAAATCCAAGGATTTCATGTCCTGGTAGTGTTCTCAGTGATATATCACGATTAGAAGTTCTTGTAGGAGGGTTCCGAGCTGGAAATAACTCACCGGAAATAATTAATGAAGCAGCTGATATCTGTAGACAGTTATTTGCCGGCGGTATCATGGATATCAGCACATATCGAGATTTCATTGGCAAGTTATCAAGTGGGTATCACAGTGACTGAATTTATAATCAACAAATTGTTTTACAATTGAAAAATTGTTTCTGATTTCAAATAATGATCATACACTACAACCATGACAAACCAACCCCCGTCTATGTAGTTAATTCACGGTTTCCAGTTTATAGAGCATACTACGGAGATGGTTTAGGTAATACCATTGCAGGGTTATTTGCGAGAATGGCTCCAAAAGTGATGCCGTTAGCTAAACAATTATCAATGAAAGCAATTGATGTTATTCGTGATAAGGGTATTAGTGCTGTTGGAGATCTTGCCGGAAAAGCGTTTTCAGCCGCAAAGAATAAAATAACATCATTAGTGAAATCACGGAGGAAATCCAAAGGATTTTCAAAACCGTTACCGTCTACAGCGGAAATGCCTGCAAGTGTTAGTAAAATTATAAATAACGCAGTAGATGAAAAACTAGCGTCGTTGATAACCCCTGACCAAAGCAATATTGCAAATATGATAGCAGGAAGTGGCTTTAAAAAAACACGACGATGAAAATCTTACGATGAAAATTGTTTACGATTTAGACTCTGATAAATAGAATAAAATGTTCAAAAGGTCACCTGATCCAGCGTTTGATATAGACGCCCCAGTTGGCAAGGATGATTCTGTACGCGCCTATCATGCAATAGACTGAAATAGTCGATCGCGAATTGAACTTCAAGTCCATGATACCAGTAAATACTTTCTACCCGCTGAAGCGTTTATTGAAGTAGAAGGAGAACTTGTAACAGCTGCTGATACTACTGCTGCACCAGCACCGTATCCAGATGGTACTCAAGTCGGATTTGTCAATAATGGTATCATGGCGCTATTCGATAGTGCAAAATATCTCATTGATGGAAAAGAAATTGAGTCGATAGATCGTGATGTTGATGTGGCTACAACAATAATTGGGTTATCGAGATATTCTGATGATTATACAAGATCAGCAGGACCTTCTATGATGTTTGCAAAAGATGTTAAAAATACCGCTGGAGGAAATCAATTTGTTGTAAGACGACCAAAGAATAATGCTGGTAATGCTAATATTGATGCCGAGGATATGATTATAAACAACGATCCTAACTTCAATCTAGGAGCTGCAACACGTATTTCAATGTTGCAAGGAGCGCGTAAATCATTTTCATGCGCGATTCCACTGCATCACATATTTGGATTCTGTAGAAACGTCCGAAAAGTTATTTATGGAGCGAAGCATACAGTAGCGCTTGTACGAAAAAGTGATGATAATGATGCAATTTGGAGGATTCCAGCAGATGCTGCACATCCGGAAAATGATGCCGGTAAAGTCATTTTAACAAAACTATCATTGTGGATGCCAGTGTTGACTCCATCAATCACCGCAGAAGAACGATTACTATCATTTATGGACCAAGGAGGAAAATCATTACTAAGTTGGCTAATGGTAAGTACAGATGTTAAACAATCAAATCTGAACGGGTTATTCACGTGGAACCTAGCATCAAAACAAGGCGTTTCTGCGCCACGTCATATATTTATTGCGTTACAGGATAACACATGAGTTGGCAATCAACTCTCCAGCCATATGATATTTGATAAATTAGGTGTTAAAGACGTCTCACTGAGAATAAACGGCCAGCAGGAACCATCTGAAGATGTACAACTTGATTACGGTCAAAATCATATTGCACGCGTGTATCATAGATTGTTGTCGTTTATGGCAGGTGATCAAAATGTTGATACTGGTCTACAAATATCACAATTGGATTTTAAAAATCTGTATCCGATCTATTACTTTTCACTGGAACATCTTGATTTAACAAGACAGTCTGTCGTTGATATACATTTTAGAGCTAACGTGCTTCGTGGTGCTATTGCTAATTATAGAGCGGTTGCTGTCATTCTCAGTGATAAATCAATGCTACTCGAAGGTGTTGGTGGAAGAATGAGAGTGGTAGATGCACCAGTGGAAAATATGATTGAAATTGTAAACGATTTAGAATCAATCTATTATGTATAATGTCGTATAGTAATATCAATGTGTCGTTGACACCTGGTCAATTAAAAAAATTACAATCCAAATCAGTTAAGCAATGTGGAACCACTATCATGCTGAAACCTAATCAAATGACTGGCAGGGCGAATAAATTGTCGTTGACAACTCGTCAAATAAAACATTTCAATGATGCACTAGTAGTAAAAACAGGTGTTCAGATTACTCTTTCTGCGGCTGCTATCAAAAATATGATGAAAACAGGCGGTATATTCCCATTGTTAGCTGCAATTCCAGCATTGATTGCAGCAGCAGCCCCAGCAGTGGCTAAAGCGGCAGCGTTAGGAGCCGTTGGTACCGCGGCAGGAATGGCACTACAGAAGGCAACGGGAAAGGGGTATAAAAAAAAGGGAAAGGGTCTAAGACTACCAGGAACCCCGTATTCATGGTACAGTGGGAGATCCGTTCACGGATCAGGTCTGAGAATCCCAGGAACGGTTTATTAATTGAGGAACCTATGGTTGTGGAATCTTTGATTCCTATGTCCAATTTTGATTTACTCGATGCTGCTAAAAAACTCGCGATTAAAAACTTTAGAGGTGTTTTTATGAAGGATCAATTACCGACACAACCAAACAACGCTGAAACCGGTATCATTAATCTCGATAACAGCACCGGACCTGGAACTCACTGGGTTGCATACGCTATTGATCCACGTGGGATTGTCTATTTTGATTCATATGGATTAGCCCCACCAAAAGAGTTTATGAGTTATATAAAAACTTTTCCAATGAAGACTTGGTATTCTACGCTACCAACACAACAAATGAATGACCCACCAATATGTGGCAGCGAAGTATTCAATGTCCTTAACGCTATTTCTAACTCCTTGGTTAACCAAAGGGGAAAACCACCACATGTTGTCGTAAATGAATACACTAGTAATCGCTGGAAATCAAAGATTTTAGAGAGAGAAAGAGTTTTACAATAACATGATTGATATTTGGGGAAGACCTCTGAAACCCAAACCCGATGGCACTGCGACGGGTGATGTAAAAAAAATAATTGAAGATGAAATAGCTGAGACGTTGAATTTAACAAGTGTTGACCCGAACGAAATGGTTGTATTTCAAGATCTCCAGGGTTAATTGAAAACCAGTAATATATCCACGGGTGACATTTTGATACGGCAGCGCGACGCTGCTGAAAACTCTTTTGCGCTGTATTCCATGGATGGACAACTTAAAACCAGTAATATATCAGCGGATGACATTTTAACACGACAACGCGACGTCGCTGAAGACTCTATTGCGCTGTATTCCAGCGACGGATGACTTAAAACCAGTAATATATCCGCGGATAACATTTTGATACGGCAGCACGACGACGCTGAAAACTCTATTGCACTGTATTCCAAGGATGGACAACTTAAACCAGGCGAACTTGTGTCTACAATCACCGACGCGATTGACGCCCATGACAGCATGATTGCCACCCGCGGCCGTGAGCTGGATGATCATATACGAGGTTATAATAGTTTTCGCAAAAATGTCGTACATAAATTCTTTGGAACCCCGCTTGTGGTTGGCATGACTCTCGCTGAAATTAAAAACTTTTTATCGCTATTCTTTTTTAACAAAGAGGCGGGGAGGATGAGACGCTGAGACGTTAAATTTAGCAAGTGTTGACCCGAACGAAATAGTTGTATTTCAAGATCGCCAGGGTAAAATGAAAAGCAGTAATATATCCGCGGATGACATTTTGATATGGCAGAGCGATGCCGCTGAAAACTCTATTGTGCTGTATTCCAGCGACGGACGACTTAAACCAGGCGCACGTGTGTCTACGATCACCGACGCGATTGCCGCCCACGGCCGTGAGCTGGATGATTATATACGAGGTTATAATAGTTTTCGCAAAAAATGTCGTACATAAATTCTTTGGAACCCCGCTTGTGGTTGGCATGACTCTCGCTGAAATTAAAAACTTTTTATCGCTATTCTTTTTTAACAAGGAGGCGGGGAGGATGATGAATGAAAATGAAATCAAGGCAAATTATCTCGATATTTCTAAACTAATAGAAAATCTTGAAAAGGTAAGGATTCCGCACAAGCGCATTAAAAATATTGTGTATACGATCAATCATGGAATCGTGGATTGGATAGGAGAAGAAGATACTGTTGGAATTATCATCGATCTCTTGTGGGGTGGAGAAGCGAAGGTTGTTGGTATCTACAGGTTAACGTGGGCCTCTATCGATCAATTTAATATGATTGCGGGCGGTAAAACCTACTCTGGTGGCGCCGCGACGTTAATTATCGAGACTAGCAAAACACCAAGCTTTCACTTCGTCGCGGTTGATAGCTCCACCATTAGATCAAAAATAGCCTGGTGTATAGAACTTGTAGATAATTTTTCCGGCTGAAGCTACTAGCAATTCCTGCTAACGATAGCGAATAATTGAAAACACTAGCGGGTTTAAAATAACAATGACATCATTGACGGAGTCAACGAAATCAATTGAACCGATAATAATCCCGTTGACAGAGTCAATGGAATCATAATCGCATCAATATCGATATGATACCGTGAAAGAATTTTCTGTGAACTTGAAATCACTTTCTGAGCGCTATCGTGAAAAAATGAAAAAATACCGACGAAGAATCACCGCAATTGATATTACCGGTACCATGTACTCGGTGTCAGGCGTTCTCACTGGCGCCGGAATAATACTTGCATCGGTTACAATGATTGCCCCGGTCGTAGTTCCAATTTGCATTTCTGCAGCGGCTACAATCGCGGGTATATCAACCGGGATAACAAAAAAGATATCATCATGCAGCCAGAGTAAACTGCAAGATTACTTAATTCAATTTCATATTGTATCAATCGCATACTCGCAATTATCCTCGATGATATCTTCGTCACTCGATAATACAATTATATCAGATAGTGAGTTCTCAGCGATGGCCAGTATTTATGATTCCGCGATATTGAAATTAGAGCGACAACAACAGTATAATAACAATGACAACACCGATGGAATTGGAAAACACGAACCCGAAAACCAGAATGATCTCAATAACCTCAACGATATCAGATAGTGAGTTCTCAGTGATGGTCAGTATTTATGATTCCACGATATCAAAATTAGAAATACAACAACATGAGTATAATAACAATGACAACACCGATGGAATTACTTCAACAAATAGTGGAGAACACAAACCCAGTACAAACAAGCATGATATCAATAACATCAACGAATCCTGAATTCAGTGTGAATTTCCCTAGCCCAGTCCCCGTGAAGGAGATAGCGCTAGCAAAACTACGAGTGTATCACAGTTGGCCTAATATCAGATCGGTAGCATTTGGTGGTCAACAACCAAATAATTCCTTGGTATTTGCGAATAAGAATAAAGACGACGGGACTCCAGACTGGAACGTTGTTTCGATACCAACAGGGTCATACCAAATCGAACAAATCAATAATGAATTCGCGCGTAGAATAAAATCGATTACTGGAACAGAATCAAAAATCGCTATAACAGTTCATGAGCCAACGCTATCATCCGCAATAGAGATAAGCACAGAAGGATACGTCATAGATATCTATCAGAGTTCTATTAGAACCGTACTAGGATGGCCTGAATTACCACCAGGGGGGAAAACCGTTGATTTACCAGAACCACAAAAAACTGATTATATCACAGACAGGATAAAACCTGATAATCCAATAAAGAGTTATAAAGATCACACAATTACTATAGATTTTTTTGGTCTCGGATACCTACCACCTGAGAGAGGGAAGGAGAAGGATCCCTTAGAGGGATATCATTTTGTTAACGAACCTAAAATCGATAAAAATTTCACAGCAATGAATAATGATTTTTCACTGTTGTTAATATCTCTTAAATCCGGTACTCTTACCTGAGATGAATTTATCAGCGTTGTAGAAACATGCAACAAAATTATCGACGATATTCCAACATTTAATTTGAAAATTATTCAGGATATATTAGATGACAATAATCCCACATCGAGAACAAAATTTGCAACAGACTATAAAATCCCGGTCAAAGATATTCCAACATTTAAACTACCGGGATATAACGTACCAGAAGTAAAAAAACTTCTCAGTGACACCATCGATGCTGGTTTTAAAATAATTCATGATACGTGGAAAAAAACAGCATCACCGGAAATAAAAATCCTCAAACATAATAATGACCCAGATGGTGGCGGCAGACATATCGCTCCGTTCAACGTGAATATATCCTCAGTGATTGCGCTCAATTTAGAATGTGATGTTATCGAAGGAAGCTATCAAATTAATCTCGAACGATCAAATCAAGCTCAGCAAGGATATATTCTATACTCATTTGCACCAATAGCCCCTCCAGGATTTTTAATAATTGAGTCTCCGGTTAATCCAGTCTATATGCGGTGTCATAATGATTCATTAACCAGAATTAATTTCAAACTCACAGATCAGTCCAATAATCTAATTGATCTACAAGAGGAGGTGTTAGCGATTAGTCTGTTTGTGAGATCCTAAGGACTTGATCAAATATTTGGTTGAAATCGTAAATGATTTTTGTTAACTTGCAGCAGCAGAGAGGGTGAGTGACAACAACGTTGCGACCAAAATTGATTGAAAAATCGTAAAGTCTCCGTTTGCTAAATGGAGACTTATTTTTTGGGGGGTTAAAATATGAGATTTCGTTGGAAGGCTCGTTTTGAGATTTCAATCGATTTTCTGCCTGAAAAAGTTGTAGGGTTCACCCTCTCTGCTGCTTGTCGTGATGTCATCGCCCCCCCCCCCCCGCCGCTGCTATGGGTTAATAATTTATTTCAACCAAATATTTGATCGAGTCCGATACGATATCGTGCCCGAGGATCATGTAAATTTATTGTTATAAATAAGTGTGGGTCCGACTGATCTTTACTAAAGAAATTTTTAAATTGATTTAAGTCCATATCGGAACACCATGTCTGCCAAATATTTCATAGCGTATGTGTATCAACGCGGTTAAACACAGCAAGAATATTACAGTTATCTCTGATCACTTTTGGAATCTGAGTGTATCGTTGAGTGACATATATCACATCAGTGTTTTTGTGCCTGCCTCGGGAAAATATTCTAGCTGGGTTTTTTTGATTGTCTAACATCACATCGTCATATACGACTAAATTGTTAATGCTCCCATCAAGGTCATCCACGGAAGGTGCCTCGTTAATATCGGTTATAAATTCAATAATGCCCTTGCCGGCAATCTCTGAAGCGTTTTCATTAAAATCTTTTAGCACTTCATAGCATCGTTGATCATCTACGCTAGGAGCAACTAAATACAACTTATTCCACTTCATCCATCTCACTATTAAACTGAGCAACAATTGCATCTTGCCGGATCCAGATGGCCTGATTATAATTGCGCGGATAGAGATTGGTAGCGCTGCATGATGCTTAACTGGTTCTCTTGTTTTAGACGCTGACAAATCAATTATATTCATATCTCTATACATAAATTATGGATCTATACTGTGTGAAGTGTAAAACGCGTACTAACACAAATGATGTGACGACGATTACAACTAAAAATAACAGATCAGAACTTACTGGTAGATGTGCAACATGTGGTATAAAAAAGTTTAGATTTGTTTCTATGAAATCCGGAGATGTTTTAAAAAAAAACGAGGAGGTGATATCGCAGCCAAATTGGCAAAGCTCCCTGGAACCCCATGGGCAAAGTACCCCGGAGAAAAGCACCTTCCAGGATATAGCTACTGTGGCCCCGGAATACAATTAGATATCAAGACTTAATGATCAAAATCAAAAATCAGCCCCGACCTGGCGAGTATCCGATAAACGCTATTGATAATGCGTGTCATGCTCATGATGTTGCATATTATAAAAGCAGCAATTTGCAACACAGGCATCTCGCGGATGTGAAATTAATTCATGCGTTAAATGCTATTCCTGATAAATCTTTCAAAGAAAAATTGGCTTCGTGGTTGGTAAAATCAGCTATGAAAGGCAAATTGATGATGGGCGCTGGTAATTAATAATATGGAATCTATTTATTATTCTCCAAAAGGATACTGGAGGGGTAACGCTGCAATCAATAAACCCGCTAACGCCGCAAAAGTGAAAAAGGCCACTGCGGCTAATTGGTTATCCAAACAGGCTATATGGCAAATTTATCTATCGTGTCCTAAACAAATCAATTTCTCGCATTTTGATGTTACCGGACCCAATGAAGTTCATCAAGCTGATTTATTGTTTTTACCACATGACAACGGTTACAAATACGCACTAACTGTAGTTGACGTTGCGAGTCGATACAAACAAGCAGAACCGCTAAAAACAAAATCATCACCTGAAGTTGCTTCTGCATTTGAAAAGATTTATCGACGAAGCCCTCTACGCTGGCCAAATCTATTACAAGTTGATCCTGGCAAGGAATTTCAAGGCGCTGTTTTATCAGCGATGAAACATCACAATGTCACCATCAGACGGGGGCATACTGCACTACATCGCGATCAGGCAATTGTAGAACGATTTAACCGGACTCTTGCTGAGCGGTTATTTGGATATCAATACGCAAAAGAATTCATCCAAGAAAAGCGATCCTGTGAATGGGTCAAAAGGTTACCAGGGGTAGTTGCAGCGCTAAATAATGAGATTACCAGAGCAATCAATATGAAACCTAACACCGCAATAAAAAAAAAGTATATACCACAACCACAGCGGGATAGCGTTTCTCAGCCAATTCTCAGCAATGTCACCGTGAGATATTTATATGAACCAGGAGAACTCGAAGGTGGTAAAAAAAGGGCTACTGATCCTATTTGGAGTGTCACTATGTATAGCATATCTACTATAACACGATCAACTGGTAGACCTCCAATCTATAAATTGGATTCAACTGCCCCTCAGCGGGGTTTTACACGCGAACAATTACAAGTGATTCCTGATGATACTCAATTGCCGCCGCATGGTCTTAACTAGCGCCGTTGCGTCTGTTGTACTCAAGACAAGTCAACATTACATTGTTTCTGACATGACCGAGACTGTTAATTTTTCTGTCTACGGTAAATTGGCGAGGATCTTTATCCGAATACTGCCAACGCATTATACAATTGCAACTCGCGCAGTGATTATTCTGTTGTTGCTTCAGCGTAATTATTAATTCAGCATCAATGTCAAATTCTCGTTTTTTTTTGTCTTGTTGTTTGTAACCGGAGTTTTTTATTAATGATGCTAACATCAATATCATCCATTGTGGTGTCATCATCGAAAACAATTCTTCGAAGTTGATTTATTAGCCGTACTCTAGACACTGCAAGACAGACTAAATTTGACCACTCAATGCGATTATCGACTATCCAAACAATTGTATCCGCGATGGTTAATCCCTGCGAGGAATGTATTGTTGTTACGTAACCCAGTGTCCATGGCGATTTATTAGCACGCAATGCGCCTTCGACAACACTGATATCAACCAGCACAATATCATTTAACACTAGTGTTTGTCTTTCATGCTGTCCTGGAATTTCAACTTCAATATTTTGTCGCCATGTATCACAGGGTCTATAACACAGCGGCACTGGGCGTGTTGGGAATTTTTCTTTGTGAAGCTCAAACAACTTTTTCTGAAGTGTGTCTCTGACTATCTTTCTACTTGCCACTACAAAATCGTTTGGCTCCCACGTTTCATAAAACTGTTTCATTGGAGTTTCAGGAATTATTTCCCTGATTATTTCACATTGGATTCTGTCGGGTTTCAGTCTAATTAATTTCTTGACCTCACGTAATTGTTCATCAAGTGCTCTATAGTCAGTATCGATTTCTTCATAATAGTCAACAAAATTCTTTATGCAATCATGTGGACCCGCGCCGACAAATGGTGGTGGTTGGCCATGATCTCCCCACATTATTACCGCTGTATTCTTTTGCAGCAACCAATCAAGAAACATTTTTAATACATCTAACGAAACCGTACATATCTCATCCCAAATAATAACCGCAGGGATGAATTTCTCACCCATTCGTTCAGGGGTCCATTTGTCGCCGTTGTATCGAAAAAAACTATGATAAGTGCAAGCTTCGACTTTTCGTTGTTTTATCTCTCGCGGTAGTCTATGGGTCGGTGTCAGCACAATTATATTTGCTCTACCTCGATAAAATTCAATCGCCCATGTCGTTTTTCCTGACCCGCCACAGCCGTTTAAATAAACTGTTTTATATCTACAAATTGGATCTGATATCGGTGGTGCATTAGAACGTTCTGATAAATTATCACCGTGTAAGTAATTACTTTTAATTTCAACGTCTGCTGATTAAGAATAATCACGCAGCATTTCTTTTTTAATTCTCCATGATCCCCAGCTTTCATCCAAATTAGTGAATTCAGCAACTGCGCAACTGTACTTGCTGTTAATGTAAAATGAATCAACGGCAACTCTAACTGCAGTGTCAGGAAATCTATTTATCATTGAAAATAAATTAATACAAGCATAACCCAGCATCGACGACCTCAAATGTGTATACGGGGATCTGAAACCGTCGCTGTAAGTAACGACTGTACCCAATTTTGTTCCATCGGACAAAAAAGCATCTTTACGATCCACATATATGTTTTTGGATACTGCATCCGCTATTACAAAGTCATATTCGGTGTTATCCATAATCAGCCATGAACAATATCGTCTATAGTCGCATTTTTTTCCTCCCTTAGTGAATTTTCCGATTATTCTTCTACCGAGATCTTTTGCTTCGATGTTTCGTTGATTAAATACCCGTTTGGACCACTCAATGATATATTCTTCGTCGGCATCAATATGTTTTCTGGATTCCTCAATTATACTATCAAGACGTTCCGGTGTTGGTAACCAGACATTGGTTTGTTTCCAATATGATATAATTGCTTCACTGACCGTCAGCGAAATTAACATTTTTGTATCAATGATGAATTGTAATAGCGCTATTGGCAGCCAGTTCTTTTCAGACATGTGTCTACCAATCCAAATATAACAACAGCGATGAAGTTCTGCTGCGAATTCAAATGACACTACACGAGCGAATCCAGTAAAATCAAAATCATGCAGCGGCCCATTAATTGCAACACGAGTCATTTCATGTACGGGGTGTCCAAATCGTTTAAAATACTCAGTACACTCTCCATAACCAAGAAAACTCGCTGGATAACAAGCAGCCATATCAACTGAAATGATATTATTATGGTCGTATTTTTTATTCCATAAACCGCCATGATTAAATTCTAAACAACTAGCCTCAATGTCTGGTAAGAATTCTACGCGTGTTGGTTTCCATGCGTTTTTGATTCTTGCAAAATGAGCTGCAACCGACGGGATTGTAAAACAGTTTGTCAATAATTGTTCGTGGTTGATAATTTCATCACTGGCGGCTTCGCCACTGTTGTTGCCTTCGCCACACGCCGTTAAAAATCCGCTAGCTGTTTTTTTCATTTTGTTGTGAAATGCTTCAGTGCGGTATAATTCACCGTTTGGTCTTACAAATTGGTCAAAGGTATCCGTGTCGTTTTCAGTGCTGCGAAGTGACCACACCGACACGGGGTCGTTTTTACTCAAATGCGCAATAGCATTGATTAGTTTTTCTTCAACGAGAAAACCATCCCTGGAGAATTCTTCTTGAAAGAATTCGTCGGGTATATACTTTATTGTTCTGTTTCGTGGAAATATTGTGACCGCAGACGTCCATGCGTGTTCGTTATGATCAATAATTTTGATTGGAGCTCCCTTTGATTTATATTTTGATTCGTATAAAACTTCTCCGGTTATCGTTGTAACGGTTATTGGAAATCTCAGCGACATTTCTAATTTTGCTATATCGCTAATAGTTGCTCCGCGGTCTTTCACCGTTAACTCCCATTGAGCTATTTTGCTACGCCGTAGATCAGTAAGTTTGTTCCCTCAGGATGCATTTGTAAAATGTTCTGTTATTTGTGCTTCTACACAATTGAGTGGCAAAGCCACTGACGACAAAGTCGCCGGCGACGACTGTTTCATTGGTTTAAGTTTTCCTATATCGAGTTTTTCATTTAACGGATATATCCCATACACAACTGCTGTTTCAGGATATGCTCGTTCATAGTATGGTTTGTCAATTCCAGTTAACAGACCCGGCTTAGAATCACGGCTAACAACGACTGTTTTCTTGTCTTTGAGAATCGGTTCAAATTTGTCTCGTATAAACCAACCGCCTGATTCTACACGGATAATGAATTTCACTCTAAAAAATACTTTTTGTTGCCAAGTTGTGATAACATTAACGCTGCGTTGCTGTCGTTCATGGTGGCATCAACAACGCCATCAATTCGAAATGTTGACCAGCTATGAGATGCACCGTCGTGTTTGAATTCATTAATACAATAGCATATTTTATTTATCAGGGCTTTATCAGTTATTGTCCGTTTTGGCACATCTTTGAGGGTTCTATCGAGATTAAATTTAACGTTTTTGTAATGCTTAATTGCTGATAATCTCTCGAACTCCTCCATGTTATAATTAAAACAAGTATTTAAATAGAAAAATATAGTATAATGAATCACTGCAAGTGGCTAAAGATTGGATCAACAACTCCATGTAACAAAACATGCAGAAGCGAATTCTGTGGGTATCATTTACAAAGTGTTCGGCGAGGAAGTTTTGGCCCCCTTCCGTGCCTCCGATGTGGGGTGGGGGTAAGGGGAAAATCGCAGTTGTGTCTCAGTTGTGGCGGCAAACGTTACAGGGAACTAAAATGCTATTATGACAAACGAATAAAAAATGCAGTCATTGATTCTACTGATGACTCTGTCAGCGGCAAAATCATAAAAACCCCTCAAGACTACATTGAAAGACTTATAATTAAAGCAAATAATAAATTAGACAAATAGTATTATTATACAAATGAGCCAAGATTTCAGACCTCACCCAGTGCTTGTTAATTATGAAGCATCCTGTGATGGTATTGTTAGAAATTACAGACTAAAAAAACCCGTTGAATGGGTAAATAATAGAGGGTATTTAACATTTGGTACCGGGAAGAAGAAATATCTCTGTCACAGAATAGTATATGAATGTCACAACGGATTGATCAAAGATGAATCTGTTATTGATCATATCAATAATAACAAGACCGGTAATTCTATTTCGAATCTCCAAGCTATCTCACAGAGTCAGAATATATAAAAAAGGGCAGAAATTGGTACTTTTAAATCAGTTGGAAAGAGACCCGTAAAATCATTTGATACATCAACTAACGAGGAGAAAATATTTCAGTCAATGAATGAAGCCAGTAGATATTTCGATATTTGTAGGTCTTCAATACGATTTGTTGCAGAAGGAATTCAAAAATCGGCTCTGTCAAAGAAAAATGGCCATAAAATAAAATTTGTATGCTTTGGGCCCTTGGGCTTGCATGGATGCGAAGGCACCCAAGGAGTTCTAAGATGCGTGTTGTGCTGTCCTTAATTAAGTTAATTAAGTTAATATAGTAACCTCTGGGTCTCTCTGACGTCATAGGGCGCCAGCAAGATTGCCAAATAAGTGTTACTTTTTTTTAAATTAAAGATAAAATGTATTATATAAATAATGGATATCAAAGATGTAAATGCTATAATCGCTGAAATTTCAAATTTGAAAGATCGAGGAATAGTATTATCTAAAGATCTCAACTGCGACAGGATTACCTCAGAATATGAAGGCATTGAGTATCAGTCTAGTAAGGGTCGTTATGTTTTACCTAAAATGTACAGGCTCGTGAAAGGAATTCAAAAGTCCATCAATGCTTGTTGGTACGGAAACGACATTAATGTATTTATAATGCTATTTAGCACCGTTGAAGCAATACGTCAAAAGCTCGGCCAAGAGTATCAAAAACGAGCTGAAATTAGTTCTAAGGTTCGTGATCTTAGAAAAATGTTAAATGAGGAAAAACCAGTATCCTAACCACGTGAGCGTTACTATAAAAATAGGCTTTCAGTTAATTGTTTTTAGCATTTTTTGTAACACTCACATAGGATTTTCTCCTGAAAGAATACTCAGCAGTTTGGGCTTGCTCATGCAGTTATGTGCGTACTGGATGATCTGGTTGTGGTAGCAAGTAATCACCGCAACGCCTCCATTTTCACGTAGTTGTTGTTGTTGCCGCGTCGTTAACAAAAATCGTTCATCGCCGTTCTCAGATATTACAATTCTGAAACCCCCAGCGATGTTATTTCTGAAACACTCGTGGATAGCGTCGTACAGTTTAACCCTGTCGGAGATGGATACGTTAGCTTGATGGTAGATTATTTAATAACTCAGCTTTTAATTGTGATAGTTTCACATTTGAAAACTCAGTTCACAAACAATATATGGTAGGTGAATCGCTTACAACTAGATTAGCCCGAGAGTGGCTAGCAGCAATTAAAAAGTTTATACCGGTACGAGACAGACTTCGCGAAAAACTTCAGCAGTGACAACAAATGCAAACTGACTTTTCTGTGTCAAGTGAACAACTGTTTACTCCGATAACAAGTGCGACCAAAGATGTGAAAAAGTTAACTGAAGCAGCGATATACGGAGATATTCCTGAAAAAGAACGAGCAACGAAGGTGCCGCTGCTTGATACACTTGAAAAGATAGCAGCAGAGACCGAACAAACGCGCTCAGGGATACAACAGTTATCCAGTGATATAAAAACCCAACACGAGTATGAACGATTAACTGATATTGATGATGATTCTGCACCTGATTCAGAACCTGTTGATGTCACCCCAAGAGGTGTTCCCTTTATAGACAAACTCACTGAAGGGGCTATAACACAAATCGAACAATTTCAATTAATAAAACCCGAACATTATAAGATTTTTGGTAATTTTGCTGCCCAAAGCTTTCATTCCAGAAAGGGCTTTTTAAAAGACGAGTATAAAAATAGTAAACTAAGCCGAGATGAATGGGCTAATTGGTTGTATAAAACGAATAAGGGGATTATTGGCCGTTTAGATAAAAATGCATTGGAATATAAAGAATTTAAAAATGGAATTGATGAGTATGATAAAACTGGTACAACTAAAAAAGTTACTGCTAGAGGATATTCAATTGGAAATCCTTTGGATTTCACCAACACCGTGACATGCCCTGGTAATATTCTCAGTGATATATCATGGTTAGAAGTACTTATGGGTGGAAAGCGAGCTGGAAACAACTCCGTTGAAATAATTAATGAAGCGGCTGATATCTGTAGACGATTATTTGCCGGCGGTGTCATGGACATTGAAGTATATCGAGAACTCATTGCTGAATTAGTTGAAAATCACAGAGATGCCCATGGTTATGATGAAAATCCTATGGATTTTAGCGATTGATTGAAAGATATACTCAAAGAGTTTCAATCGAAGGTGGCTACGCGATTCACTATGCTAGCGTTTCAATGGAAACTGAGTTTCACAATTGAAAAACTACTAGTTTTATAACAAGATGATTATACACTACAACCATGATAAACCCGTAAGCGTCTATGTGGTGAACTCACGATTGCCTGTTTATAGAGCATATTACAGAGATGGTTTCAGCAGTACCATTGCGGGGTTATGTGCAAGAATGGCCCCAAAAGTGGCGCCGTTAGCTAAACAATTATCAATGAAAGCCATTGATATTATTCGTGATAAGGGAATCAGCGCTGTTGGAAATCTTGCCGGAAAGGCATTTTCTGTCGCGAAAGATAAAATAACATCATTGGCACGACGACGAAAAAAGCAACCAGTTGTACTGCCATCTACAACAGTGATGCCTGCAAGTGTCAGCAAAGCAATAAATATGCAGTGGAAGAAAAATTAGCGTCGTTGGCTGCTTCGGTGAATCCGTCATCCGTGGCTGCACCGCTGGCGAACAGTAACCAAGATGATATCGCAAACATGATAGCAGGAAGTGGTTTGAAACAAAAACAAAAACGACGATGATTACAAAGAATTTCACAATTGAAAATACTGATGTGAATAATAATAATGTTCAAAAGAAAAGCTGATCCAGCGTTGGATATGGAAGCCCATGTACGCAAAGATGATTCTGTCCGCGATTATCAATTTTATTCCTATCATGCAATACAACCAGATATTTGATCGCGAATTGAACTTCAAGTCCATGATACCAGCAAATACTTTCTACCCGCTGAAGCGTTTATCGAAGTAGAAGGACAACTTGTACAATGTATTGATACTCCTGCTGTACCCGCACCGTATCCAGATGGTGCCAAAGTCGGCTTAGTCAATAATGGTATCATGGCGCTATTTGAATCCGTGAGATATCTCATTGACGGAAAAGAGATTGAGTCTATAGAACGTGATGTTGATGTGGCTACAACAATAATTGGGTTTGCAAGATATTCTGACGATTATACAAGATCAGCAGGTCCGACTATGATGTTTGCAAAAGATAATAAAAACACTGCTGGACACACTCAATTTATTGTACGACGACCAAATGATCGTGCTGGTCCTCCCGCCCCTGCTGCTATCAAGGATATGATAATAAATACTGATCTCCAGTACAATCTAGGAGCTGCAACACAAATAGCAATGTTGGTAGGACAATGTAGATTGTTTTCATGTGCGATTCCGTTGCATCATATATTTGGATTCTGTAGAAATGTACGAAAAGTTATTTATGGAGTGAAGCATACAGTAGTACTCGTGCGAAAGGGTAGTGACGATGATGCAATCTGGAGAATTCCAGCGGATCCTGCAAATCCAGATGCTGATGCTGGTAAAGTCATTTTAACTAAATTGGTCTTGTGGATGCCAGTAATGACCCCATCAATTACCACAGAACAGCGACTACTATCATTTATGGATGCGGGTGGCAAATCATTGCTAAGTTGGCTAACAACAATAACAGATGTTAAGCAATCAAAATATCAATGGTACATTTACATGGAACTTGGCATCACAACAAGGCGTTTCAGCTCCACGTCATATATTTATCACGTTGCAGGATATGACAAGAGTGAATTCACAATTGCACAGTCATATGATATTTGATCAATTAGGAGTTACTGAGGTCTCGTTGAGAATAAATGGCCAGCAGGAACCATCTGAAGACATACAACTTAATTTCGGTCAAAACCATATTGCTCGCGTGTACCATCGTATGCTGTCATATATGGGCCGTGATCAAAATTTTGATACTGGTTTGCAAATATCGCAATATGATTTCAAGAACTTGTATCCGATCTACTACTTTTCCCTGGAACATCTTGATTTAACAAGGCAATCCGTCGTTGATATACACTTCAGAGCTAATGTCCTTCGTGGCGTTATTGCTAATTATAGAGCGGTTGCTGTCATTCTCAGCGACAAATCAATATTGTTAGAAGGCGCTGGCGGACGAATGAGAATCGTTGATGCACCAGTGGAAAATATGTAAACGATTCACAATTAGATCAATTGAAAGCATAAATGTGTTTTACAATAAAATGCCATATAGTGTTGTTAGTGTCAAGCTGACTGATGGTCAGGTCAAGAAATTGCGATCAAAATCCGCTAAAGAATGTGGAACAACAATAACGTTGAAACCAGCACAGATGTCCGGCGGTACACATAAAATATCATTGACGGATCGTCAAATAAAACATTTCAATGATGCGCTGAAGAATAAGCGAGGGGTTCAAATTGTATTTTCAAAGGCTGCAGTCGCCAACATGATAAAATCAGGCAGTATATTTCCATTGTTAGTCGCAATACCAGCATTGATTGCAGCGGCCGCCCCAGCAGTGGCGAAAGCTGCGGCATTGGGAGCCGTTGGTACCGCGGCATGGATGGCGTTGAAAAAGGCAACTGGGAAAGGATATAAAAAAAAAGGGAAAGGGTCTAAGACTACCAGGAACCCCGTATTCATGGTACAGCGGAAAGGGTCTGAGAATACCAGGAACGGTTTATTAGTTGAAAGCCCAATTATCCCTATGTCCAATTTTGATTTAATTGATGCTGCTAAAAAACTAGCGATAAAAAACTTCAGAGGTTTTTTTTATGAGAGATCAATTACCGAGAAAACCTAAACGCGTTGAAACCGGTATCATCAATTTTGATAACAGTAATGGATCGGGAACTCACTGGGTTGCATACGTGATCGATCCACGTGGGATTGTCTATTTTGATTCATATGGGTTAGCTCCGCCAAGCGAGTTTATGCGGTATATAAATTCTTCGATGAAACTCAAAGAGTTTCCGATTTTTTTATTCCACGCTGCCAACACAACAATTAAATGATCCACCGATATGCGGCCGTGAAGTATTAAATGTCCTCGCGGAGATTTCATCGTTACAGAAACCACCTCATCTGGTTGTAAATAAATACACGAGTGGGAAATTACAAGGTAATTTTAGAGAATCAATAAATTGAAAACACGAGCTGTGCTAGCAATAATGATTGATATTTGGGGACGATCTCTGTCAATGTTGAAACCCACAGCGGAAACATCTGCAGGTTCTATCGAGGATGTAAAAAAAATAATTGAAGATGAAATCGCTGAGACGTTAAATTTAGCAAGTGTTGACCCAAACGAAATAGTTGTATTTCAAGATCGCCAGGGTAAATTGAAAAGCAGTAATATATCCGCAGATGACATTTTGATACGGCAGCGCGATGCCGCTGAAAACTCTATTGCGCTGTATTCCAACGGTGGACAACTTAAACCAGGTGCACTTGTGTCTATGATCACCGATGCGATTGCCGTCCACGGCCGTAATCTGGATGATTATATACGAGGTTATAGTACTTTTCGCAAAAATGTCGAACATAAATTCTTTGGAACCCCGCTCGTGGTTGGCATGACTCTAGCTGAAATTAAAAACTTTCTATCTTTATTCTTTTTTAACAAGGAGGCGGGAAGGATGATGAATGAAAATGAAATCAAGGCAAATTATCTCGATATTTACACTGATATTTCTAAACTAATAGAAAATCTCGAAAAGGTACAAAAACCCACTAACGACATCGTAGGTAAGTTTTTTGGAACCTCGTTTGTGGCAGGCATGACTCTCGCTGAAATTAGCGAGTTTATTGGCAAGCATACTCACAATGCCTACGTCGCTAATAGTTTCTTTGGTGCCCCGGCTACATCTACGATGACTCTCAAAGATATTAATATGTTTATGGTGAGACAAACAACACTTAATACCATCTTGGATAAATTTTTAGGGAGAACACCTGTGTCTGAAACCACATCTTTGATAGGCCCGACCCTCGCTGAAGTTAAAAAAGCTATTGATGAACAAAAGCTCACCAGTGATATTGTTAATAAGTTCTTTGAGGGCAGTAAACCCCAAGATATCACGACAAAATTTTATCACATCAACCTCTATCTTAAAGACCAAGCACAGCTTAAAATCAGAGACCTTCTGACTTCATTCTTTTCTGACGAGAGGGATGGGAGGATAATGGATCCTATCAGAATTGGGGCAAATTATCTCGAAATGTACAATGATATTCTTAAACTAAAAATTCTCGATGAAATTAAAAGCCCTCTGTTTTCATTCTTTTTTAACAAGGAGGCGAGGAGGATGATAAATACTGACGAAATCAAGACACGTTATCTCGATATTTACAATGATATTCTTAAACTAAAAGAAAATTTTGAAAAGGAAAAAAAACCCACTAACAACGTCGTTGATAAGTTTTTTGGTGTCCCGGCTACATCTACGATGACTCTCAAAGACATTTACAATGATAATCTTAAACTAAAAGAAAATTTTGAAAGGATAAAGATTCCGCATCCACGCATAAGCATTAAAAATGTCATGTATACGGTCGATCATGGAACCATGGATTGGATAAGAGACGTTTATACTACACTGTTCGCCAGTCTCTGGAAGAGGGGCGAGGCGGGGGGCGATGATATCTACAGTCCAACGGGGATCGAAGGTATCTACAGGCTAACGTGGATCTCTATCGATCAATTTAATATGATCGCGGGTGGTAAAACCTACTCTGGTGGCACCGCGATGTTAATTATCAGGAGCAACGGTCAACACTTTAATGTCGTTGCAGTTGATAGCTCCACCGTTAGATCAAAAATAACTTGGTGTTTAGAACTTGTAGATGATTTTTCCGGCTGAAGCTACTATGCCTACGACATCCCAACCTATCTACCCACCTGGCCTGCCCTGGACCCCTTAATGATGGCGAATAATTGGAAACACTAGTAGGTTTAAAATAACAATGACATCGATGAAATCAATTGAACCGATAATAGTCTCAGAGGTATCACAATCGCATCGATATTGATATGATACCGTGAAAGAATTTTCCGCGAACTTGAAATCACTTTCTGAGCGCTATCGTGAAAAAAATGAAAAAATACAGACGCAACGTAACAATCATCGACATCACCGTGTACTCGGTGTCCGGTGTGATGGCCAGCGCCGGGGTTATTTTGTCGACGGTGACCATGAAGGCTCCGATTGCAGTTCCAATCGCTATCTCAGCAGCAACAACAATTGCGCCAGTCGCCACCGCGATAACTAAAAAGGTATCATCGTGTTCTCAGAAAAACTCAACGATTATACAGCTCGGTACAGGGTGGTATTTGACGCGTACTCGAAATTATCCGAGTTAATCTTGCTGTCAATAGATAATTCGTTCATATCCGATGTAGAATTTTCCATGATGACCCAGTTGTATAACTCCGCGATGTTGAAATCGGAAATTGAAGACAGCGTTAACAATAATGTCACTCGAACTGCTTCAATGAATCGCGGAGAATACCACTCCGATACGAACAAGCATGATATCAATAACATCAACAAACCCACAATTTAGTGTGAACTTCCCTTCTCCGATTCCAGTGCGTGAGATCGCGCTGGCAAAATTACGAATATATCGTAACTGGCCCAATATCAGATCGGTTGCATTTGGCGGTCAGCAACCTAATAACTCGTTAAGGTTTTTGTGGAATAAACCCAATGGTACTCCAGCGTGGGAAACTGTTTCATTACCAACCGGATCGTACCAAATTGAGCAAATCAATGCTGAAATTCAGCGTAGAATAAAATCAATCACTGGAAAAGAATCAAAAATAGCTATTAAACTTCATGAACCGACGCTCTCGTCGTCGATCGAAATAAGCACAGAGGGATACGCTGTAGATATCTATAACAGCTTGTTAAGAACAGTGTTAGGATGGCCTGAAAAACCACTGAAAAAATCCGCCACTGACTTAACCACGGACATACAATCATATCATGAAATAAATCCCATATATTGAGATAATATATCTGATATAAAAAAAGGAAAAATCACCGATAGATTTATATTTACCAACAAAAACATGTTGCAATGGGATTTTATCATTAAAAGAACAGCGGATTCATCTGTTACTATTTCATTTACGCTAAATGACGTCGCTGGTTATTTTAATGAAATTAATCAATTACATAAAACACAACTAGAACAACTACGGCAAATAAATTCACAAAACACGTTGAAATACTAAATCAACTTGTATCTGACATGGAATATATAAATGAACTAATTATTCAAACAGTAACCAATGACAACAGCGACAATAAACAACGATTCCTAACCGGTTACAATATCACAGAAGCCGATCTCCTTAATTTCAAGTTTCCCGGATACAACGCCGAGGAACTAAAAAAAATTGTTAGAAACAATATCAAGGTATTACAAACACTAGATTCAACTGCCCTCCTCAAATATAATAATGATCCAGATGGTGGCGGTAGGCATATTGCCCCGCACAAGGTGAATATTTCAACGGTGATTGCGCTCAATTTAACATGTGATGCAATTGAAGGAAGCTATCAAATAAATCTCGAGCAATCAAATCAAGCTCAGCAAGGATATATTCTTTACAGTGGGACCCCGCTATAACCCGAATTCGGATATAACCCGGTCGTGGCATGGCTCCAGAAATTTCGGGTAATTTATTACAAGGTATTTTTCTCAAAGACCAAAAAAAACAAAAAAAAATTTTTTTTAAAGTATGAAAAAAAAATATGTCAAGAGTTTAATTATCATTCTCATATTCGTCTAAACAGTCCGAAAAAGAACGTGTAGAAAATGTATTATCAAATTTCTTCTAGTTTTGTGCCAAAATAAATGTCGGAAATACGAACCAATTGCTGGGCCTACTGAGAACTTTGATCTTTGTTTATTGTTGAAAAATTACAGCTCATAAGTGTCAATATTATAATTACTGATTCCTGAGTAATGAAGCCATCGTGTCTACTTTGTGTTTGTCTTGAATGCATTCTGAATACAATCGTTGCTCTAATAATCTCTGATATATGTTCTCTTAATTTCATACACAACTAAGCAATAGCCAATGCGGGGTTTGATAAAAGATTCTCACCAGAATGTATAAATCAATCAATTTAAGTACATTGTTTATCATCAAAGTGAACTGCTGACCTAAACAGTGACATAATTCAGTGGTTAAAATACAGCCAGTTCGCCTGCTGTATTAGTGTACATCAAAAGAACATGACGCAATAGCTGGGCGGCAAGTTCAAAGGACTTTGACTAGCAGCTTGGGTGGGAAAATGTGCTGAAATTTACAATGACTGAATTCAGAGACAGAAAGATCCTGAGATGTACATGTAGTTATTATAAGAATACACTTTAGCTTCCATTATTTAATCTACAGACATGTACTATTTCATCATTCATTACGTACACCCGTTACGTAATTTTTGTTTTTTTCTTTTCATTGAATTCAGTCACATAATGATCTGTGACAAAATTATTGAATATTTTACATCCTTGTGTGGATATTTTCGATGGAAATATTTGTATTATGGATTCAGTGTATGTTACAAGATTCGCTGGTGAGTACACGGTGTTGATACTCTTTTCATGCAATAGATTATACGTGTATATATAAATTAGACAAGTGTATGTACCAATGCATGGTTCTCTGAATAAAGTAATATATTAAATCTGCAATTTCTGTTACCACAGCAAATGTTTTTCTCATTTAATATATATTGATCAAAAATGGTAATTGTGCCATGCATTTTCGCACCCGTCTTTATGTAACCCCCCCCCCCCCAAATTAAATCCAAAAATGTGTTGGTATTGTACATGGTTGCTTATAACACGGTTCGGTTCATAGCCCGGTCGGCTTCTATGGCTCCCAACTACTGTGTTATAGCGGGGTCCCACTATATTCGTTTGCACCAACAGCTCCTCCATGATTCCTAATTATTGAAAACCCAATTAATCCTGTCTACATGCGATGCCATAATAATTCGCTAACAAGAATTAATTTCCGACTCACCGACCAGTCAAATAATTTGATTGATCTACAAGACAAGGTGTTAGCGATTAGTTTGTTTGTAAAGTCCTAAAGACTTGATCAAATATTTGGTTAAAATAATTTATTAACCCATAGCAGCAGGGGGGAGTGATGACAACACCGCTGCGACGTTTTACTGTTAAGCAACGAAAACGCGAATAGAGTATCACCGCGCAAACTCATGTTTTGAGCAAGAAATCAATAAGTCTCCGTTTACCAAATGGAGACTTTCTTTTTTTTGGTTAAAATATGAGATTCGCAGGAAGGCTCTATTTTCCGTTTTGAGGGCTTAAAGTGATTTTGTCGTAAAAAGTTGTCTGATTCGCCCCCCCCCCCCCCCCTGCTGCTTATATAGATGTAATCAATGGTTTTAAAAATGCTTGATTAACAATGATTGCTCTGACAAAACAAACATAAGAGAGAACTTTATAAAATGAAAAAAGTATTGTTGCTATCATGATAGAAGCTACAGTCCGTACACCAATTAGAATTAATCTGAACAGCCAAGGGTCAATAAAGCCATTGTTTATTAAACCAGTGAGAATCATTTGCAGGATTTGATTGATAGTCTTCAAGACTTCAGATGTTTGTTGCCCCCAATCCCCCCACCCCACCCATGTAAGGTGTTTACATCCCAATCACAAAGCTGTCATCTATTCAATTATGGGTTACACACTTTGCTTAATAATAGTCATCTTTGAAATGAAACCATTGAGTGTCTGAGTAAATGGTTCAGTTTCTGGATGAGATAATTGTTTCTTTTTGTTTCATTAATTGTTAGATACGCAATGCACATGTATAGATTTTTCATATTTTCCCACAGTTCAGTCAAAGAAATCTTTAGGATTGATATTACATCTGAGCACTAATAATTTTAACACCTAGAACCTTAATAACAATGGATGAACCTCCAAATAAAATGTTACAAATTTTAGGCTGGAGAAAATATTTCCTGTAACCAAAAGAAGTGAAACAAAGCAGACAACTTACAAAAAAGTGGTATAAATGTTGGTAAAACAAATTGAGCTTGTTATAAAGAAAAGGTGTAATTCAGAAATACTTTCATATGCAAATATATGTGATCTTCAAATGTAAATGTGATTTCATGTTAGAAGTGTATCTTTATGCTATGCAATTTTGTTTTTAGATGAATGCATACAATATTTTAGCAAGAACTATTAATAAAGAATAGAATATATGTACAGTGATTGTGGTTATTTTTCTTGAAATTGTTCTAAACCTGGACCTTGGAAACTGGTCTTTTTGTAAAAACCTGCTATGAGAAACCACCTAACTTGAGAGACCGCTTTTGTTGGCAGAAGGGACAGCCTCTCATAACAGGTTTTACTCTCTGTGTGTGTGTGTGTCTATATATATATATATATATATATATATATATATATATACACACACACACACACCTGTGCAGTTGTGCTTTTATTGTGTTTTCGGAAAGAAAAAAAAATTCTAAAAACAACGTAAAAATTGCATCCTATGATTTAATACTTAAATTTCTGTCTGTCTTATACTGTAATTTCATGTTAATCTAACTTTTTCCATTTCTGACTGCAAAAATGACAAAGACAAAATCCTAAAATAAGTCTGACTTGGTGTAAAACCTAATGCAATGTCAAATAGTAAAGTTCATTTAAGTGCACTATCTGGGACAATTTCTTACCATTCATTCCGAACTCCATCCTCCACTTGAGTGACTCATGTAGCCTATCTACTGCCTCATCTACAGTCTCCCGTTTCCTGAAAAAGCTCTCCACATAACTGTCATTCTCTTGAACTTTCTGAACATCTCGGTCATCATACAAATTCTTTTTGATGTTATCTAAATTCAAATTAAAACATTATGAATCAACAGAACTGTCTTTAATATGCAATCAAATAGTCCAGTGTTAACCAGATTTCTGGATATATTCCATACAGAAATTAAACATCTTACTGCAGCGTGGGAAGTATAGTGCATTGAAGGATACAAATAATTTAAAAGTATAACTGAAAGGAAACAAATTTCAATGGTTTATCTGACAGATGCTAAAGTAGAAGTCAATATGATATTTTTAATACCCATGTGTTAAGTAAAAGCCCAGTTTTACATTTTAAAACACCCATCTATGACTTTTTTATGGACACTCAACAACTGCATATTTGGTTTTGTTTTTATTTATATCTATTGGTATAAGACCATGATTAAACTTGTTTCTAAATAGTGTAATTTGACAGAGTTAAATAATATTTATCGTATATATTCACTTGTAAATTGTGTATTTTGACAGAGTTAAACAATATTTTATCGTATATATTCACTTCTAAATTGTGTATTTTGAAGAGTTAAATAATATTTACCCTATATATTCACTTCTAAATTGTGTATTTTGACAGAGTTAAATAATATTTACCCTATATATTCACTTCTAAATTGTGTATTTTGACAATTAATATTTACCATATATATTCACTTCTACATAGTGTATTTTGACAGAGTTAAATAATATTTATCGTATATATTCACTTCTAAATTGTGTATTTTGACAGTTATATAATATTTACCATATATATATTCACTTATAAATAGTGTCCAAATGTAAATAACACAGACCATCATCTGCCATCACATAATGTACCTGAAGATCAAAATATGGGTCCTTGTTCTAATGGTTGCATCTGTTCACAATTATTCCCATTCAGTTTTCTCTTTAACACCAATACTTATACTGCTGAATAGAATAAGTTATTAAGTACAGCAAAACTATACCTAATGATATCCAACCCTGAAACTCTTGTTGTTTTATTGTTATCACTATTCAGATTTAGTTTGGATAATTTTGCATATGCTCTTAAACACAGTGACATATTTCCATAAAGACATGTTTCCATAAAAGACATACTTTTACAAGTAATTCCAATGTATGAAATTAAATCAATGAGCATAATGTCATTAATTAAACCCAAATTTGTAAATGAATCATTGACTGGAACAAACAAAAAAATCGACAATAAAACACAATTCAAGTTTGTCCATTTACCTTCTGCGACTGGCTTCATAAGCTGCCACATCTATGATTTAGTTTAAATGATTGTGATTTGATGGAAAATAAAAAATTCCAATATTTGATGAAACGTTAAGTCAAAACTTGATTTCCACTTCCTCTATTATTATTGTCAAAGATGATCACAAAACAATCTAACCTTGATTCAATAATACACACTTAAGCAAGACAACCATGACCTTTGAACTCTTCCAAGTTCATTCTGACATTACATAAATGCAATCTTATTGGCCATTAGGGCATAAGCAGTATTCAAGCAAATGTCAATCACTGGTACATATGCTATGTGTTACATATAGTACAAGTACCATAGTAAATTGAGTGATGCATCATAAAAGTGCACATGATGGAATTTCCACATTAGAAATGGATCAAATTTAAATTGTATGCATAAATCCATATGGGTATATAACTACTGAGGACTTTGAAGGCTCCACTGGTTGCCAGATGATAAATACATATGTTCCTGTGGACAGCTCTCTTCGTATCAGAAAGCATAAAAGAAAGCCTGTTACAATCTAGGTAAGGGATTGATGGGATCTGCTGAATGATTTCTGCTTACTACTAAAGACTGATAACAATTTACTTAATTTGTCTTGCGTAAAATTAACACATATAATTGTTAAAACAATAATGCCACAGACATCCAGCATCATGTCCCACCCAGACACAATATCCTGACACCAAGCCGACCTGCCCTAACACTAATTTCTTAATGCTGAGTACCTAGCGAGGCAGCTCTTTCACACCAGTTGTAAAAGTCATTTCTATGGCTCGGCCAGGGCTTGAATCTACTAACTCTGCATCTGAGGCAGAAGACTGAGAAGCTCTAACAAAATTGACTTTATAATATGGCCAAATATACCTCTTTTTAAAAATTGAATAAATATAATAAAGTATACTTTTTATTGATTCCCTTCATTTTCATATTTTTATTTTTTAATTTTATGCCGCAAAGTGATAAATATTTTTAAAATAAAATTACTGCTCATATATACTCAAACATCAGGGTCAGATAAATCATGAAAATCATCAGTTGTCCCTGAGCAACTATATTTTGAAAATTGGGTTACCTGCAATTTCTTCTAGTTGATCTGATACCAATTGTGGGTACCAAATATTCTCTGGGTTGTGTCATTTCTCCCCATGATGCATCTTTTTTCAAACAGGACACTCCACTTTTTCATAATCTGGTCGGTCATGGCCAATCCAAAGAATAGCTAACAGCTAGACTGACATAAAGTTAACTGAAGCCAGTTTGACAAATTAATAGTTAATCCATTAACACTGTAATTATCTTTTTAAAAGGACTGACCCTCCAAATGCAACATACTTCAATGAAACTATTTTCTACTGAGCGTGTATGTGAGCATCTATAAGTAAGTGAAGCCCTACATTTGTGATGATGTGTATATAAATCATGCAGGAAATCAAAAGTAATTTGAACATTTTTAAAAATACTAAAATAACTTCAGCATAATTAGCAATTTTAGCAGTGGTGATCAAGACAGCATTATGCTCTCTCTGTGAGTGGTGAGATGCAATGGCATAAAAAAAAAAAAAAAAACAAGCTTAGTGGCACAAAACTCACACTGAATATTATTTCTTCATTATAAATGAAGTTAAAATGAAAGTGCGTAATTAAATTGGTGCAAAGAATACATCACCTGGACATGTGATTTCTATAATTCAGTATTAGATTATGTTGTTCTTTTTTTTTTACTGTAATGATAGTTAACTGGAATTACAAAAGTTAGTCCTTGCCTAATATATTTTTGACTCATTATCATGCAGTGTAGACTGAAGTGTTTTTGATCTTCATACCATACATGTAACATAATGGGCTGACATCCTTATTATCATTATGACACAAATCTCCATACTTAAACACAAATGAGCAGTTCTATCCTTGTTTTCAAATTGGGTCTTGTCCCATCCCTCGTTTTTTCAGCAGATAAGCCACTCGAAAATGTGAGTTTACACAATTCAGTTTACCATTAATCCAATAATATAATCATCTTACCAGTAACAATATGACAACAATAAGCTATAGCTTATATGGATATAATTAAGGTATCATGCTGTAGGGTCAATTTAGGAATCAAATCAAATCAAAAGCATATACAATGTCAATGTCATGTTAAAATTGTAATCATTAGCAAAATTTTTGGTTTCCCAACACTTTTTTTTTTACTGCAGAAAATGATTTAACTGGTGACTTGTGTTCATGGGATATGACAAAACAGAAACGTGTTTTGTATGTGATATAGATAAAAATGTTTGACACAAGTGCTTCTGTGGAACTGATCCATGAGAAGAAACTACGGCTAATTATTTATAAGTGTCAATAAATGCAAGCGGATAATATTTTAGGAAAATATCTGATCTGACTTATAGCTTTGATCAACGTGGTTCTACTACTATTCCAAATGTTTACTTGACGACTTCCATCAATTTTATCGACTAAACGGGTACATGAATACGGCAACAGACGGCAAATAACTTTTCAGGTTTCCATTGTATCATCGCCTGTAACTGCTGCGATGGCACACGTAAATGTACGGTGCGAGTATGCAAACATATATTTGACATCAATGCATTAATATATTTTTGTATAAATATTCGAAACTGCATTCAATCATTATCGAAATGGGGGGGATGGGGGCTGAGGTACAAAGTAACAAAATGTTGAACTATCACATTCACAGATCATGTGATGATATGGAATATAAACAATGCTTATTTTACCTCCGTATTTCTGTAAAAATTTCTCTCGTATCTTCTCCGCTGATTCCTTGAAGAAAAATAAAATATATAATTATTAATAATAAACGTTAAAAAGCCTGACAGTATAATAATCTTAGTTTCTTCTAATACTAACCGTGACAACTTTGTCGCCGTCAGCCATTGTTGTCACTTCAATCAGAGGATCCTCGGTCTTTTCCGTTAAATTACTGGTAGACTTGACAGTAAAGCACGAAAGAACTCCGATTTACTATTTAAAAGCGGAAACTCCCTCTCAGGAAGTGTCTTCACCACCAGGTTTCTCGAGTGGCTTTTTAGACATCTAACCATAGTGGCAACCAACAGTTATTTATTTACTTCGGTTTTTAAAGAAAAGAAATCTCCTTGATTTTCATCACCTTTTCATGTTTCTATTGTATCATCGCCTGTAACTGCTGCGATGGCACACGTAAATGAAATTTGCGAGTATGCTAACATATATTTGACATCAATGCATTAATATATTTTGGTATACAAGTTCGAAGCTGCATTCAATCATTATCAAAATGGGAAAACGGGGGGGGGGGAGGGGGCTGAGGTACAAAGTAACAAATTGTTGATTTTTTTTTCTTCTTTTTTTGTTATTTTATTTTTATTTCTTTTTAGGGTTTAACGCCATTTTTCAGAACACGATAGGCTATACATGGCGGCCAGTATTATTACTGGAGGAAGAACCCGGGAAAATTCACCGGAAAGAACCACCGACCCACGAGAAGCTACTGGCAAGCTTTCTCATATAACTACATTAGTCCATTTTTAGACTCGAAACCACGCAGACGAGGTGAGATGGCAGTGATCCGTAACAGAAAGCGCTTTAATACCACTCGGCCACTGGGGGCCCAACAAAATGTTGAAATTTCACAGATCACGGATCTTATATATATATATTAAAATAAATTGAATAATTCCAGTACAAGGTAATTTAAAATAACTCAAAACGACACAACAACTTAGTATTCTAACAGCCCAACTTCTACTTAATAGTTTGCTCCAAAACATAATTTATATACCTGTTTTTATGTAAACAAGGAAGGGATCACATGATTTTCTAGAATCTTTGGAACAAATTTACGTTCAAAAAATCTCGTACACACCGTATGACCCAGATGAGAATCAGTTATTTTAACTCTCAAGAACTAAAAATAGAAAGATGTTTATAACAAAGCTCCATAATGTCCTTGGTATCAACCAATCGTTTTAAAAGCTTGTTTATAACTCTGAAGCTAGGTCAGAAATTAAGTCAACATCTGGTGTTTATTTGTAAAGTACAGGTTATCTCCCAATGAATGAATCTTAAAATTAAAATGTCAAATTTGAATCTGACAAACAAACAATTAAAATAAAAATAAATGATTTAAATCAAATATATGTAACACTCGCAGAAGTGGTCTTGTTGCCTGTCCTGATAATATTTTTTCCAACATAGCATGATTAGAAATTCTCATAGGGGGTAAACTAGCTGGAAATAACTCTCCAGAAATAATTAATGAAGCTGCTGATACCTGTAGACATTTATTTCAAGGTGGTATCATGGATATCGGTGTATATCATGAGTTTATCGATGAACTCGTTGATGGTTATCACAGTGATTGATCATCACCACATTAGATAAATAACAATTAGATAAGATGATCATACACTATCACCATTATAAACTAGCCATGGCCTCCGTAGTAAATTCACTATTGCCCGTTTATAGAACGATTTATGGAGATGGTCTTGGCAATGTTATTCAAGGGTTATTTACAAAGATGCCTCCAAAACTAGCACCAATCGCAAAACAATTATTGATGAAAGCTATTAATGTTATTGGTGAAAAAGCTTCTGGTGCTATTAATAATATTGCCAGTAAAGCGTTTTCTGCAGCTAAAGAAAGACTAACCACCTTGATTCAACGATGATGAAAATCACCACCAGTAAAATTACCATCAACAGAAATCATTCCCGCAAATGTTAGTAAAAATATAAACCAAGCCGCGGATCAAACACTATCAGTGCTTATAAATCAAGGATCTGATGCAGAGAGAACTATTGCTGCACATTTAATAGCGGGAAGTGGCCTGACAAAATCAGCAAGATCGCGATTTAGATAGAGAAATATATAATAAAATGTTCAAATCTTCACCCGACTCAACATTTGATATCGACGCACCGGTTCTCAAAGATGAATCTGTACATGATTATCAGTTTTATTTTTCTAACGCAATACAGCAAATAGTCGAGCAATGATTGAACTTCAAGTTCAGGATACAAGTAGATATTTCTTACTCGCTGATTCATTTATTGAAGTAGAAGGAGAACTTTTAACAGCTGTTGATGGGGAATATGACCCAAATGTGCCAGTTGGTTTTGTAAATAATGGTATTTTGGCGTTATTTAGTAGCACTACATATATGATTGATGGAAGAGAGATTGAATCTATGCAAAAAGATGTTGATGTCGCCACAAAAATAATGGGATTAGCATGATATTCCGATGATTATACAAGATGAGCTAGTCCCATCTATCGTGTTTTCCAAGGATATTAATGATCACGCTGAATATGTTCAATATACTTGGGTAAAGGCAACACGAGATACTGCGGTTGATCCAGCACCAGCTGGGTATACAAGACCACCTGGTGCTTTTGATGTAGTTAATGTTAATCCTAATTTCAACTTTAGTTTGCAACGCGTATATTAATGTCGCATGGACATCATAGAATATTTTCATGTGCAATTCCACTATCTCATATTTTGATTTTGCATAAATCTTAGAAAGGTTATCTTTGAAGCTAAACACTCAGTAGTTCTAGTGCGAAAATGTGATGATAATGATGCAATCTGGCATGGTGTTGGTCTTACTGATGGTAAAGTAAATATATCAAAACTTTCACTGTGGATGCCAGAAATGACTCCATTAATCTCCGCAGAGGAAAAATTACTATAATTTATTGATACAGGTAGTAAATCATTGCTATCATGGTTAACAGTTATGACAGATAGTATTCAAAGTGATATTAACAGTATATTTTCATGGCACATGGCATCACAGTGACTCAACATATATTTGTTGCGCTACAGGATAATACATGATTTAATTCACAAACGCGGAGTCGTATCATATCAACTTGGTGTTTCTCCTGAAGTCTCGTTAAGAATAAACAGACAACAAGAAGCATCTGAAGATATTTTCCTTAATTACGGACGAAACCAAATAGCACGCGCATATCATCATTTGCTGACATTTATAAGACGTGATCTGAATGTAGATACTGGTCTGCAAATATCACAATCAGATTTTAGAAATCGATATCCAATTACTTTTCGCTGGAACATCTTGATTTAACCAAAGTGTAATTGATATACACTTTCAATCTTGTGTAGATTGGGGGGCTATTGACAATTACATAGCAATCGCTGTTATTCTCTGTGACAAATCAATCAGTGGTCGAATGAGAGTCGTTGATGCTTCAGGGAAAACATGTCAATCTCATTTATTGATAAAATGTCATATAGTCATGTTAGTGTTACTCTGACTCCTGGTCAGATTAAAAAGTTGCAATCGGATTCAGCTAAAAAATGTGGAACTACAATATTGCTAAAACACCATCAGTTGTATGGTGGTCAGAACAAACTTATCACTGACAGCGTGTCAGATTAAACATTTCAATGATGCAAAAAGAGATTTTAACAAAAGGTGTTCAGGTTATTTTTTCTGCGGGCGCGATCAAAAACACAATTAAATCAGGGGATATATTTCCATTTCTCGGTGCGTTACCAGCATTGATTGCCATGGCCATCCCTGCAGTCGCGAAAGCCGCGGAGTTGGGAGCAGTTAGAACAGCGGCAGGAATGGCACTAAAGAAAGCAACGAGGTGAGAATATAAAAAAGGGACGATTTGTGAAAGGATTGGGTTGAAGACTACCAAGGACTCCGTATTCATGGTACAGCGGAAAAGGCCTGATGTTGCCAGTGATGGTTTACTAATACCACTGTCAAATTTTGATTTACTTAATGCTGCTCAAAAATTGAGAATAAAAAACTTCACAGGTGTTTTTATGCAAGATCAATTACCACAACAACCAAACAATATTGAAACCAGTATTATTAATCTTGATAACAGCACCGGACCTGAACTCACTGGGTTGCATACGCGATTGATCCACGTGCAATCGTTTATTTTGATTCTTATGGGTTAGAGCCACCTAATGAATTTATGCATTATATACACCAATTAAAACATCATCGTTGGTACTCTACGCTACCAACACAGAAAATAACCGACCCACCAATATGCGGCAAAGAAGTAATTACTGTCCTTGATGCAATATCAAAATCAAGTAAACCAACCTATAAAACCGTACAGGAATACATAAATAATCGCATTTTAGAGTGATCTTAAAATATAATGATTGATATTTACGGGAGATCTCTCTCGAGCCTCAAAAAAAACCCATGGGGAAAATATCAGCAACCAAAGATGAAAAAAAGTATCGAGGATGAAATATCGAAATGTTAAATCTTACCAGTGTGGAGCCAGATGAAATAGTTGTAATTCAAGATAGACAGGGGAAATTAAAAACAAGTAATGTTTCCCTGAATTATATTATAGTTAGACTCAATGGAGTAACCAAAAAGTCCCTAGCAGTGTTTGATTGGTAGGATTAAACTAGGGGTTCATTTTTCAACTTTGTTCGATAATATTAATGGTCAAGTAAAAAATCTGGCGATACAATAACTGGTGAGCTCAACATGAACTCCAATATAATAATCGCCTTTGGTAATCCAACATTGGTCAGTGACGCTGTGAAAAAAAAACCTATGTAGACAATAATCTAACAATGTTGTGTACCGAATATAAAACCACAGGCAATAAACTAACAACGCTGCAAGACGAATATAAAGCCACAGACAATAATCTATCAACAATCTGGGCTGGGTATGATGTTCATGTAGGCACGTTTGCAAACCTTTGTAGAAATTTTAGAAAAATGGATGAAACCACATACAATTTCTTTGGTACTCCACTGGCGATTCCCATGATGTTAAAGTAACTATTGATACGACTAAATAAACAACAGGATAATATTGTTTGTGATTTTCCTGCTATCGCTGCATGGCTTGATAAAATACCACATAAACAAAATATTAATACCGTGTACTTGACACATCATGAATCTTTCACCTGGACACCTCAAAATAACACCATTAAAGTTACTGCAGATGTCCAGGGGTATTTATAGATTAACTCTACTTTCAGCAGTATAGTTTAACGTATCATCAAGCATGTCCACGGAAATTAATACTGCAAGTGATATTATAGATAATGAAGCCACCAAAATATTTAGTCTAATCCATGTCAGTGGTAATTTAGCATCGGCGTCAATCACATGTTATGTAGAATTTGTAATTGATTTAAGTAAATAGTATAATGAACGTGCAACGATATTGATACGATCAAGTGCCCGAGTTACAAACTAAACTAAAAAATATTGTTGATTTGTATCAGGTAAAAATTAAAAAATACAGCAGGCATATTACCTGTGTTGACATAATTGTGTATTCAGTTTCAAGTGTTATTGTTGGAACGGGTATATTACTATCGGCGATAACAAATATTACACCTGTAGTTATTACAATTTGTGTTTCAGCAGCAACAACAATTACAGGGGTTCTTAATATCGTTGCAAAAAAATATCCACATGCAGTCAGAATAAACTACACGAGTATATAATTAAGTTACATATCGCAATGGCTGCATATTCTCAAATATCTTCGATGATATCATCCAGTCTCGACGCTACAATGATATCCGATAATGAATTCTCTGCTATGATTAACATCAATGATAGCGCGACATCAAAATTAGAAAAACATAATAATAACAATGACAACGTCATCGACAATGGAATTACTGCAACAAATAGCCGCGAATACAAACCCATCATTGACAACAATGATCTCAATAACCTCAACTAACCCTGAGTTTAATATCAATTTCCCAACTGCAATTCCAGTAAAGGAAATCATGCTTGCTCAGTTACGAGTATACTATAGTTGGCCAAATATTAGATGGGTAAATTAATGTTTTTCTTGGTTTCATATTGTTTTGATGACCCCGCTCTTATTTTTTCTACTGCGGTAAACACGGGTATGAACTTACTTACCGTAATTCACTAATATTTGCTAATGATGTGTTAACAGCCTGTTGTATTTCCTTAATGAATCTATACTGAGACTGTAGCGTATACCCTTTTTCTAGTATAAGCTCTTGTGAATACTCATAGTCAGAGAGGATTTTATCACAATCTAGTTTATCTGATAATTGTATTCCTTGATGTTCAAATTTGTAATAGCAGAAATTATATCATTAATATTTTCATAGTTCATTATAAAAAATATATATTTAAAAGAAAAAAATGGGGGTCATTGTTGACCATTTTTGAAGCATATTTACAGCATTGTTTTATGCATATTTACAGCATTGTAGTTACAGTATTTACAACCTTAATTCTAAGGATGGTACAACATGTAACCTTAATTAAGGACGGTACAATGCATGAAATACAACCCCATATGAGAACACCTAACCTGACTAGCAAGTCCAGTGGGGTGTGTTTGGTGAATGACGATACAGTAAACCTTATTAAGGACAACACAACCCCATATGAGAACTCCTAACCTGTCAAACAACACTCTATCGAATCCAATAGGATGTGGTTTGGTAAATGACGACACAGTAAACCTTATTAAGGATGGCACAGTATTTACAGTACGACGGTTCAGTATTTATAAGTATATATTGACATTATTTACAGTAGGACTACATAGTACATAAACCTTAATTACAAACACATATGGAGGACCTCCCCCCACCCCCACGAAATCAATCCCGGGTGAAAAACAGCACCATGCGATTGACGGCGTGGAGGGAGAGTGTGTATTATTTTTCTGTTGAACTTTGAGCTTGGGGGCGGACTCTCAATATATAGAAAAACCCTATTAATCGGTACCGTCGACAATCATGCTTGTCACAAAATTCGAACGGTGATCATCAGGACGAGAATGAACCACGTCACCGATTACGTTATGTTCTAATCTGACAGATGTATATTTTGGAAATTAATATAAAGTTAACTACGACAAATTCATTAAATCCTACAAGAGTAAAAGTACTCGCAGATGAAACAAATTCAGTTAACTAAGATATGAAACCCACCAACCATGTGTTGCATCTATTAATAAATACATGGGAAAATCCACTTACGTAGTTTCTGAGAAGGGGAGTAACTCTATCAGCATTACACACATCCGTGGTGGAGTAATCTCCCTTTTGGTAATATGCTTTAACTGTGTATATTTAAACTGAATGTTTTGACATTTTTTCGAAAAATCAGATATATATTTTCTGCTACACGTCGAACTCAGGGGATATAAATATGAAAATATCTACCGGCTGCATTTATTGATTGAACTATTAATTCTTCACCCGTCTCAGCATTTATAGATTTGACAGATCTCGCAATTTTTTTATGCATTCCTGTGCTACCACCTTTGACATTCTCACTTTGAGTGATAGCTTGAAGGTTACATAAAGAATTGTTTTTTGGATCTGAGTCAATGTGATCAATCACAAAACCATCTCTAATTTCTCCGTTATATACTTCGTAGATAAATTTATGACATAAATATCTTTTATCCCAGCAATAAATCTAAGATAAACACCTTTCTCGACAACCCCTACTGGTCTTTTCAAACGACAATTTCTTACATCATCTCGTGATACTTCGTAGTTCATGATCGAAAGATATGGGTGAAATTATTGGCTCATTTATATAAAATATAAACATTTGTTTAAATCAAATATTATTTTGTTTTAATTATTATTTGTTGAGAATCTAGTAATATAATCCTCGGGGGTTCTTATGACTTGGCCAGGGACGCTGTCGGGGTCATTATTTCGTTATCATAATACCGTTTTAGCTCTCTGTATCGCTTACCACTACATTGGAGGCACAGTTGTCTTTTCCTCGTATTCGAACACCTCATTGTAAACAGGGTTTCGGACCTAAGCTTTCTCGTCGCACACTCTGTGAATGATATCCGGAGAATTCATTTCTGCAGGATTTTTTTACAAGGGGTTACGGATCCTATCGTCAGCCATTTACAGTGGTTCATTATATAAAATATCTTTATTTAAATATTTTTTAATTATAATAAGGAGGAATTCGAGAGATTATCCAAAACCAAACCCTCCAAAACCTATAAATTTAATCTCGATATAATCTCTGTAGATGCACCAAGGAAGGGTCTAGCGAGAGATTAATAAAGTGTATGATGCTATGATCGAATTTAAGAAAGATAACACATCTCACTCCTTGTCAACATTTCGAATCAGTGGTGGTGTTGATGCTGCCATGAATGAGAAACGAGCAGCGATTATAATAGCGCATAGCAAACATAGAAAGTATTTTATCAAAGTGAAATTTATTATACAAGGAGAAACAGGAAACTGGATTTTTTTGGTGACAATTACGACCCTATCCTCAACAATAAAAAAAAACGTCTTTGTGAGTCAGTTACAAACCAGGTCGGAATTGAAAAACCGTTGTATGAGCGAGCGTATCCTGTGACCGCGGTTATTTATGGAATTTGTCCGATAAATGAAAAGCCAAGTGTTGAGAAAATAAAACCTATGAAACTATCAAAGATAAATTGTGTCGCTGATACAATGCGTGGAATCGGTCAGACTGATCTTAGACGTTGCAACATAAACAAATGGGCTTTATCAGTCAAGGATACTAGTGATACAATAAAAAATGTGGCTGACTTAGAAAGATTAAGATTCCCAATAACAGTAGCAACGATAACAGGAGAATTATTATACGAATCAAAATATAAATCAGAAGGAGCTCCAACAATATCAATGATCATAATGCGCACGCGTTGACTAACGCAGTAACAATATCTACACAAGATGTAACTGAAATACTACACGGCGAAATTGTTTGATTTTATTTACGAGTTACGTAAAAACGATCCTGTGTCATTGTGGTTATTTCAGAGTTTTAAAGATGAGGAAGGTAAAACCTCAATTTGTAATACCTAACGGCGATGAAAAAACTCACTGAGAAATTTTAAGACGATAATACTGGGCAATTACTGACAAACTGTTTTACAATCTTGTCAGTTGCGGCTCATTTCGCCAGAGAAAGAAATCTGTGGAAGCCAACGCGAATTGAATTTGTCTCAGATGTTCAAGCTCATTGTGTAGAATATGGACATAGCGGATTATGCAATACCAAATATGAGTCTAAAAATGTTATTTCAGTTAAAATGGTTGCGTGTTTTCCAGGAAGTTTCTTCAGGTATGGAGAGTGCGGTGGGTATTTTAAACGATTTGGACATCCCACACACGAGATGACACGAGTTGCGATGAATGGACCAATACCCGATTTTGATCTAACCGGATTCGCTCGTGTAATATTCGAAATCGCTAAAGACCTTCATCCGATTTGTTATGTTTGGTTCGGAAGACATTTCTCTGAAAAATACTGGACACCATTAGCGTTATTACAATATATGATCGATTGTAAAATACTGATATCGCTGATTGTCGGTGAGGAAATTATATAATATCGAGTGCAGACTGAGATTTGGATACCACAACCTGATAATTATGACAAAAGTATTAATGATTACAAAGACAATTGTCCTGATCTCACCGAGGACTATATTGTTAAACGATCCGGGGAGTCTTTTGAAATCAATAATAAAAACGCAAAGGATCTCAGTAGAAAATAATCGGTAAATTCACCCAATCATAAGCAGCGTTATTCATGATTAATTCTATATGACGTTGAATACGATTTTATAATCGCGTAAGCAACAGCTAGAGATATATATGTCAATCGTAAAAATGCTTTTTTGTTTGATGGAACAAAATTTGGTACAATTGTTAGCTACATCGATGGCGAATCACCTCAGTAATAAACATTTAAGATCATCTATGCTGGCTTATGGTTCTATAAACCTGTTATCGATGATAAATAGATTTCCTGAATTTGCTTTAAGAGTCGCCACAGATTCATTTTATATAGATAGCAAATATATATAAGCAGTGACTCGGTTTACAAATTCTGATGCGCGTTGGGGATCATGCAGAATAAAACAGGAAATGTTACATGGCTACTTTGAATCAGCGGATGTTACGGTTGCTGATAATTATCTGGAAAATAATCAAATATCAGAACTATCGAATGCACCTTCGTTATCCGATCCAGTATGTAGATAAATAACCGTTTACGTAAACGGATGTGGCGCCTCTGAAAAAACTACACGAGTCATCGAATTATTTCCGGAGAAGTCAGACATGATTGTGGTAACACCTAAACTCAGACATGCCAGAGAGATGAAACAACGAGGAATTTATTCCTGCACTTATCACAATTTCTTTCGATATAAGGGTGATTCATGGACTCCTGATCGAATGGGTGAGAAATATATTCAAAAGATCATTATTTGGGATGAGATATGCACAGTGTTGTTGGATATTAAAAATGTTTCTTGATTGGCTCTTGCTCAAAAAAAAAAACAGCTGTGATAATGTGTGGAGATCATGGTCAACCACCACCATTTGTTGGTTTGTCTCCACATGATTGGCTGACGCATTTTTTTAGATTATTACGAATAAATTAGAGCTGATCATAGAGCGCTTGATCCAGAATTAAGCGAGTTCAAGAAATTAATCAGATTACAATCGGATAAAATTCAATGTGAAATAGCACTAAAAGAATTTCAGAAACCTCATTAAATGATTTTTGGGAAGCGTGGATTTTTGCGTATGAAATTTAGATTTATTTGTGCAAATTTAAAAAAAAAAAACTAGGAGGTGATATTGCAGAAAAATTGACAAAATCACCAAGGACTCCATGGGCCAAATACCCAGGAGAAAAACATCTTCCAGGATATAATTGCTGCGGCCCTGGAACCAGACTTGATACCTGACTTGATAGCCAAGACCAACCAAGACCAGATGATTATCCGATATTACGAATAAATTAATGCTGATCACAGAGCTCTTTTTTTTTAGCTCCCTTGAGCTCACCTGGTTCATATAAATATCTCACAATGACATTACCGAGTATTCGTTGTTTTGAAAAATATTTTGTAATTGGGGTATATATTTTTGGGGTGGGTGGGGTGGGGGTGGTTCGCGTTATTAGGTTTCATATTGATTGTTCGAGTAATTTCATTATTTAACGCAGCTATCACATTTGGTTATCTTGCAACCAATTCACGAGATCTCTTGTCTTGAATAAATTCATTCGTGTATTGATATCCAAAAAAACCGCTAGGCATGTGTTCTATTAAATCGTTTAACAATTGCCTGATTGCGGTGTATTGCAGTATGCCCCCGTCTGATGGTGACGTTATGTTGCTTCATTAATGATAACACTGCATCCTGAAATTCCTTGCCAGACTCAACCTGTAATAGATTTGGACATTGCAAAGGTCCTCGTCGATAAATTCGTTTAAACACAGAAGCTACTTGTGATGCCACCTTGGTCAATAATGGCTCATCTTCTTTGCATCTAATCGCAACATCAATTACAGTTAATGCGTACTTGTATGTCCGTCTTTTGACAGTACTATGCGACAGAAATAATGTTTCAGTGATAGAATTCATCGCGTGAATCAATTTCACATATGCGATATGTCTATGTTGCAGATTGCTACTTTTATAAGCAATATTATGCGCATGACAATAGCGTTTATCGGATATTCACCTGGTCTTGGTTGGTCTTGGCTATCAAGTCAGATATCAAGTCTGGTTACAGGGCCGCAGCACTTATATCCTGGAAGATGTTTTTCTCCTGGGTATTTGGCCCATGGAGTCCCTGGTGATTTTGTCAATTTTTCTGCAATATCACCTCCTCGTTATTTTTTTAAATTTGCACAAATAAATCTAAATTTCGTTTTACCACACTGTGCGCACTTGTCGGTGAGCGTTTATCTGTTATTTTTTGTTGTAATTGTTGTTAAGTCGCTTGTGCTAGTACGCGTCTTACATTTCACACAATATAGATCCATATTTTTTTAAATAATAACATGAATGTAATTGATTTTTCGGCGACATAAACACAGAACCTGTTAATCATATTGCTGCGCTACCAAATACCTTCATAATGATTATCATAGGTCCGTCATGAAGTGACAAGACGCAACTGTTCTTAATCTTATAATGAGAAGGTTAATATGGGACAGGTTGTATTTAGTGGCACCATCTATAGATGATCAGCAATGTTACGATGTGTTAAAAGATTTTAATGAAAATGCAAAGACGATAAGTGATGATGATGTTATTGAATTTATCACTGATATCGATGAAGCACCGAGTGTTGATTAAATTGATGGAAATAATAACAATGTTGTCGTATATGATGATATGATGCTGGACAAACAATCAAATCCAGCTAGAATATTTTCCCGAGGCAGACATTAAAATACTGATGTGATTTATGTAACCCAACGGTATACACAAATACCAAAAATGATCTGGGATAATTGTAATATCTTGCTGTGTTTAATGAAGTTGATACTCACACACTTCAAAATATTTATCAAACCTGGTGCAGCGGCGACATGGATTATAATCTTTTCATAAATTTCTTTAGTCATGTCAAGTCAGTCCCACATAGATTTATAACGATAAATTTACATGACCCTAGATCATGATATCGTATTGGACTTGATAAAATATTCGGTTAAAACCCTAAAAGCAGAGAGGGCGCGACAACAAATATGCGTCTCGAACGTTAGAGACCTTATTTCTGTTTTTTTCTCTCTCTCTTCGGTTTCGTAGGAGGCCTTTTTGACAAATAGACGCCTCTATAAAGTTATTTGATTCACTCGCTCTACATACATGTGTGTGTATGTGTAGTTTTAAAAATAAAATAAAATTTGGTTTCATAGGAAGCCTTGGTTTGACAAACATAAATTTGTCCGATTCATACCCACAACTACTCATTTTATGATCTCATTTTGATTTCATGCCATTCAAAATATATAGTAATACTTTTGGAAAAAGGCATTTTTATGATAATAAAAATGAATGCACAGGCACAGATTCGTTATATGAATAGGTGACTTTTCAGGGAACACTGATACTGCTGAGTAATTCGATCCGCTTTACATCCTCGCAGTCCCGGGTTCAATCCTTTTAAATTAGGTTTCTACCTGGATTCCTCTTTTTGACGTTTCTTACAGCTTCTCCTGTTTTCTTCAGTTATCACAAGCCAACCTCTGAAACGATTAGAGTCAGTAAGTGGTATAAGTTGAATTTAGAGCATTTGTGCAAATAAAATAATGAAGTTTATACTTTAAGAATTATTATTGCCAAATATGCAGACCGCAGTTTATTATTAATGAAAACATAATTAAATAAACGAAACAAATATATCTTGACATGAAACTGCCTTTTAATCTGAATAGTTTAAAAGTTCTCCTTTACTTTATATTAGAGATATGTGGTATTACTGCATTACCACGTCGTTTTGTTCAAGTTGTACTTACCATTTTACTTTGTCCCTGTACCGGCATATCGGTAGTTTTACGTTAATAGTTATGAGCGGAAATTACCGAGTAATCAATTTCAGATTTAAATGTTATTAATAGCATGTTTTCATTTTTCATGACCAAATAATACAAACATTATATACTTTTATTTTTGCAGAACAGCTATGTTAGTAGTGAAGGGTGACGATATAGGAAATGGGAAATAACTTTGCAGACCCCCTGGGACTATAAAGCCTCAGCATTATTTAGCACACCCTGGGACGATATAGCCTCAATGACAACAATTTTCTCACCCATGCGACAGAGACATTTAGCTGTTTTTCTAACCTTACTGTTAGGGGCCCCGACTGGCCGAAGCGCTGTCCGTTATGGATCACTGCCACCTCTGTCTGCGTGGGTTCGAGTCTTGGATTAGGCCAATGTGTGTATGTGAGAAAGCTTGGCAGTAGAATAACAGAATAATTGGAACTGATAAAATGAGAGGTGTTTTTTGTAATAAACATTATTTGTTGTTATATTACTGGCCGCCATGTATAGCCTATCGTGTGCTGAAAATGGCGTTAAACCCAACAACAAGAACAATAATTATGGTGGAGTTCGCCCACTAGGGCATTAGTCTGGTCCCCTGCTTAGTATGCTCCCATGCTTTGCACTCCGCTATACTAAGTCAGGTGAACGCCGACGCCATATTGTCACGTGATCAAAACAAATGGCCTCACCTAGAGAGATATCGGTAATCTAACCGTGGCACATTTATTGCTTTAATATTCAGTTTGTTAGTGACACAATGCGAATTTTACTAATACTTTCGATTTGAAATATAACAGGCGCTATCTTGTGTTAAAGCTTAACCAGCAAATCGGCTACATTGGTATTTTTACAAATATTTATACAATTAGGCGACGACGAAGTATAGGGATACACACAACAATTTTTGTTAAATATTGCACCTTTCCCACTGGATCATCTCAAAAATTATATTTCCAATCGATTCCTTGATAAATTTTACGTCGAAATTGATATAAGGTTATGTACGGCGGCTTTATTTTTTCCCAAGATTAAGACGAAAATATCTTCCCCATTTTACCAGGGGTGAGGGTAACGATTGTTTCGCAAATAACGCACATTTTACACTGCGTCATCTAAAATATTTAAGTTACAATTAATTCCTTGACCAAATTTATATAAATATGTATATATCGTTTTCCATGAAGGCCCAAATTTTGTCAAATATTATGATAAATATAACAACCCTCTTCTACGAAGGGTCGAAAGTGACATTTTGTCAAATATTGCACATTTCGACTGCATCAAGTACGACATTTCATTTGCTATCGATTACTTGATAATTATTATGTCGGACTTTGTATAAGGTGGTAGATGACATCCTTAATTGGCCATAGGTTGATATCAATTCCCTTATTGAAATAAAAAAAAAAGGGGGGGGGGGCATCTCATTGTTCCATTTTAAATCAATTGCTTGATCAATTTTACATTGATATTGATGTATGGATGAACATGAGTACCCACATTTTGTGAAAGATTAGGACCAAAACACCAATATTTCTGTCAGTTCCATTTCAAATTGATTTCATGAAAGAAAGTGGCATAGCATCCCCTACAACCTGGGGTGGTGGTGAAGGGGTCTAAAATACCATCATACACACTTTACTGGTAGTGTGCCCTATCAGTAAATCTTTGGGAGAGTATGACCCAAATTTATTGCCACATCACTTACATTGATACTGTATATCACATACAGTAAAACCTGTCTTGAGAGACCACAATCACCATGCACAGATTTATTCATTATATCGTGTTATGACCTGTTATGAAAGACCACTTGTCTTGACAGACTATTATTGTTTGGCAGAAGGGGTGGTCTTTCAAGACAGTTTCTACATTATTACTGTAAAAATATTCTATTCATTAGCAAGGCACATTAATTGCCTCCACATGATACAAATTTAATGTGCTACTGTGTTGCAAGATTTTTAAAATAAACAATGAACTGAATTCAGGTTCCATTTACATGCTTGGTAAGATTCTTCAAAAGTCACTCAATATATCATCATAACAGAAAGACAATATTAGTACATTTAATGTTAAGCACTGTACAGAAGTTTACATTTTATTATCACTAATTTGATTTGCTTCCATAATGAATGCTCTTTTCATTATATAGTTTATAAAATTCTAAAACTTAGTTTAAACTTAATTTTAAGTATCAATGTAATGGAGATGCATTATTAAGGCTAACATTGTAGACAAGTTGAGACCGATGTTTCATATTTATTTTGCACTTTTCATCATTACCGAAGTATGACTTGAAATTGAACAGTATTTTCATTTCTCATACTGTCACAATCATTCATACAAATATATGTCCTAACAGTGATTTCTCAATTTAACCAAATGTGTTGTTATATTTAAATATGCAAACCAATAAAACTCACTGACATGTTCATTAAAGGAATCACTGAGCCTTGTTTGATTAAATATGAACAGTAATAACTCTCGAGTTACTTCGATTTAAATGGAATAGTATCAAATAAACACATGCACATGTGACTTTCTTAGCTTCTCTTTTTCATCTGTCATTGCCATGTTATGATAACTGAATACATATAGTAATATGCAAATGTGATACATATTTCAATTTATGCCATTGTGTGTGTGTGTATATATATATATATATATATATATATGAAAAGAAAATAACTTGAACATGGCAGCATGTCTTAAGATTGTTTTGTGTGTGTGTATATATCTCAAATGAGTTCATTAATAAGAAATAAGTTGTGTAAATTCCTATCAACTGATTCAAAAAAGATTCAATAAGAAGTATCAATTATACTTGTGTTATGATTAACATCAACTTAAACACGCATTCTGCATACACTTTGTACAGTATTATTACTGAAACACGTCACCCTATCATGATGCATGTAGTTTTCATGATAATTATTAAATATGCATCAACAGAATATTACTCAAACTTGGTTAAAAGTGTCAATTAGTGAAGTATTTGTCAAGTATATGTGTGAGATACATGTATGTGCAGTCCTTTTGAAGCATACAGGGTTTCTACTCAAGATGTGCTAGAGAAAGAAAAACTAAAACGGTAGTAAGAATGAACATTTTCTAAGGATTTTTTCTCAACATCAACATATTTCAACTAAATTGGATGACAAAAATACATTGTATGGTCTTTAATATCCTTTATCATTCAGAGAGTAATGGTATCTTCCAAAACACATATGCACACACCTCTAAACAAACTTGCTTCAAATAAATTGAGACAGATTTAACTGACAGTAAAAATCACAATATTTTAATGACATGTAATTTTTATAAATGTTTCAGAAGACACAGTGAGTAAATGGCTTCATAATATGATTGCTTTGCTGACTGAAAATTTTTATTTAATCACATATATACTTACTGATATATTGCATCCTTCATAAACATGATTGTTTGCCATTACATAATCACATGTGCACTTATTGATGTATTGCAACCTTCATATACCTGGTTGTTTGCCATTACATAATCACATGTACACTTATAGATATATAGCAACCTTCATAACAATGGTTGTTTGCCAGTGTTATATTATCAAAGCTTTCTCATTTTCATCCTATTTGCAGATGCCTTACTTAGATCGGATGTGTATTCTCAAACGAGTTGTCATTAAATATAACCAGACAATTCTTGCTTCAGAGACACCAATTAATGGGCTCAGGCCCAGACAAATAGATGCTTTGTACAACCTGAGATAATCTAAAAACTTAGTTGTTTTATTACCCACAGGATATGGAAAGACTTTTTTAACTGATTCCATTCTACCTTCAGTGCAAAGTCATAGTACTGGAACCTCTCAATGTCATTTTTAATCAGCTTTGCTCAACACTTGATGGGCATGTGATACATGTCACTGAACATTTTCTGCTTAGACTCGAATAAGCAGCAACATAGAAAGAAGTGAAAATGACAAGCTTGTAAAATTTAACAAACAATTTATTAAGTACAAATATTTTCATAAAAGAAAATAAATAAACTTACGGTTTTAGAGAATCAAGTACAAAAATTAATCCAAAAAGAATACACAATATAATCCACTAATGGAATTACAATTGTCCTGATAATAAAATGTCCTAACAGTTCCTGGTTCGAATCTTGATGATGTAATCCAATATGGACGATGATGTCACATGATGAAGTCAGTTTTAGTTTTATAATAATCCAAATGAGCACAAGTAATTTCTAGATAAATAACACAATAATTCCTCTTGATCCCAAACAAATTGAAATGATTTACACTCAAACAATAAAACACACATCTTGTATTCCAAAGCCCAGACTAACTACTGAACTTTTCTCTCCCAAACAATAATTTAAATACGTTTTTACGTAAACAGGAAAGGGGTCTTGACCTTCCAGAATCTCTCAGAACAATCTCACATTCAAGAAATCACGTAACCAGCAGGATCTAGAAAGATGTCCTTAGAATCAATCAATCATTTTTAAAATAAAGCTCTAATGTCCTTGGAATAAACCAATCATTTTAAAAGCTTTTTTACACATCCATTTCTTGAAAATCTCTCCCAACTAACAAATTTTAAACCCAAAATGTCAAATTTTAATCTAACAAACAGACAATAAAAATAAATATAAATGACTTATATCAAATATACGTAACACTTATGCATGGGTGAATTTTCGTATATGGTTGGACACCCAGAAGACATACTGGATAAGAATGTTCTTGAATGCCTACTTGAGGCTGAATGGACAAAGCAACAGGTATGCTAGATTATTGATGAAGCCCACTGCATCAAGCAGCAGTTAAAAACATTTGGGTAAGAGGGCAGCAATCTTGTAACAAATAAGTTAAGGTGAATAAAAGTGTCCAAGTCGATCACTGTATCACCTAAATTGTATCATGTCTGATAAAAATGAAATGTGCCAATAGGAAATAATTTTCCCTACTTGCTGCCAAGACTGGTCACAACTACTGATGTCTAGATTATGATTATTTTAAAAGGATGAGAATTCAATGTCTGTTTTAGTGTTGCTCTAAAGTAAGAGTTTCCTGAACCATAGCTTAACAAAACATGCAAGTAGCAATATCTTCTGAAAAAAAATTAATAATTCCAAGATGCACTATTTGACTAAATAATATACTGAGTGCTAGCTTTCTATTAAAGTATTCAAGCACTGAAAAAAATTGGGGATACAATGTTTAAAACCTTGAAAATTCAGAACGTATGCCATGGATTGTCATTAAGTTAAACTGTTGAAATATTGAAATCATAACAATACATAACAAACTATAATAAGTTAGACATTTTCATGAGTCTGTTCATTTTTCATAGTGATAGCTATTATCTTCTGTACAAGTGAGAATTCCACAAACCTATTGTTCATAAGTATTGAGTATAATACAAGTCCTAACTTGGGCAGAAGTGACCTAATAGGCTGAATCATGCCAAGTTTGCCTGTTGGCAATGCTACTGCTAGTAATACTTCAGTCAATATAGGGTTACTCAGAAAAAGTTCCGTGTATGTATCATTCCATGAAAAGGCAGTTAAATCGCAATTAGGATATAATATGCTGCTTTCATCCCTTATACATTTGGAAGATGCTTTTTGTTCAACTTCCCAAATAAGTAACATCTTTACAGCTTTTCTGAGTGACTCACTATTTAACACAGTCTCAGCAATTGTTTCCGTGGAAGTATATAGAGCAGCTTGCAGCAATGTTGCTCTATCAGATAGAGTTACATCATCAAATAATGATAACCTTGTATCTGATAATTTGGTAGCTAATGTTTCCACTTCATTTTTTGATGTTGGCAATTTATCACATACAGAAATATAGCTCCACTCTCTTTCAGTTTCTGTGAAAAAGAGATATGTAAAGATCAAATAATACATATATCATGTTTTTTAAAATTAATATTAAGTGGAAGGACTAAATGTTGTGTGTGAAGGGGCCCAGAGTGGTCTAAAGTGCTGTCCATTACGGATCACTGCCATCTCACCTCTGTCTGCGTGGGTTTGAGTCTAAGATTCGGCTAATGTAGTTATGTGAGAAAGCTTGCCAGTAGCTTCTCGTGGGTCCGTGGTTCTTTCCGGGGGTTTTCCGGGTTCTTCCTCCACCATTAATACTGGCCGCCATGTATAGCCTATATTGTGCTTAAAAATGGCGTTAAACCATAAAAAAAAAAATGTGTGTAGTTAAAAGAGTGACATTCCAATAGAAGTATTTTGGCTACCACAAGGAATTGAGGTTAGTTTTTTGATTGTGTCAATGGACTATTGAGGTATAGCTTATGCAAAGCCATTTCTCCAGATTGATTGGCTGTATCAATGCGTGTAAGATATTATCTGTTGAAACAAATGAAGATTATAGTTTAACAGCCTTTTCTGATTTTTGGGCTTCAATGCCTGTCAATTTTTTATATCCACAGACTGACATTAAGTGTCAAAGGTTTTAAATTATTATATCACAATTTATTGATATTTCTCTATATTTAATTTAAGCTTAAAATGCCAGCTCAAAAACCTACCTTCTCAATTGTCTTTACCTCAAAATTTGTATTACAGTGTGATGCTTTTTAAACAAATGTATACCTCATGTTTTATACCTTATGTCCAAGACTGGTAATACTGGGTCTGTTTGTGTAGATATTCTACAAGTATAAATGTGATCGTACTGAGTCGATGCTTCATTTTTCTTGAACTGTTGGACATGTCACTAATTGTGGTGCTTTCATCAGTGACCAAACATACAGAAGGGAAAAAGCATTTCACCCTGACATGCTGTGATTTGCATGAAGCAAGTGGTTCATAATGCCTGACATGGCAGGTGGCTCTCAATGCCTGACTAATGGCAAGTGGCTAATAATGCCTACCTATGGCAAGTGGCTAATAATGCCTACCTATCTCAAGTGGATAAAAATGCCTGACCTATGACATATGGCTAATAATGCCTAACATATGGCATGTGGCTAATAATGACTGAACTATGGCAAGTGGCTAATAATGCTTGACCTATGACAAGTGGCATATAATGCAAAACATGATTTAAAGATAAGTAAATATATTAAATGGGGTAATGCCACAAACATTTTCTTTGAACTATCAACCTTTGATTTTTTGATGATCTAGCATATACTTTTTGCCACACAAACTCCAGAAAATGAAGCCACGCCCATTATGATACACTAAACTAAGACTATTCACCAGTTCTAGCAATTAGAAATTCATGGGCCTTTAAAACAAAAGACCTTGAGAAAGTGTGAAGTATACAACCAAACCAAGCTGACAATAAAAATTAATATTTCCTAATCAAAGACCATTAATAAAATATTTTAAAATCACAATATGTATCATAATTATCTGTCATGCTAGTTAATGGAATGCATTCATTTTAAGTATACTGTTTCAGAGTTGGTGACGGTACAGTTAAAAGGTAGGTAGTGTTAATATCTAAAGAGATTCATATTCTGTTTCTAAGTGTAACCTGATTTCTCAAGGCCAGTAGTTTGGAAAATGTAATGTGCACACTCCTCCCAGAATTTGTTAACATTTGCTTTTGGTATCCCATGCTCCTCCACAAACTCCATCATTGCTAACTTCTCTTCTTTGCTCCATTTCTTGTATGATCTATTTTGGTCTGGGGACTGGAATCAATAAACATTTATGAGCTATAATGTTTGAAATTAACTGTAAGTACAAGTTGGTACTTATCATATAAATCTTAGACTATTAACAAATACTTTTATCAAGAATTAGGAAAGACAAATAACTGTTAGTTAATTACCTATTGCTACTTAGTAATGCAAATATTTATCTATTGTTTTCATTTTCAATCCTTAATGTTACAAGGCTGCTAATTGCATAAAAATGTAAGAAAATTACCTGCTTACAACTATTATAAGAAACAAAACACTAGAGTATATAATGAAAATAATTCTGGATGACAAGCTAAAAACCAATAAAATGTGTGCTTATTTGTCATTTATATATCAATGTAAAAACACACATGATGTCATAAAATACAATACATTGGTCCTGCAATACAGTAAATGTAAGTGTTACACTGTGTTTGATATATGCCTATAATAATAGCAAGGTAAACATTCATATATAATCAGTGATTATATTTTTTTAAAGTACAGTACCTCGTTATAATTATAAATACTTTTTATATTCCCATGTGTACCTTACAAATGCATAAAGATAAACAATTGATTTTAATTAATACTTATTTACTTGACTTACTGATGAGTTAAAATCAAAAAAGTCATGTATAGTTTTCAGAGAATATATGTTTCACTTGTGTAACATATCTGATTCAAGTAGCAACATAAAATGAGCATCTCTTTAAACAAGGTCTTGAATGTAAATCTTGAGGATAGACATTCAGAATTTTTGCAAAGTTAATCAGTACATAATATTGCCAACTGCAAATGTAAATAGATATTATAATATACCTGTAACTGTCCGCGCTTCTCTATCTGCACAGGAAACTTTCCTGTTGGTGATGACCTCTGTCTTTTACAATAGGTGTGGAAGCTAGGATGACACTCCATTCTATAAAAAAAATTAGAACATTTCAAGAAACATGTTTTTTATATTTTATTCTCATTTGGTATCTAACAATAAATTCAGTGTATTTTTAAATGACACAATAATTATTACTGGTATTAATTTTGTAACAATTTTGTATTGTAAACGAAATATAGATATAAGATATTTTTGAAAGCATCTTTTTATGATAAATGCTTCACATATCTTGTGTTATTGTCAGTCATTAAACATACAATGTTTTAAATTTAAGTTCTCTTAAAAAAGGATATTTATTTAACTTAATTAATACCATGAAGATTTCATCATAAACTTTTGCATGTATGTATTGTTTAATTTAATAATTGATTTTTAAAAAAATATGCCCATGTAAACAAAGAACACCAGAGTAAATAAGATTTTACCAATTTGGTACATTTTGGTTGTCAAAATGAGATAATTTAGATTTTTCATGCCATACTCCATCTCAATCCAAGCCTCCAGCAAACACTCATAAGTGAAGGCTTGTGTTTTGGTTTTAATAAGTGCTAGCTACACATGTACAGAGGAATCCTTTAACCATCCCTATTCCCTTCTAAATATCTCTACTTTGTCTCTCAAGACAATTCCTTTAAACTGTGTTGTTTTATATTGACTCCTCTTATTTTTAATGTTTTTAAAATCTAACATTAAATCATGAATGATGTTTTGTCTCTATTGCCTAAAAAGGTGATATCCAGAATATGATAAAGATGCATTAAGTCATTTTATTGCAAAAAATGTACTACCCTCTTTGAGGAAATCCTAGCTAAATCATGATTAATATTTGGCAAATGGCAAAACCTGTGCTGTTACATATACCAATATATTAATGTCAATGTAAAATTGATCAAGCAATTGATTTAAAATGGAACATTGAGATGATGATGTCTAAAATATTCCATCTTTGGCAATATTTCACCCCACCCCCCCCCCCCCCCCCGCTTCATTTAAGGGAATTGATATGAACCTATGGCCAATTAAGAATGTCATCTACCACCTTATACAAAGTCCGACATAATAATTATCAAGTAATCGATAGCAAATGAAATGTCGTACTTGATGCAGTCGAAATGTGCAATATTTGACAAAATGTCACTTTCGACCCTTCGTAGAAGAGGGTTGTTATATTGATCATAATATTTGACAAAATTTGGGTTGTCATGGAAAACGATATATACATATTTATATAAATTTGGTCAAGGAATTAATTGCAACTTAAATATTTTAGATGACGCTGTGTAAAATTTGCATTATTTGCGAAACAATCGTTACCCTCACCCCTGGTAAAATGGGGAAGATATTTTCGTCTTAATCTTGGGAAAAAATAAAGCCGCCGTACATAACCTTATATCAATTTCGACGTAAAATTTATCAAGGAATCGATTGGAAATATAATTTTTGAGATGATCCAGTGGGAAAGGTGCAATATTTAACAAAAATTGTTGTGTGTATCCCTATACTTCGTCGTCGCCTAATTGTATAAATATTTGTAAAAATACCAATGTAGCCGATTTGCTGGTTAAGCTTTAACACAAGATAGCGCCTGTTATATTTCAAATCGAAAGTATTAGTAAAATTCGCATTGTGTTACTAACAAACTGAATATTAAAGCAATAAATGTGCCACGGTTAGATTACCGATATCTCTCTAGGTGAGGCCATTTGTTTTGATCACGTGACAATATGGCGTCGGCGTTCGCCTGACTTAGTATAGCGGAGTGCAACGCATGGGAGCATACTAAGCAGGGGACCAGACTACTAGGGCATGTGCGACTCTTTAATGCCTGCACGACAGGCTGATAAGATCGTTGGAAAAGGAGTCAGTGCCACAACCCCCACGCATGCACTCAAAGATAAGTTAGCTTGTAAATCATGGGACTAAAATTCCTCATATAACCTTGAATTTAGGCTTTCTTGAGTGGGATTAGACCCAATCGATTGATTGATTACTTAAATTAAAGTGGCGTGCGCACAAACGTGCATGCACTACTGGATAATGCCTGCACCCAGGCTGTTATTTATTCTTGAGGAAAGGAATCGGAGCTACACCCCTTAAAGTGTCGTTCATCAAGCCGTCAGGTAGTTTTCCAGGCTACATGATTGATAGATTATCATGGGTTGGAATAGACTCAACACACACTCATGTTTTAGTCGTCTCTGCAAAATTTACCCGATGAATGGGAATAGTACCTGCACTCGTATATTTCGTTTTTGTTTTTATAGTTTTGTGTTGGTATGATATGTATGTGCGCATTGAACACTTTTTTTTAAATTTGTTGTCCAGCGAGGCATGGGAGGACGTAGGACAGGCAGGCAGGCAGGAGCCGATTCACTGAAATCGTGGGTGTTAGCCTACAATATATCGTCTTTCACGAATTTTAAATTTGAAGTGCCGAATATTTCTTGGACATTTCTGTCATTTGAAAACTGCTGTTTTGAATTCTTTGGTTAAAAGTGACACCTTAGATGACAGCCATTTGTATGCTATTTAATCTTGGTTTGTCACTTTGTGTGACTGGCTATGATTGTCATGGGCACAGATCGCCATATATAAACTAATGTTTTGGGGTCTTACATAACCTACTTGTTTTAGTATTTTGGCGGCTTAATGATCTTGGAGTATGTCAGCCTGCAATTTTGGGACCATAAGTAAACATGGATTAGCTGGGGTGTGTGTCAACTTATGTAGCGGGACCTGATAGTCATTTGGCTTTTGACAACCTTATAAAAGGGCCCTAAGATTTCTCTAATCGAGGTTTACGTAATTCCCTTGTGTGGCTGAATCATATGGTCCTGGGTGTTCAGACCACATAAGATTAAGGTTTTAGGGTCGAGATACTTCATAATGAGGTGGCTCTCATCTTTAATTGTGACGTGTTAGTATGGTAGGCATAGTTTGCAGGTTATTATAGTAAATGTGGGAGAGATGAAATAGTGGTGGAAGAATTTTTTTTACAAAATTAAATAGAGTTAGTAAAGGGGAAAACGGACCTGTTTGCTGAGTAGTCTGGTCCCATCAAATATATCCGTCTTCAAGGTTATACATTATGTATGTTCATATTTGGTAGTTATTTGATAATTGTTGATCTGATGGGGGATGTTATGGTAAGATTTATTGGGTTACTTGTTTTGTTCTGCTTAAGACCTGACAGGTTATTTTGTGTTGGCTTTTATGGGGGTGGGGTGGGTGGAGGTGTTACAATTTTCCGATTTAGTCCGGTTTCGTCTTGGAAGTTTAATATGGTTCGCTCTGTTATATTTATGGTGAGTTTTATAATAATAATAATAATAATAATAATAATAATAATAATGATAATAATAATAATAATAATAATAGTAATAATCATAATGACTTTGTAGAGCGCTACTCTTTAGAAGCTCTAAGCTCTTTGCAACATTAGATAACATCTTTAACATAAAAAACATATATAATAATATTATTTTTTAAAACAACACCATGAAATTAGAAAACATAAAAATATGCTGAAAATATTTAAGGTAGGAAACATTAGTAGGTCTTTAGGTTTGTCATTGCATAAGGGAGCAATGTCACATTACTCCAAGTATTGACCTAATGAAAATTACTTTTACTACTATATATATATATATATAGAGAGAGAGAGAGAGAGAGAGAGAGAGAGAGAGAGAGAGAGAGAGAGAGAGAGAGAGATTAATCGAAGATGTATATTAAAATCACCATGGTAATAATGTGATGGGGATCCTCTATGATATGGCAGTGGTAGCAGTTTGTGTTAACTGGTTTAGGTCATAGGTGCTTACCAAAGCTGCCATTTTTTTTGTCTTGCCTGTCATAATATGATTAATGATTTTTGTTGATGATGGTCCGAGCCGTTATCTTTAGGTGGTTAATGGATATGTTTATTTCCTTCAGGGTGGTGTTTTGCTTCCTACCTTTGGGGTAGTGTTCCATTATTCCTGCTACTTATGATTGATATATATTTTAGTGCAACTTTGGACTTCTGTGATGCAGGATGTAGGGTCTCCTAGCTTACTTTTGGCGACTTTATCAGCTTGTTCGTTACCAAGGATGCCTATATGTGATGGTATCCACATAAATTCAACTATTCAGGTTTTTTTTGTGTATTCCTCATGTTGGTCTAAGATTGTCAGCTGTTTCCTTCGTTCTAACTTTTTTTTACCACCTGACATGTTTGGAACTAGTTTACGACTAAAGGTTGTGTTACATTTGCATATGGCAAGTGGGATGCGTGTTGGGGTGGTCAGTTAGCCGAATTAAATATATGAAGAACATTTCTTGTCTCTTTTCCGACCTCCAGATACCGCTGTCATTGGCAAATTGTGAGATATTTACTATGGGGGGGGGGGGGAGGTTTTGACACAGGTCGATAATCATGACTGAAGAGCGTAGCGCTGAGTACGCTCCCTTGTGTGGTGCCGTTTTCAATGAAGTAAACCTCCGAATGAGTGTTCCCTACTCTAGTGATATTTTTTCGATCTGTGAGGAAGTTGTCACTCCAGCTGAATATCCATCCAGTAATTCCGAAGTGGTTTAGTTTTTAAATCAATCATTTTGTCTAGAGAAGAGCAAAGGCCATTTCTATGTCGAGAAAAACAACTAGCTTATGCCCGTATTCGGTACGCCACAAAATAGAATCATGTATTAACAAACCCCGGTTCTGCACTAAATACCAACACTGTGCTCACTATGCCCTCAAATGTCGCTATAAACCAAGATACGAATACTGGGGGTGGGGGTGGGTGGGCAGGGCACCATAATGAACCAACAATGCAACAAATCGGACTAAAAAATGCCCTAACTGTTGAGAACCACACCACCTCAGGGCAGCTGAATGCTCATACTCCATCAAAGAAAAACAAATCAGAGAGCTTAAAAGCTTACATACCAGCAAAAAACACAGTAAACAAAACTACACAAAACCCCAGCAAACTAGTATTAGAAAACCCCCAACAATCCAATCCAGCAAAAAGATAACTAAAAATAAAACTCCTGTCCGAAAAAAACCCTAAACCAATAGCCACACAAACAGAGTTAGGGCATGAGACTACACATCACATTGCTCATATCTCAAAATACGCATGATTATGAAACACTACGAATGAATTAACCTATAATGGTAATTCTACGTACTAAAGTATATATATATATATATATATATATATATATATATATATATATATATATATATATATATATATATATATATATATATATATATATATATATATATATATTGCAATAATGCAGTAATATTTTACAACAATCGAGCAACTAACTTGTTCGAAGCTCCTGTTTATTCCCAGAATAAGAATCCAATAACGAATGGTGTCGGAGTAGTTTTATTTGCCTTTACTGCCCGCAAAATAATTGTAACCCTGCTAACATTTTGGTTCTCAAGATGTTTTATTTTAAACTTGAGATTCTAATGTTTGGCACGCCTTGCTTAATTCCGATTGGAGGTTGGTTCATATGGATCAGACATTGCCCCTCCCAACTGTCTGTCAAGGATGTTTACGATACAATTTGATGATCCCTTGTTCCAAATAAGAAATCGCCACTTACCTGTGAACAATGTTACGTAACTGGCTCTGGTAAAATAACCCACGCGTCTCTGGTTTATGGCTATGTCAGTTAACTAGCTGGACACTTCATAAATTTTGACGGCGAGAAATTATGGCCTCGAGGTCTAACATACCCACGTTGGAATCTGGTTTAATTCTACAACGTGACAGGAATAATCGAAAACCTACCAGAACTAATACTATTTATGTTTTAAATCTATCTGTGCAGTCTCTTCCATCTTCTTGATCGTTTGAGAGTTGAATGAATACTCTAAGACACTCGATATATACAGGGACCTGAGAAAGTAAGAGGCAACGTTATGCCGTGGCTCCTTTCACTCGAGCTGAAGCGTTAGCTCAACCGCGCAAACAGTCTCGAAGACGACATAAGTGAGCTTCATTCAACGCTGTCCACTTATACCACACAATCGGGAGTTTTGATTCACGCCAAAAGAACTTCGTTTGGTCCATAAGAAAATATTGCCACATTTGAGAAATGCAAACACAAGCTGAAGATTATTTTCTTATACAATCCAGTAGTCCCAAAAGTGCCTTGTATACAAATTTAGAACGATGACATACACCTACACGATTAATATAAATGTTTTACGTCAATGGTTGCTATTTCTTTGTTTGTACAAACGATATGTGTGTAAACGAAAGCTAAAACACTCACACAAGTATTACTGCATTGAGTGACAGTAAAACTGGCAGTACTTTAGTCTGGAGTGTTTTGAGAGATGGGCAGATGAACTTAACATTGGGCTTGAGTGAAAAAGAATGGTAAAAAAGAACAAAAAACATACGACACCATTTTTGGTTCTGTTATTTTTTCCGGTATTATAGGACAAAGATAATTGTGAGAACCGTACATTCTAGTTGAGAAATGTTCCTTGTTTTTTTCATTCATCAATGTCATGAAAAGGTAGATTGATATTTATTGTCGACTGACTGCCTAACATTTGGTTAACATATTCCAAATTTATTAGATGTCATGTGTTTCGCAGCACACGCAACAAACATTGTTTTCATAAACCTAATGTATGGAAATTTTTTAAATAAGAGCACGTTGTTTTATCGACAGTCTAAACTGAAAGAAAATAGGTCAAACATTGATACATTTGTTCCAAACGTGTGTTTTTGTTTTAGAATTCAGAGTTAACCTTAAGCAGGGTTATATAATGCAATGTCACTGGCGTCATTCTTGAAAAAAGCATTGTGTTTGTTTCCTTTCTGAAAAACAGTAGTTCTAATGTTATAAATTTGTTCCTTGACACATTGCAGTGCTAAAATAAGGACAAAGCTAAGATGATTGAATTGTAAAAGCTCGTCAACTCAAGATTTTGTTTCATCCAACGATTTACTGATTCACAATTTCTAAAGGTGTAAGTGTTTGAAAATAAATTACATTAAAATACATTATTAAATATCGCAAGAGTTAAGTGAAGACTAGGAAACTAAACACTCTTCCTTATTTGATAACGTGGGTGTAAAGTTCTCACAGAATAGTTCATCCAAATATGGTGTGCTGTATTTGGCTATAAAACTGTCACAATGTTCGTGGGATCGTACAGGGTAATATTGTTCTAGCGTTAGTATTAATCCTTTTTTGTTTGTTTATAAATTGCCTAGCGGTGAGACATTTATGCCTACGAATACCAAGAGCAAGAAGAAGCGCACACCGAGTGTAACTTGAAACGATTGACAATGAATCATCGCACGATTCAAGTCGTGAACTTTAGAGTACTGAAAGAAACGATGTAATCTGGAGTGGATCGAGATTTTAGAGTGACCACTTACGTGCAGCACAAAAGTGGAAGTTTAGCAGCTCACCAAATTTTCAGCCGACCCTTAGAAATATGGTATCAAGTCGTGTACCAGAAGCGAGTTCGACTTCCCATCCACTTCACTTTACCTTACTGGCTTGCCAATATTTAGAAGAAAAAAAACTGGTTCTAAGAGGACTGTCACAAACAAAATGGATGACTTCGACACAGCAAGAATCGAGTGAGGGACCTACTACGAACTCCAAGTTCAAACAACACAAAGTTCCTCTCTTCTTGACTGCATATTTTTTTATTATGCCAGTCGATTGGAAATGTTTTGTTTTTTTAAAAATAAAAATATGGCCTAAGGACAGGAAAGGATCTTGTCAGAAGGGTATAGTGAGTTGTACGAGCCCCACTTTGTCACAGTGTGGGTGTTAGTGTTCCCTCCACTTGTAAAGGAGTATTGTGCAAATATAATAATAATAAATACCATAACCCACCCCCATTTTGGTAATCGATATAATTGCCCGGTTCGAGTATGAGAATAGATAGAGTAAACTGAGCAGGTATATTGAACAAACAAATACGAGACCACCGTAAAGATAATCAATCAACTTAATCAAGTACATACACAATTGTGAAACCTCCTTTCATTAGGAATACACTCTACTTGAGAAATAAAACTTTCACCGAATTACAATAAAATTCGAAATAGATATAAATAAATTAGAAGATCTGTTCCTGATAGCTTTAAATCATCATAGGATCGAGTGGTAGAATCGAAGCCAATGCCTTGTTCGATTTCATAACCTGATAGGCCACGGTCTCAGTAGTAGAGAGGGTGAACTCTACCACTTTTAGAGGTATCTATTTGTCAAATCAAGGCCTGTTACGAAACAAAAAAAAAAGTGTCAGAAAATGACCTTGTCTCTGATGATTTGTTGTCGCGGTGTTGTTAGCTGTTATGAGTTAAATCATATGATATAACAATAATGGTAGGAGAATCGTTAACAACTAGACTTTCTTGAGAGCAATTAGAGGAAATAAGGAATTTATTTCCCCGTGAGAGATACTATCAGACAAAAACTTCAACAGCGACAGGAAGCTCAAGTTGATTTTGCAATAGGGTTTTAAGAAACAGAATCTCTGCGTTTTCTCAAGTTTTCCACTTTTCCATGAACTTTACAATGTCCCTAGCAGTCAGTCTGGCTGCTGAACAAACAAAGATTCTAATTAGTAAGAATAGTCCCACTGTAAAGGAAAAACACTATACTAGACAGAAAACTTTTTGACACGGGCTTGTCTCCATAAATATAACTAATGGTTATCTGGCCTCAACTAATGTTTTCTTAACAAATCGCCAGAAATGTGTCCCTTCACAGATCTTCTAGTCCGAATGTTCTAGCTAGATTAGGATTTGTGTCCTTAGGACCTGAGGCTGAACTGGGATACAAAGCACAGTATTTCAGTTTTGGTCTGACGTTGTTTATGGATCCATGTACCCATACAGAGTCAGCAGTTCTGGTAAATACTAAGTTGTCTCTGCGCTGTCCTTACCTTTAAACGGCCTTTCACCGAATCACTTGGGCGACATAGAGGGGGTAACATCAGAGTTCCGGCTGGTGCTGTGACAGATTGACATGCCGGTTCCTTGGAAAAATGCTGAAAATTCGGACATGGGGACCTTCAGAATTGTGGAAGAATATAGATACATGTCTAGAGATGCCCGTACGCCAACGAGTCTTCTCATATTGATTCAATCAAATAACCGGCTGGGGTTCTAGCAGTCCATTTGTCGGATGGACCCTCAAGCGAAGTTTTTATGGGATCGGACATCCATTCCAGACTGGAACGAGCTGGTTAATGGTGGAATGACGACAGCAGCACTGTAATCCAAGTACTGGTGACCCCTGGTTAAACTCGATATGGAAAAGGTCGAGCAACCTTTCAAAATTGTCTAAGTGAATTATGCAGTTTCCATTTTGGCTGGGATACTGCTTTTGATTATATCTCTATTTTTTTTTATTCTAATTCGATCATTTTGAAACCGCCATCAACGTTTTTATTCAGAATTATTTTAACGCGAGATACTAAATATTATTGAGTCATTTTACTTAACTAATTGGTATTTGTTTTAGAAACTGGAAGTACACTTTGTACACAAATCTTAAGAATGAATTAACAATACATCTATTGATTTTTTTTAATTGTTTGATTTCACAGGTGGCTTACACATTATTAATATTTTAATACTGTCCGTTATAAAAACTGGACTTGATTAATGTACGAGCTGGCGTTTCAGGGCTGGACTCAATGTGCGCCCACCACTACCGGGTCCTTTTCCATCCTTGTCTCTAATTAAATAGTGCCACATTCGCGCATAACAGCGTGCTGTACTGGCTCTATTCCTACAGTAACGCCATTTAACCTTAAATAACCAAACTAAAATGATCAGCAAACATATGCACAGTTTGTTAAATTTTCTGAAGTCGTTGATACCATTTGATATAATTGTTGTTAGATGATACCATTTGATAGAAGTGTTGTTAGAATAGAGAACGGTGCCAATAGTCCAAACATTTTCAACATGAAAATCAATAATTTAAAAAGGCGAAAGAGTAAAAAGAAATGGAAGATATAGTAGACAAAGAGAGAATGAGAGCATGGAATGCTAAGATAGAAAAAGAAGAGGAAAAGGAAAAAAGGACAAAAGTGTGGAGGAGAAGGAAAAGGAAAAGAAAAAAAAAGAATACAAATGTGATGGGAAAGATAAGAAAATGGCGGAAAAGAAGAGGAGCGTAGAGATAGTAGAATAAACACAAAGGTCTTTTCCTCCGCACTTTCGTCCTTTTTTCCTTTTCCTCTTCTTCTTCTATCTTAGCATTGCCTCGAAAAGATTTGATTTCTTGCCTAAACTTATTTTTTTCGATTTTATAATTTTTTATTTTATTATTGTCTTCAAAACCATTTACTCTCTTGCCTTAAAAAGTTTTGCCGATTTTATATGTTAGGTGTGATACATTGATGTTTATGGATCTAAGTCTGTGTGTTAATGTCTATGTCTATATCTCACTTGTATTTGTCTCTATCTATAGTAGCGTGTAATCAGGCCAGACCCTTGCAACATTGTTACCAATGTCCAGTACCGTGACGTCACCACCTGTTCCATTCCTGTTGTCCCTATACAGAACCCAACCTTTTCCCATTGAGCCTATATCGTTCCATGGTGTGATAAAAATGGGTGAGGCTATATAGTCACAGGGGGAGTCTGTAATGTATTTTTCCATGGAAGCTATATCATTCCAGGGTCCAGTGTGTGATAAAAACGGCTAAGGCTACATAGTCAAGGTCGGCGGGGGAGGGAGCGGGGTGGGGGTGGGGGCAGGACTGTAAGGTATTTTTCCATTGAAACTATATCGTTCCTGGGTCCAGGGTGTGATAAAAAAATGGCTGAGGCTATATAGTCACGTGTGTGTGTGTGTGTGTGTGTGTGTGTGATGTATTTTTCCATGGAAGCTATATCATCCAAGATGTGTGCCAAAAAAAAAAGGCTGAGGTTATATAGTCCTGGGGTGGGTGGGAGTGTCTGTAATGTATCTTCCCATTGGGGCTATATCGTCTTCCTTCATTACGTATGCTTGTCACATATATTAAAGATTACAGATAAGATTATATTTATAATACTTTAATCACATGTTAGAAAAGTGTCACGTGATGGCCAAATGGTATAATGTGAAAGATACTCAGACAAATCCATTTTCTAAAATATTTCAGACTTAAAATATTAAATTGTATCTATTTACCAGCGTATAATACTAAGCAAAGTACATGCATTCCTTTGTAAGACTGAATTCCACAAAGATGTTCGAGAGATCATTTGTTTTCTGTTTGACATCATTTCTTTAAGCCACTAAATATGTTTTTAATTTGTTGAGAAAGAATGTGTCATGTTCACTGGTCCTCTGATAAATATCTTACATACGTGCTGGCATCCCAATCAACGTTTCTTTGTCTATAATGTAAATGGTGATACAAGCAAATACTAGAAAGCTCACTAGCTTCAGCGCAATGTCTTTTACAGGTGTCAGTTTTAGTGCTAGCTGTATCATCCCACTTTACTTATAGTTTTTAGATTACAGACTATACAACAATTTGCATATACAAAGCAAAATTCATCTGCTATAATGTACTAACCATTTAATGGGGTGAGGGCTGCGATTTTCACTGAGCCAAAATTTTGTATTTTCTTTTATCTCAGGATAATTAATATTTTGTAGATAATATCAATAATATAACATGGTGTCATTTTGCTATGAATCAGAGCATGGTATTTTTCTGTATATTGACAGAAATGTTCAAAAGAGTCCCACGTCTATGCCCCATTTCCCTAATATATGGTACACTATGGTACATTTCGCGATATGTTCAGAAATACAAACTTTTTCATGATACCCAACTTTGTTTTATATTGTATTTGTATGATCGTGAATTATAATATTTTGACTTCATCATAAATTAGAACTAGGTGTTTTAACACCGTGTCTGATTTCAACTTTAACGAAATAAAGCATAATAGTTAAATGTGTGTTAGTATATCTTTTCAAATTATTCCCTGTATATTTTAGGACATCACACATAGAGGACGTAACGGGAGATAGGAAGATGGGGGAGATGGGAAGATGGGGGAGTGGAATGAAAACGTTAGGAAGGAAATAGTGATAGAACAGACTGAACAGAAAGGAATTAACAGAGTATTAAGGTACAGCAAGAAAGAAATTAACAGAGTATTAAGGTAACGGACAGACATTAAGAAAGAAATTAATAGATTATTAAGGTAACAGACAGACATCAAGAAAGAAATTAACATAGTATTAAGGTAATGGACGGACAGACATCAAGAAAGAAATTAACAGAGTATTAAGGTAACGGACAGAAAGAAAGAAAGAAATTAACAGAGGTCTAGGGTAACATACAGACTGACTGACAGAGAGGCAGAAAGAAAGAAAGACAGACAGAAAGATAGGAAGAAAAAAGTAGTGGAAGAAAGGAAATGAGATCAAACAAAATATCTAAAAGAGTCGGTATTGATTTGAAACATATGACTCCGCCTTATAGTATTGATTTTACAGTATTATGAATAATGTATAGTTTTATATGTGGGTTTTCTATCCCATTAAACAAGGGAACAGGGCGTATACTTGCAAATAAGGAAAGATGAAAGCTCTTTTGTTTAAGCAGTAGCAGACGACATTTGTCATATAGTCCATGTGACCAGGTGACTAATCAGCAGTGTACAGCTTTTTCTTTTGCTCAGGGTGCTGGATATGCAATTGAAAAATTGTGTAGCATGTATGAATTGAGACGGAGACTAGTCTTGCGATGGCATTGCACGCATTGATTTGCACAAAGGACACACTATTGAGGCTCTCGTTAGCTGGATAAGCTGTATTTAAGATAAGGGTATTCCTTGTAAACCTGAATAGGAAACGGCATAACTATTTACTTCTAGAATGCAAAATATGGATGATCCAGAAGGTATCTATACTGTCTTTGTCTCTCTGTCTGTCTCTACCTCTCCTTGACGCTTTCCTAAGATATTTCGCTTCCCGTAACTTTCTGGCTTTCAGTAGGGGGCATATAGAACCACGAAAAGATGGCTGGTCTGTCTATTTTTCCGTATACCTAATTCCATTCTAGTAGTAGCAGTAGTAATAGTTGTAGCCTTGTTAACATTGTATCTGCCATCAGAAATATATTAACAACTCGTACTAACATTTTCGTTACTTGATCGGTATGTTAATTAAGTCAAACTCAGCTGTCAACAATATATAATGCATTGGTACATCAGGATTTATGTTGTTTGATTCAATGATCAATCTTAATTGTATAGAGCAAGATTTATCGATGCATTATGCGACATATGATCTGGGTCTACGCTGTTCCTTTTGGATTTAACGTGTGAACGGGGACATGGGCTTAGTATGTGTAATTTGGTTGTATGACCGATTCGTATAAAACATTATTCTTCACTTATACCACATTTTGTAGATTAAGTGTGTGGGTGTTGTATCCTGGTTATCAGAAAATGTATCTGTTCATATACGGGGAAAATCTAACGAGGTTAATGACCACCTCGTGTTTAAAGAGAATTTTTATTTTTGTACTCACGTTGGTGACATACCCGAAGAGGTATAAAAATAAATGATATGTAAATAGCAACTGAAAAATGCCACAAGATAAATAATTATGATTGATGTTATCAGTGCGCATTTTTATGAAAGCTTAAACACACACACACACACACACACACACACCCACACAACCACACACTTGTAAAACCTACGAAAGGTGGGCATAAGATTTTTACCTGTAAAATGGGAACATCTTTATGTTATTACATTTTTGGAGAGGAAGATCGGTTTTAGTATGCATAGGAAACATTGTAAACACCCTATTTTGAGATAAATAAATATAGAAATCACTCACCCCTCTCTCCCATCTGTAACTAATTAACAATAACTGCTCCGGTGGCTTATTGGTTAGAGCGTCCGCCGCGGAAGCGGGAGGTCGTGGGTTCGATCCCCGACAGAGTCATACCAAATACTTACAAAAATGGTACTAATAGCTGCCTCGCTTGGCGCTCAGCATTAAGAGGTTAGTCTTAGGACTTGTCGGCCTAGTGTCAGGATAATGTGACTGGGTGGGACATCATGCTACATGTCTGCGTCATGATGCCCCAGTGCTGGACATCACTATAAACTGCCTCACTGCAGACATCGTAGCGATATGACTAAAAAATCGTTAAAGCTACATTAAAAATCCTACACACACACACACACACACACACACACACACACACACACACATATTACTTACCTCCTCTGGTCCATAAGTTTGTGTAAAAATTGAGAATTGTGATATGGAAGTGAGTTCTCGATTATTTCGACATTCGCGTTTTATATTCCTTATTTTTAATTTTGAGAATCTCAACTTTCTAACGGTGATTTCCTGTGATTTAATGTTTTGTCTAATGAGATTAAAGTTTAAAACTGTAGTGGGTCGTTTTGATGGTCGCAATTATCTTATTTTCAAAATTGAAAGGTGTAGCACTTTTACTGGAAATGAAATTCGGTACTGAAAACCACGAGTCACTCTAAAAAAGCCCCTATATATTTATCAATAATTTAACTTAGCAAGACTGAAAAACATTTTGTTTTACGTTACGAATAATGCTTGCTCACTGAAAGTACATTGGTAAACACTCAATATATTCATGAAAATTGTTTTGTGTTTTATGTTGTGACTGCTATCGCATGCCAGTTTTTACAGAAATCTATCATTTTCCAATTAGCTCACGATCAGTTTGTCAAATGTACCTCCAACACTTTAAATTGGAAGATGAAAAGACCGGTTACCATTATTATTTACTTTATTTAGAAATGCATTGTTGTGCTATTTTTCAACGCTGAAATGTAGCAGTAAAGGCAAGTGTACGTTTCATTATCAAACAGGAAAAACATGTGGTTTAAGCGTGACAATTGTATTTCTCCGTCATTTTTAAACTTTGAAAAACTTACGACCGTTCAAGACGTTGTAAACTTTGTTCCATCCATAATTGTATTCAATCTATTGAAAGAGAGATAAAATAAAGATTGTTATATGTAAATTTCGTAGAACATCTTGCTAAAATACACTTTAAATCAAGGTCAAAGAATATTTTACTGGGTTAAAAGTCTAATTTATTTGAATAAGATCCAATTTCATGGCAGTAAATTATTATATTTGATGCCGACTGAAGGACTTGGCTGACAGACGTCTTAAAATTGTCGACACTCTGAGATTATGTAAAGACTGTTATCTTTTAAAACGTTTATGTTATGTATTCGTAATGTTTGCTCGTTCTATAACATCCCCTTTCTAAGTGGATAACTACTCTGTACAAGATTAAGTTGAAAATACTACTATCTAAATAAAAGAAAGGTATACTTCATTTGTATAGTAATGCAAGTTTTCAAACAGCAGTTACTATTGAGAGATTATAAATATTAGCATTTGATACTAAATTGTAAAGCGAGTATTTGAAGAAGAGAAGGAATCCCCCCCCCACAAATTAGCTTTTTTTCTTTGATTGTTTCTACTGCATATTTATCCATCAGCCTGTTAAATCGGTGTCGATTTGATCGAGCTATGCAGCAATTATTATATTTGCAAAACGTTATTGAAGTCAATGCATTACAATTATAACCTGTCCGGCAACGTCTATTACAAGGGCCAAGGGCTTAATTGTTACATCTAGGTGCCAAAACTTGAGTAACAAGACAAGATAAACTCAACAAGCATTCAATTTCGCAAAATATAAATTTCTTTAAATAACATATAAACCATAAAAAACTGAAATAATTAAATATAGCTTACAATATATTAATTCTTAGAAACTTATCCTAAATTGTACTATCAGTTTCACACTAATCCGAAAACTGTCCAAAGAAATTCCAAATGAAGGTTCCATCGTGATCATATATTACCGTGCTAGAACCACTGAAAAATCACAGTTCTGAATCCAAATGTTTCGACTTCATGGTAATCCCGTGAAAGTTGAACATCACTGAAGTCCTTGAAAGTTTCAAATGATCTAAACAAAATATTAAAATATTATTGTCCCTGAATAAATTCATATAATTTAATCGGTACTGCCAGTTTCAATTAAATGTTTTCCGCGATGTAATTCAAGCAAAACAATCATAAATAGATCACAATCCCCTCCCATCCCCATCCCCCCTCTCTCTCTCAGAGCTTAGAAAACTTAGGAATAGAAAATCGTTTAGCGTGTATTTTTCCTATATAGTATCTATATATGCACAAAATTTATACAATACTTTTTATTTTCATGATTATTATTATTATTATTATTATTATTATTATTATTATTATTATTATTATTATTATTATTATTCTCAGAAATCTTCACAACAAAGACTAGGCCATGTGCCACTTATTCTTCCATTATTCAGTTTAAACAGGTTAACCAGTTCTTATCCTCTCTGAACAGTTTGCAATAGGCTAGTCCGCTTCTTATCCTCCAAACTGTATGGAAAACCAAGGGCCACTGGTTCTAAAAATAGTTTTTATGACAGCAAAACTCGGGAATACCTGCACCTGTTATAAAAAAAAATAAAAAAAGAAAATATACTCTTGTATGGAAAAATGCCTTGGCCGCTGGATTGAATCCATTTAATGGACTTTTGGTTGGTGATATAGATTCTTAAAATAATTTTTTTATTAATGGTAGTAATTTTTTTTCTTTTTTTGTTTAGAAAATTGTTTATGTTTCTTTTTACAAATTGTTCTCGTAAAGATCAATCCGTCCAATTTGGTCTACCAATTCTCTAAAACAACAAGCCTAAATATTAGAGCGCACCAGACCATCCTTAGAGAAAATATCCATTTCTTTATCCTTAGAGAAAATATCCATTTCTTTATCCTTAGAGAAAATATCCATTTCTTTATCCTTAGAGAAAATATCCATTTCTTTATCCTTAGAGAAAATATCCATTTCTTTATCCTTAGAGAAAATATCCATTTCTTTATTCTTAGAGAAAATATCCATTTCTTTATTCTTAGAGAAAATATCCATTTCTTTATTCTTAGAGAAAATATCCATTTCTTTATTCTTAGAGAAAATATCCATTTCTTTATTCTTAGAGAAAATATTCATTTCTTTATTCTTAGAGAAAATATCCATTTCTTTATTCTTAGAGAAAATATCCATTTCTTTATCCTTAGAGAAAATATCCATTTCTTTATCCTTAGAGAAAATATCCATTTCTTTATCCTTAGAGAAAATATCCATTTCTTTATCCTTAGAGAAAATATCCATTTCTTTATCCTTAGAGAAAATATCCATTTCTTTATTCTTAGAGAAAATATCCATTTCTTTATCCTTAGAGAAAATATCCATTTCTTTATTCTTAGAGAAAATATCCATTTCTTTATTCTTAGAGAAAATATCCATTTCTTTATTCTTAGAGAAAATATCCATTTCTTTATTCTTAGAGAAAATATCCATTTCTTTATTCTTAGAGAAAATATCCATTTCTTTATTCTTGCTTAAACTGAATGACGGTGTTGCTCTTCTTCATTTAAATACACGATCGACTAAGTAACGAGTCGGCGTATATAAATATAAAATAATATTGTATACCCCACCTCTATTAGTATTCGGGTATCTAGGAGATGACCGCCCTCGATATAATTATCCGGTTCGAGTAAATATAAGTGGTGAAACTTATAGGTGGAAATGGATATAGAGATCTGAGCAGATATATAGAACAAACAAACACGAGCCCCCGTACATATAAACAAACAATTTAATCAATTACATAAAACAACTATCTGAAGTCATTACATTAAAATTATATCAGCTTTAAGAAACAAAACTTTCTAAATTTACAAAAGAAAGCACAAATGGATTAAAATAAAATAACCGATCTGTTTACTGATAGATTTAGTTCATCATAGGATCGAGTCTTGTATGATTTCATAATCTGTTCTTCCTTTTGCTCGACTTCCACTGTAGCTATTTCGGCGCTTGGGTCTCCTGATTCCACTCTCAACAATCAGATATTCAGTATTTATACGTATTACGATTACGTCATAGGATTCCAATTTTCAGCTTTTTCGTCTCAGATTGCACTCTGAAGTTCCCTTTTAAGATTGTACGTCTAGGCTATTGTCTCCCCTTTTAATAAATATAGGGACAACCTAAATTTCCTGTTATTTATGATACCGGGGATTTCGCAGTATCCCTACTCGTTATCAAATATTTCTATCAGTAGTAAAATGACCCTAGTTTAGTCCAATGGCTAATTCGTTACGCATTAACTTCACTCAGTAATACAGACCACACGAGACCTAGCGGTTCTGAGCCCGCCACAAGTAATCAGTTACGTCATTTCACACGAGAAATCTTTTAAATTAGGTGAAGTGACATGGATTCTCGTAATCATATAAGTAAAGTACTGCATTAAATTCTTAAAACCTAGTGTTTATGCAAACACGACAACAAATTAAACAATTTGTCAAACTTATCTAAAGATTAATGTACGACTTCCTATGCATACCTCAACATCGCTATACTTCAATAGGTACATTACTATACGAATGTATTAGACAAAATTCATGCAAAATACATATAAATTCAGAAAAGCGTTATATATATCGCATCAACAAATTATGTGGAATTGTCACACTACCTTTGCTGCAAACATCGATCCAAACAGTTCTTCTGATTGATTGGACAACACTTTTAAACGAGGGTGATTTCTTGCCTCACCCCTTTTTATAACCCGAGGCGCCTAAGTCGGGTCAGCTTGACCTGGTAGTTTGAGTAACAGAGTTTCTGCAATTTTTCAATTTTGACAACTTTACCTGAAAGTGAAGTTTACCGTGCCCCTAATAGTCTGTCTGGCTGCTGTTAAAACAATTGCTTTTCATTAGGATAGCATTACCCTCTCCGAAATGACATTTCGACACGGCAGTGCGACGATTGATTCGCGTCCCTTCTATAGAAATATAATTATTGGTTCTCTGGTCTCAGCTAATGGGTTCAAGATAGATCGCCAGAAATTAGCCCCGTCACAGACTATAACTCATATTGGAGATCTGAGATGGAACGAAAGACTGCAATCTCCAGAGGAATTCAACATTTTAACGGGTTAAAAGCTTTTTGTTTCGTTGTCCAAATTGTTACCTGTCATAAAAGTAGAGTGTTACTCTTGGTAAACTGAGCACATCCATCTTAAGGTTTTGTTTTCTTTAATACCCGTGACAATTGAGACTACTAACCATTTAATCGGAATAATTTTTATTGCCAACATATCAAAAATAATGTTCATAAATATGAGGGCATACACTATACCGCATCACGTGCATAATGTATAATATTGAGAAACCAGCAGCTACAGTAATATCTGTACATCAAAACAAATTATTAACTTTATGACTTTAAAAAAGCGTAGGAGACAAAGATTCTTTAGCCTTGCGAACCCTCCTGAATAAAGATATCATATCAATTAATCGCGTATTATTCTCTTCGAACCCTAATGCACGTAGTTCCATATTAGGCATTTATATAATGCAAGGATACAATAAACCCAGGCTGGTGTGTGTGTGTGTGTGTGTGTGTGTGTGTGTGTGTGTGTGTGTGTGTTTAGTATAAAATTTCGAATAAGCAGGGAACCTTAAAGTTGAAGATGGCAAGCATAGAAATTTTATCACATTTAGACCAGGGGGTATTTGAGGGGAAAGTCATTTCGACCTTTATTTTTAAATTTCTGCCATGTCAGTATTAAAACTCCAAAGGGGCCAGTATTCCGATTCAATGAAATTGCCAGGATTCTAAAACGGGTTTGAGAAAGAGACAGCTTAACTTTCGATCCTAGTCAAGTAGTCATTATTCAAAGGGAAAAGTTATATAACGTAGTTCAGAGATTCTGACTTGCGGAACAAATATTTATCTGAGAATGTTTTTTAGAAAACCGCTGCGTATGATTGACCGAGTGAGATTAAGGCGTACGTTTTGAAAATAATGGACATTTTAAAGTGACAACTTGGTCGAAATTCTTTAGTCAAGAAATTTCAAGAGAGAGAGAGAGAGAGAGAGAGAGAGAGAGAGAGAGAGAGAGAGAGAGAGAGAGAGAGAGAGAGAGAGAGAGAGTTGAATCCGTGAGAAGCCTTGAAAGAATAGTGCTTGCATCGTTAAAGAAGGGAGGGAGCAGGTGTCCGTCTTGCGAGAAAGACAAGGTTTAGTACCGGATGCACAAGTTCTGAAGTTAACAGCATTAAGGTACGCAATTCTAATTTCACCTAATAGTCTATTTTATTGTTTGTTGTATGCCACTGGTTGACATGACTAGGTTCCATAGTATGTATCTTTCAATCAATTTCATAGAAATGTGTTGATGCTAGAGTTATGCAATTTATTATATTCATTTTCATGGAAATGTGTTGATGATACAGTTGTTATGCAATTTATCTTATTCATTTTCGTGGAAATGTGTTTTTGCTAGAGTTACTTTGCAACTTGTCTTTCAATTGTACAGTTATTAGCTCATTAGCCGAATTAATTGCATGCGATCCAAATGTTCATAGGTGCACGATTTATAGGGTTATCTGAATAAATATGAAATAATGTCCTTTGTCTGTTAGGATAATACAGATTATCGTGAGTTAACGATAAGTACCTTTTGTATTTGCTTTTGTAATGGTTAAATAATTTGGAAGGGGGAAGGATCTGTGAATTTTATGAATAGTAATCGAACACATAACAACATACGGTACATTTTAGAAAGAGTGGTCACGTGGTAATTTAGGGCTAGGTAACTACCGTAGATATGCTTTACGAAGTGTCTAAATGGAGTGTGTTCTGAGTAATATAAATGAAGCGATTTTATATACATCTAAAAAGTGATACATGTAGCGATGTAGGGATAATTTTATCCTTTAAGGAAACACTTTTAAGAGGGAGAGAGGCTGAGAGAGAGAGAGAGAGAGAGAGAGAGAGAGAGAGAGAGAGAGAGAGAGAGAGAGAGAGAGAGAGAGAGAGACTTGGCCCGAAAAAAGAACAGAAAAGAGAGAAGTGACAAATGAGGTCCAAAAGGGGGACAGTGACGAGTAGTGAGTAGAATATAAGAAGCCCAAGAAGGACGAGGCAGTCAGAAAAGGAAGACACGAGAAAATAGGAACATTGGAACACAGTCCAAGGGAAGGTGATGCAATCAGTCGTGGACTTTGCTCTTTTTTCAACACTCGTTATGATGATGTAATAAATCCAAATTAGACACTGCTAATAAATTATGTTGATATAATTTAAGTTGAATTGAAATTACCATTATTTGTTTGATTAAATTTGTTATTTTTCTTGTTTAAGGGGGTTCGTAATGCATTATTGCGTCCCAATAATCTTGCCCAGTGAGTATTACACCAAACACAAACATCCCATCCACCCCTCTCACCTTAGGGTTGATTAGTTTAACAGTCACTTTTACAATCATAGGTCCAGACAGCGAGAAAAATATACATCTGGAGTCACTGAGGTAGAATGGATAGATTGACTGACCAGCCAAGAGAGAGAGAGAGAGAGAGAGAGAGAGAGAGAGAGAGAGAGAGAGAGAGAGAGAGAGAGAGAGAGAGAGAGAGAGATTCAATCATATGCCTATTTTAAAATTGATTTATTTAAAATATTTGGTTAGGTTTTGACAAACAAGAACAATAAAACATGATTGTAATAAACCTCAGATACCTTGAGTGTTATCTTCGCAGTGGCGTAGCGAGGGTGTTCGGAGTCCGGTGCAACGTTCATATTTTTCGCATATTCCCCCCGCCCCTCCCCGGCCAGGCGTAGCGGAGAGTATTTGACGCCCTGGGACAAGGTATACATTTTACGCCCCAGTGTCACTGAAACTGAAACAAAGAAAAACAGTAGTCAATACTGAATACAACACAATAATAGTCACATAGAAAGGCAATTTAAGGGTAACACATTTTAAATGTAACAACTACAACAAAAATGTTACCAACATTTAGAGACTTAGTCCAAATAGTCTTTATACTAAATTGATTTTTCTCGCCTTCATACCCGCAAATTTGTCAATGATAACATTAAAGTCTATTTTTTCAACTGTTTTCATTTCTACACTGATGAGTGCAAGATCCCAAAGACTATCTTGTCCCATAGATGCCCTTAAAAATATGCTGTTAACGTGTGGAGACGAACCATTGGTGAGTTGGAACTTAATGGGAAAGGAGGGCGCACTCTGGCCTTTCAATACACATCACACACCATACAGTGTCGTAGTACCGAATGACCTCTACATTATGCAACCATTACTGCTTCGAGGTGACTGGATAAGTACGTGTGACCCAGATTCAGCCTGAACCAGAGTTAATGTCAATCATCCAGACATCCTGGCATGGACTTATATACATCGTACGAAAATGGTGGAGGCAATTTACTTCAGAAGGATACACTGTAAGTTTAACATCACAAAAATAACTACGTACAAGAGAGAAGTCGTTACAGGTGTATTTGAGTGTAATACAAACACTGACTGGCAGTGGAAAATTGTTGGTGTACGAGTCCATTCAAGTTCTGTGCCGCCGCATCCAATGAAATTCACTGACCAAAATCACAGAAATATCTACTCGATTCGCCGAGATGTATATATGGTTAACATATCGGTACATTGACCAGCCAAGATGCTCTTGTGTGTACTATATATGTTTACATATCGTTATATAACTTTGTCAGATTTTAGCGAGTTTTTGTTGATTATGGGATTCGGTGAGGGAAAACAGTTCTCAATCTCAGTGATTAAATAATTACTAGACGCAGACGTCATTGTGCACACTATTCGTGAGACTTTATGGTGAAACGGACTTCTTTTCTTTGTTGTTGGGGGTTTAACCCCATTTTTCATCCCGTGATAGGCTTTACATGGCATCCAGTATAACTGGCAGAGTAAGAAGTATGAAAAACTCAGGTAAGAACCACCGACAAACATAATGCTACTGGAACATTTTCTCAAATACCCACATGGTCCGAAACTGAGATTTGAACCCTCGCAGAAAGAGGTGAGATGGCAGTTATAGGTATAGAATCAATTTAGACCACCCAGGCCGAAATTAATTACGTAAACTGGTCACGGTCAAATTACTGAATATAAGGAATTGTCCGGATATTTTCACGTACCGATATAATTGCATGCAACGAATGTCTACAACTGCGCTAAAGCTTGAAAATATACTCAATATGAATTCGCCTTTTTCAAATAGCTAAAACTAGAAATTCCCTGGTAATGCTTTATGCCGCAATGAAACCCATTGACATTTTTCATAATATACAAAAGGTTGTGCCCATGTATGTGATCGACTGGTTTTATTTGCATTATGTAGGTTACCGACAGATATACTTAGCATCTATTTATATACCACTCTCTTCATTGACAAGACAACAGATGTACTTACAAGCAAACTGCATGTTGTTATTGATTTTGTATTCAACAGTTTATGCGATATAAGGCTGGTCTATCGAATCAGTTGCAGGACTTTAGTCACCAGACAGGATTATTTTTTAATCAAATAAATATCTTTACCTAATTTTTTTTTAAATTCTTATTTATTCCGTTTATCTTAATTGGGGTAGGGATACGTAGTTTGTAGTACACGATCCTACAGGACTAATTTGTTTTAGAAAAGAAATGAAAATTAAATTTTAATTTGGCTTGGTATTCTGTCTATTCTATATTTGTTAAAGGGTGATTGACCGGCATGCAGTCAATTTTTGTCCATCCAGCATGTCAAATGGACTGGTATTTAACACCATGTTTTTCAAAATCACCCACTTGTATACCCATTAACACTTTTCCCTGCTCCAATAATCTGATAAAAGTCAAACCTTTTAAAATTTCTGTCCTGATGACTATTTGCCGAACTACATCGTCGTCTGAAGATGAATCACGCTGCGAATCAAACATTTGGGATTTTATAGGTAGCCCGTTGTTTAAAAACGCATTTGTAAAACTTCCCCGATATAAATCCATTGTACGACCATATTCTTATTCTATTTGTTAAAAACGCATTTGTAAAACTTCTCCGATACAAATCCATAGTACGACAATATTCTTATTCTATGGCACAATGTGCCATTCAATTTTTTTATTTATTTAAAAAAACAACATTTATTTTATGTGAATAGCGATGAAAATGGCTAGTTTCACGTTAAATTTCATCAACGATGTAGTTTCGTCTGGTCTGTCCAAAGATTGAAGATATTTATGAGGAAATACATATCTTCTTATCGATTTCATGTGGGTATCACTGGATGTAAAGGAGTTCAAGTTTGCTCGTCCTGCTAATAAGCAGTGACGTCATTTGGAGAGGACAGGGTCATCTGGCAAATGCCCCCAAACCCCGAATTTGCATGTGCTGTAAAATTGCTGTAACCTAGAAACGAAAAGTAACAATGCCGTCAGGTCTTTTTTTTACCCCCAGTCCCCGAAAAACTTGAAATGACGTCCCTTCTAGTAAGCGGCTATCCTATGCCGACACCACATGTCGTCTGCGAATTCGAACATTTCGATAGACGATTAGCTCTGACCCTACACCTTAACATAAATCATGTCAAAATATAAAAACTGGGGTGGAAAGGGTCAGAGAAAGCCCGAACTACTTTATGTCGAACAAGCTGATGGGATAAAAGAATTACCATGGCATTGGTGGTGGGCAACAATCTTACAAACCACGTCAATTGGTATTAATTTGCAGAGTTCGTTTTAAGAAACAAAAATTAGTGCGTGTTCCTATAATAGCTGTCTTAGATGAATTTGCAATTTAAAGATAACAAGGCAAATTACTAATAATTATTGACGACTACTGGCGATTAAAATAACATATCTGACAAATGAGAACCTGGACTCTGTTTTTCGACTCCAACACACGACTTTTCGCTTTTATTTTTGTGTCTGGTATGGTTTGATAAAATTTCCATCCAAACGGGGGACAGTCTGACTTTTATTTTGTTCTCATAAAAATAACCGCTTCAGTAGCATGGTGCTTAGAGCGTCTGCCTCGGATGCGGGTTCGAACCAGGCCGAATCATACCAAAGAGTTACGGGAGTGTTAATTGCAGCTGCATGGCCTGGCGGTCAGCATTGAGTGGTTAGTGTTATGACTGGTCTGTCTGGCGGTCAGCATTGAGTGGTTAGTGTTATGACTGGTCTGTGGCGTCAGGATAATGTGATTGGGTAGGACATGGCGTTACATGTCTGCAGCATGATGCCTCAGTGCTAGACATTTTTATAAACTGTCACACGGAATATATCGTAGAGATTTGACTGAATAATTTTTTCAAGCTACTTTAAAAATTGAACACGCCCACACCCACCCACACACACGCATAAAGGCATCGCAGATCTGCCTTTTACTAAGTGTGTATTTTCACAAAACCCACACATAACTGACACATAAAAGTGTCGTTATTGGATAATACTAATAATCACACTGGGAAATTAAAACAGCAATGGAAATGGAGCATTTCCTATAATCTTATAGAATTAGTCTTTATTGCTGAATAATACGAGTTCCCGCAACGTTCACCTACGTGTAATGCCTAAACTTTCTTTCAGAAATCGGTCATCAATTTAAGAATTTGAATAAATCTACCGCCTTCAAGTTGAATGAGACAATCCTGACTTTAATTGGTTTCTTTGTGTGCATTTTAATTGGTTGTCTAAAGGCATTTTAATTAGCTGTATATGTGTATTTTCATTGGTTGTATATGTGCATCTATATTGGTTGTCTATGTGCATTTTTTTAACTGGCTTGTCTATGTGCGTTTGAATTGGTTATCTATATGCATTTTAAGTGGTTGTCTATGTGCATTTTAATTGGCTGGCTATGTGCATTTTAATTGATTGTCATTGTGAATTGGCTTGGCTATGTACGTGTTAATTGGCTTGGCTATATTCATTTATTTTGGCTTGGCTATGGCATTTTAATTGGTTGTCTATTTGCATTTATTCTGGTTGTCTATGTACATTTTAATGGACTTGTCTATGTGCATTTTAATTGGCTTGGTTATGTACATTTTAATTGGCTTGGCTATGTACATTTTAATTGTCTTGGTTATGTACATTTTAATTGGCTTGTCTAGGTGCATTTTAATTTGTTAGGCTACAGTATGTGCCTTTTTATTGGTTTGTGTCCATTTTAATTGGCTTGGCTATATGCATTGGCTAGGCTATATTGATTGTTTTATTCTATGTGAAAGTTTGTTTCATATTGTTCTCTCCGCAGATTTAATGAAAAGAGAAGTACGATGTGGTATAGTTTAATCAATTAGTATCTACATGTACATTTTGGAAACGCTTTCAGACATTTAAGTGTGTTTTCCTTTGCAAAACTTTTTATGTACTTTGACTTTCATATGCAAATCTGAATTTAATGAGACGAAAGGAAACATAACAATTTAATGAGACGAAAGGAAACATAACAATTTTAAATACTGCTTAAATCTTAGTCCTGTTTATTAATCGCTTTGCAATGCGTTTACTTTAAACTACATTAATTGCTGTAAGACAAAGGATGGAAAGAGAAATATTAATCTTCTCTATTCGGTGGCACTTGTAGTTTTACTTTGTTAGTCTAGATGCACAGGTACATTTTTAATTGTTATCTTGAGCAATGTTTCAGTGGCTGTGGAAAGCATACAAACATGATTATGTAGAAAGCAAGGGTACAGTTTCCCTGTATACATGTGTGCTTCAGACTTTCTATTTGACATTTAAGAAATATTCCAGCACTCTAACTTATCAAAGGGAATTTTAAGGCAATTCTGACATAATGAAAGCGATGGCATTTGCGCAAGAACTGATTTCGTTTTTGTATATTTACGTTCTACTGGCATTTAAGTTCGGCCTGTCGCGTAGGTTTTGCTGCTTGTTTTCACGATTGAAATCTATTGTTTGCGTGTATCAAGATATCAGCGTGATCAAATGGAATGAAATCGAACGTTAGAACCATTTTGCCTCCTTTCTTCCTTTATTTTGAAATGAATTTATGTGGTTTTTCTTGTTTTAATTATGAAAATTGTTTTAGTAGATGTATATGTGCAATATACTGTAATAAATTTGGAGTATGTGTTAGTGAATTTGAGCCATGCTGGGGTCGTTAGTAGTGAATTTGGGTACAAGCCGAATGACTGTCCCTTTTTGTAACATAGTCCATATTAAAATTCCGCGGTGTATACAAGTATTGTGATTGAAAAGGCAGCATTTATGGTTGTAAATCAGTAAATTATAGAATGGAATCAACAAGTTGGAACTTGGTAGGTACCGTTTATGTGGCCATAGTGGAAAATGGGCGTATGTATATGAGCGTGATACGCCGGAAATTCTGTGGATTGACTGGCCTAGGGTCGCGCAGTTAAATATTTCCCAGTTAGTAAGGGAATACTAGTGGAATTTCTATGGCATGACGGGCTTGCGGTACGGAAATAGGATGATAATGAAGATAAACCATGCTAAAGTGTAGTTAATGGACGTTTGGGCAAGTTGTCTCCTCTGGGTCGCCAATTGATTAGAGCAAAGATTATTAGTTATAGCAGACACGTCTTTCTTTCCATTTTACAACTCAAGTTGTATGGAAGTCTTTGGAAATTTGGGGAAAACTGATGACTTCCAGCGTGACTCGCGCCAGGGTTTTGACACCGCTCGGTCAAGTGAATACCCCTGTGCGTGTAACAATACTTATTTCGCTTTATTAATACAGTCTCAGAATTGCTTGCAACATATATAACATAACCTTGGTGCCTAACCTAAAAGTGAGAGAAACGTTTGTCGACCATTTCCTTTGCTTAGTATGCTTAAGAACGATCAATGTCTATTACAGTTGTGTAGGAATACATTTAGTTCCAGACCATGAACATTTATGTTTGGACTAACGGAATGATTTTATATATAAGTATTTTATCCTTCTATCTGAGATAGATAGAAATAAATGAACTAAAATTCAGATTCATATATGCTCATACGCTTATTTGAATGCCTGGAAAGAAATCACACACACACACGCGCGCGCGCACACACATATATTGGAACAAGAAAAAGGTAGTGTAAACGGTCTCAATAAGGTAATGTTTATTTCCAGGTTTAATATTGCTGAGACATTTTTGGAGAAGAGTTTAAAGCACAAGGCCGTTCATTCAGAGTTTATTTTTGGACATTGTATTGATTCATATATTTTAGGGACTTATCACTTACATAAAAATAAATTGCTGTGACTTTAGGCTAAATAGAGGAGCTACTAACTTGACTGTATGACCCCACCGAGGGATATAGTCCAGAGGCAGTGGCGATATCTGATGATGTCATATTCCAAACATTAAGTGAACTGGTAACGGTTTGTTGAAATACAGGGACGTCATTTCAAGTTTTTCGGTAGGTGGGCTAAACTCGACGGGCTTGTTAATTATTGTATATAAGCTACATCAATTTTACAACACATGCAAATGTAGGAGGAAGAGGGGTCAATGCCCCCCCCCCCCAACCCACCTGCCCTAACTTAATGACGTCCATGTTGATATATAATGTACATAAAGTGTGTCAAGCATATAATTAGTATTAACCCTACGTCTCCACCGTCTCAGTTAAATAATCGCTGTTTGATTATTCCTCTAACTGTGGCAGGCAATTTTTTTTTTATGTTTATCCACATCTACATGAAGGTTTCTGCAGATATATCTTATGACTGGTCTTCGCAAGTTTACCCCACACGTAAAGCTTACGGAGAAAATACACTCAACGTTGTCTCACAGTTTCACCGCCTGATCAATATGTACAATACAGGCCACGTGTTTTTCCACATTCTTTCTAACTTAGGCCCAAATACAACCAGTATGGCAAGCAAGGAACAGTTTGAAAGGTGATCAATAAATGGTTCCAAATTTTCAAATATGCCTGTATATTTTCAATAGTCTGATATATTGATCTTTTTCAAAAGTCAAAGTTCATTTATTGCATATAATATTCAGATAAGTTCAGACAGTCAAAAGCCTTGATCATGCATGTGTTTTGCAATATATGGACCCGGTTTCTGGACTTATAATCTTTTTCCAGAATTCCTAATCTGATGCAGACACATGTGGCTCATTTAAACAGCACATCATTGTACTTATTTCCATGAAAATAAAAATGTAACCTTAATGTTGGTAATTTGAGCATCTTAGGCGATAACTAGTATTTCATCACTAAAAATATCCTCATTATTAGCGCTGTCAGTACCGATGAAAGAGTAAGAGAAGGAACATTTTTAATCGCTTTTTGCCCTAAGAATGCACGATTGTAAATTTATCAATTAGATTCCAACAAGACAATATAGTTTTATATATTGTGCCCAAATAAGATCTAAATTTCTTGAAACTCATCAAAACGTGAAACAGCCGATACAAATTGAATTTTAAAAAAGAATTCAAGAAGACAGTTTTTCAGAATTTTGAATTTATATGGGTTTTGTTAAAAATATAAAGCAATATGTACGCCGATGTACAAGGGGCATCTCCGTAAATTTGGATACAAAAATTGTGTAGCAAAATAAGATCATTAAAAACTAAATCACAAAGGTTTTCAACTGCGCATTGTCTTTTTGTTGACTACAAATTTTATTTAGCCACTCGTTGATATGACAAAGACAAGCATTAAGACAACCGTTATCTATGTCAGCCTTCAGGCACAACACTCCACTGAAGACGTTTTGTCCTTTCGTTTACTCCAATATTATTTGGTCACTTGCTTTCGGTGTTTTCAAAGCACATCTCCCAAAGTTTGTCATTTACTCATAGTCTGTACACAAGGATACTAATTGTCCAATCAAAATGACATATTAAAAAAATTAAGGTATCTGCATAGAGATTAAAGGACCGAAAAGGAAGACCTGTATGACATCCCTAAACATTCCAATAGGAAAACAAATTGCAAATTACTTAAGTAAAATCGATCATTAAACTTTGATTTATACCCTTATTATTTTGCTTTTCTTATGCCATTATAGTCTCATCACTGGACGTTGCTTATGACATTTTAGCCTCATCACTGGACGTTGCTTGTGCCATTATAATCTCATCACTGGACGTTGTTTATGCCATTATAGCCTCATCACTGGACGTTGGTTATGCCATTATATCCGCATCACTGGACGTTGTTTATGCAAATATAGCCTTACTCGAATTAAAGTTTTAAGTTTTTTCTCATTAACATGCTGATTACGCAAAAGTATATTCTTTCTGATATTCAAACTAGACTTCGGCAATCATCCAAAATAGTACAAATATTTTGTTGGTCTTGTCTTCATAGAACATTCAAATAGCTTGTATCAGCGGTACCAGCAGAATTATTGGGGGGGGGGAGTGGGGGTAAGGGACAACGTAGTTGCAAAACGAGGGGAAGTGCCTCCTCTATGCGATATGTGTGGGCGCACATGGTTTGTATTGGAGAGAGAGAGAGAGAGAGAGAGAGAGAGAGAGAGAGAGAGAGAGAGAGAGAGAGAGAGAGAGAGAGTTGGGTCTGGTTCGTGTGCGCTCTTTGTCCTGTTGTGTTGAAACCGCTCATATTGTCTTGTTTTCTTGTGTCTCTTTTATAGAAGTGGTGCTTACGGCAGGAAAACGGGATGGAAAGGCCACGATTCATCTGGAGAGAAAGAAAACGAGTGAAATAGACAAGAACAAAGTGCACCATGTGGCTGGCGGACCGTACAAGGGAATCCTCATTAATAAAACAGAGGACAGTGAGTTTCGTTTAGCATTTCTTCAGATACGTTAGGCCGGCCCAAGGAATTTTGACTCTCTGTGACTTTATGTAATGTGACACCACCCTTCGCCCATAAAAATATTAATTTGCATCTATTAAACACGAAAATGCTATGCAAACTTGTGCATAATCCACTTCATGGATAATATAGTTTGCTTAGCGTTTATTCACTTCATACGTCACTTCATACGTCAATGCACGTAAAAGTTATAGTCATTCCTTAAATATTAAACAACCTCAAAACTTCTCACAAGATTTGCATGAATATGTATTTACACAAACATTCGGAAAATATTTGTGGGAATCTTGGCTCTTGAAAAGGATTATGTTTTTTTGACCATTTTGTTTTTATAAAAAAAAATAAAGGTGGTAGTTTGTTCTTATGAAAGCTTTATCTTGTTCAATGGTTCAAGACCAATTATTGTCATGTATGAAATTATCACGAGAGTTGTTCTCATGTGAAATCCCTTTAGATTTAATATTATGTTGGCTTTAGCTTAGAATTTAAGTTTATTTTTACAATAAAGAAGTTATCAATGATTCTTGTTTAACTATTCCCTCCGAAAGTAACCGATTAGAAAACCCACTTTCTTTATCCGTGGAATAAAAACCAATGCTCAGTAATCTGGGCATCTGTGTGCCTCGTGACCAAATAATTAAAAATGATTGAAGACTGAAAGATGAATTCAACAATCAGCATTTAAAAGGAAGAATAAGTCTTATCTTGAATTTCGAGGAAATCTTTTCAAGCAGTAAAGCCCCTTAGTCACGTCGAGGGACTCTTGTTGATTTTCAAAAAAAGGGAGGGGGTGGGGTATCAACGATTTGAAACCTATGCCAAGATGAAACACCTTTATGTAAATGTTTAAAGAACGACAACCCATGTGCACATTAGTCTCAATATGTGCCCAAACCAGTGTGTGAGTAGAAAAGCTAAAAATGCGCACTGTATATAACATAGCAAGAAATTATTTCCCATCTCCAACTTCCGCCACAAATGTTTATTATGTCCCCTCACATAATACAAAATTTGTTTGGTGGGGCGTTTGATTTTGGGCCTTACTGTACTGCGCACCTATACCCACATCTACACCTACACCCCAACCACTTTGTCAAGTATTTAAAGTGTTATCTTTCATTTCAGATCTGGAAGTGGCTGAGCCACCTGAAGGACGTTTGGAGTTTCTAGCCTACCTTGTCAATCAGGACAAAAACAATGAACCCATACAGGTCAGGAGATCACCATGGAAATAAAGACAAATACATGGTTTAAAACTAAAGCGATATTTAAATTAATTAAAATGAATGAATGCCATGTCCAATTATACAAGATGAATTATAGCAACAAACGTATAATTCCTTTGTCTACATTTCATTTTTTTGTTTGATATAAATAATACAGAAGAAACAGTTTTTCAAACAAAATGAAATACTTATTATGCTGTTGAGCGATAGACCATTAGTATATATTTCATACCAATGGATAGGTGGAGGAAGGGGTGGGTGTCAACATTGTAGCAATACTGGAAATTTATTAATTCTCAGTAGGTACCAATCATCACAAATTGAATTGTTATTTAATAAAATCAAATTGGAAGAGCCATTCTTTGGAAAGAATACAACCATTTTTTAAGTCTAAAAAGTTGATTTGCAAATAATTTAACTTTTGGCTACTGCACAAAACTAAATAATTAATTTACGGTACTTTGTTTTATAATTCACAGATTTATCAATTTGTGTACTATATTGTTAGAATACATAGTTTACCATTTTCAATGCAGGATTACTGGATCTTGAAGTTCTGGTTTCGCGGTAAAGCAGATGGCCTTACAAAAAAAAGGGCATTCACAGAGTACTTCCAGGATCTCATGAATCCAACCAACTTCCCAAAGAGTAAGTGCCAAACATGTTGCTTCCACTTAAGTTTCCAATACAGTAAATATAAGCACTTAATGGTAGACTCTCTGGACTTCAGATAAGAAGACCATGTTTTTAGGATCCTGGTACTGGACATTTCTACTGAGTCAGTTTATACCTTGCTTGCTTCAGTTCACTGAGTTATAAATAGGTACCTGCACCATGTAAAGGTTTCTGGTCTGGTCTGGGGTGTACCAGTGTCCAAGCTGGGGTGGGTGGGTGGTGGGTCGTTATTCACACTTCCAGTTACTTCATGGAAACGCTGGTGAGTGCTACCCAATTGGACCGTGGCTAAATTATGGTCTAATTTGGACCAAATACCCAGCTGATTTTAACCATGCGAAATATTATGTAATAAAGACAAATAAGACGAATAATGGAACATACTTGTTTAATTTTATTAGTCTTTCCTGTTTTTACAAATATAGTTTATTATTACATGTATAATTAATATGAGTACAGAAGATTATGTTTTTTATTAGGATTTTTAACGTAGCTTTAACAATTTTTCAGTCATATCGCTACAATGTCTGCAGTGAGGCAGTTTATAGTGATGTCTAGCACTGGGGCATCATGCCGCATACATGTAGCATGATGTCCCACCCAGTCACATTATCCTGACACCAGTCCTAACACTAACCTCTTAATGCTAAGCGCCAAGCGAGGCAGCAGTTAGTATCATTTTTGTAAGTCTTTGGTATGACTCAGCCGGGGATTGAACCAATGACCCCAAAAGATTAGGTAATATAGATAAATGATAATGTACTACACTTATAGTATACACTGGGCTCTGGCTACTGCAAACATATTTCTACTGGTAGCATTAGTTATAAACTGGGCTCTGGCTACTGCAAACAGATTTCTTCTGGTAGCATTATTGATACAATGGCTTCTGGCTACTACAAACAGATTTCTACAGGTAGCATTAGTTATACACTGCATCCTGACTACTACAAACAGATTTCTACTGGTAGCATTAGTTATACACTGGATCCTGGCTACCACAAACAGATTTCTATTGGTAGCATTAGTTATACACTGGATCCCGGCTACCACAAACAGATTTCTACTGGTAGCAGTATTTATACAATGGCTTCTGGCTACTGCAAACAGATTTCTACTGGTAGCATTAGTTATACGCTGGATCCTGGCTACAACAAACAGATTTCTATTGGTAGCATTAGTTATACACTGGATCCTGGCTACTACAAACAGATTTCTTCTGGTAGCATTATTTATACAATGGCTTCTGGCTACTACAAACAGATTTCTACAGGTAGCATTATTTATACACTAGACTCTGGCTACTGCAAACATATGTCTACTGGTAGCATTAGTTATACACTAGGCTGTGGCTACTACAAACAGATTTCTTCTGGTAGCATTATTTATACACTGGACTCTGGCTACTACAAACATATTTCTACTGGTAGCATTAGTTATACACTGGGCTCTGGCTACTACAAACAGATTTCTTCTGGTAGCATTATTTATACAATGGATTCTGGCTACTACAAACAGATTTCTACTGGTAGCATTAGCTATACACTGGATCCTGGCTACTACAAACAGATTTCTACTGGTAGCATTAGTTATACACTGGATCCTGGCTACCACAAACATATTTCTACTGGTAGCATTAGTTACACACTGAGCTCTGGCTACAACAAACAGATTTCTACTGGTAGCATTAGTTATACACTGGGCTCTGGCTACTACAAACAGATTTCTTCTGGTAGCATTATTTATACAATGGTTTCTGGCTACTACAAACAGAATTCTACTGGTAGCATTAGTTATATACTGGATCCTGGCTACCACAAACAGATTTCTACTGGTAGCATTATTTATACACTGGACTCTGCCTACTACAAACATATTTCTACCGGTAGCATTAGTTATACACTGGGCTCTGGCTACTACAAACATATTTCTTCTGGTAGCATTATTTATACAATGGCTTCTGGCTACTACAAACAGATTTCTACTGGTAGCATTAGTTATACACTGGATCCTGGCTACTACAACCAGATTTCTTCTGGTAGCATTATTTATACAATGGCTTCTGGCTACTGCAAACAGATTTCTACTGGTAGCATTAGTTATACACTGGATCCTGGCTACAACAAACAGATTTCTATTGGTAGCATTAGTTATACACTGGATCCTGGCTACTACAAACAGATTTCTTCTGGTAGCATTATTTATACAATGGCTTCTGGCTACTACAAACAGATTTCTACAGGTAGCATTATTTATACACTAGACTCTGGCTACTGCAAACATATGTCTACTGGTAGCATTAGTTATACACTAGGCTGTGGCTACTACAAACAGATTTCTTCTGGTAGCATTATTTATACACTGGACTCTGGCTACTACAAACATATTTCTACTGGTAGCATTAGTTATACACTGGGCTCTGGCTACTACAAACAGATTTCTTCTGGTAGCATTATTTATACAATGGATTCTGGCTACTACAAACAGATTTCTACTGGTAGCATTAGCTATACACTGGATCCTGGCTACTACAAACAGATTTCTACTGGTAGCATTAGTTATACACTGGATCCTGGCTACCACAAACATATTTCTACTGGTAGCATTAGTTACACACTGAGCTCTGGCTACAACAAACAGATTTCTACTGGTAGCATTAGTTATACACTGGGCTCTGGCTACTACAAACAGATTTCTTCTGGTAGCATTATTTATACAATGGTTTCTGGCTACTACAAACAGAATTCTACTGGTAGCATTAGTTATATACTGGATCCTGGCTACCACAAACAGATTTCTACTGGTAGCATTATTTATACACTGGACTCTGCCTACTACAAACATATTTCTACCGGTAGCATTAGTTATACACTGGGCTCTGGCTACTACAAACATATTTCTTCTGGTAGCATTATTTATACAATGGCTTCTGGCTACTACAAACAGATTTCTACTGGTAGCATTAGTTATACACTGGATCCTGGCTACTACAACCAGATTTCTTCTGGTAGCATTATTTATACAATGGCTTCTGGCTACTGCAAACAGATTTCTACTGGTAGCATTAGTTATACACTGGATCCTGGCTACAACAAACAGATTGCTATTGGTAGCATTAGTTATACACTGGATCCTGGCTACTACAAACATATTTCTTCTGGTAGCATTATTTATACAATGGCTTCTGGCTACTACAAACAGATTTCTACTGGTAGCATTAGTTATATACTGGATCCTGGCTACAACAAACAGATTTCTACTGGTAGCATTATTTATACACTGGACTCTGGCTACTACAAACATATTTCTACTGGTAGCATTAGTTATACACTGGGCTCTGGCTACTACAAACAGATTTCTTTTGGTAGCATTATTTATACAATGGCTTCTGGCTACTACAAACAGATTTCTACTGGTAGCATTAGTTATACACTGGATCCTGGCTACTACAAACAGATTTCTACTGGTAGCATTATTTATACACTGGATCCTGGCTACCACAAACATATTTCTACTGGTAGCATTAGTTATACACTGAGCTCTGGCTACAACAAACAGATTTCTACTGGTAGCATTAGTTATACACTGGATCCTGGCTACTACAAACAGATTTCTACTGGTAGCATTATTTATACAATGGTTTCTGGCTACTACAAACAGATTTCTACTGGTAGCATTAGTTATATACTGGATCCTGGCTACCACAAACAGATTTCTACTGGTAGCATTATTTATACACTGGACTCTGGCTACTACAAACATATTTCTACTGGTAACATTAGTTATACACTGGGCTCTGGCTACTACAAACATATTTCTTCTGGTAGCATTATTTATACAATGGCTTCTGGCTACTACAAACAGATTTCTACTGGTAGCATTAGTTATACACTGGATCCTCGCTATTACAAACAGATTTCTACTGGTAGCATTATTTATACACTGGGCTCTGGCTACTACAAACATATTTCTACTGGTAGCATTAGTTATACACTGGATCCTGGCTACTACAAACAGATTTCTGAGGTAAATGACAAGTATAGCTTTATGGTCCACTGTGGTGACATGTATGGCATTATAAGCTACTATGGTAAGTGACATGTATGGCATTATAATCTACTTTGGTAAGTGACATGTATAGCATTATAATCTACTTTGGTAAGTGACATGTATAGCATTATGATCACTGGTAAGTGACTTGTACAGCATTATGGTCCACTAAATAAATAAATAGTGATTTCTTTTATCAGTGGAAGATATCATAAAGACTGCTGCACATCCTCTGCAATAAATTAGATTATTCAACATTTATATCACTTTTTTAATGATCAAACATTCACCTAAACGATTAAAATATTCCTTTTTTCATAATGGTACATTGTTAGAGTGAATAGCCATAGTATAACTATTAATATAATAATTAATTTATGTAAATTTGTTTTTTATTATTATTTTCATTGTTTTTGAGCAGATGTCACAATTACTTCAAAAGAGGTTTCTTTTTCTCCTTTGAAACTGTTTCAGAAAAATATTAGTTTAGGAAGAGTAAAGTTGCTATCCAAATGTTTGTTTTCCATGTGGGAGAGCGTTTGTGGAACAATAACAATAATGATGTGAACCAGCAGTTTGTGTTTGCAATAAAAAAAATGATTGTCTAGTTCCAGCACCAATGAAAATGAGTATACATGAAAATTATTTTTAAACCTCACTGTGTTTAACTTGCATACAAAAACTGAAAATGATTTCTCCCTTTCATTTAAGACTATGTAGGTTTTATGAAGAAAGCCCTTGTGTTGCTAAAGAGTTACACCCTTATTAAAAGGGTTGTGCTGGAAGTAGAGCAATCCCTTCTTGGGGCTCCAGAAGACTCCCTACCTCCAATTAGTAAGTACTCTCTGAAAAAAAAGCAAATAATAGCCGTTTCATACTCAGAATGAAAATAGATTTCCTAAATTTTCTCAAATTCCTGAAACATTTACAGTTTTACGTAGTCCTTGACTTTCTTAAAATTTGCCTAAAACGATTTGGATAAAGACATGCTCCCACCACCACCACTATTCATGTATTTTAAGTTCAATAATGTTTTTTCTTTAAAAGAGGGCAATTGCATCCTTGATTGATTATGTAATTTCTTTTCCATGAAGTCTTTTTTAAAAATAGGAACAATTCTTGATTATTCATGTAATGTCTAATTCAGAAAGTAAACTTGAGTAGATATGTTATTTTGTCCTCATAAAGTTCTTTAAACCTTTGATCAAAAGAGAGAGAGAGAGAGAGAGAGAGAGAGAGAGAGAGAGAGAGAGATTTGAACTTTTACAGTTAATCATTTAAAGTGTAAAATTACTGAGTTTCATATTTGACAGGGCCAATATTATCCTTAAACGATTTCTATTCCAGAAAGTTTTGTGTCTGTTTTTACCAATGACACATTCACCTATCGCAATGTGCCAGAGATTCCAGTAAACAATAAAACCTTTCTGACCTTCATGGTTATGGCATCTGCTGATGCCCATATAGCTCTGTCCGCTGTATATGGAGACGTGGACCGCAAGACTTATGAAATTGTTATAGGTGCAGAGGGGAATACCAAATCAATGATAAGAGATGGTTCCATGGGAAAAGTACAAAGTGAAGCCCTAACAATAAATGTACTAAGCAAAAGTGAGCTTCATTATTTCTGGATCAGTTGGGGTAAACATTATGTGGAGGTTGGTCGTGGGGCACAGTATGGACATGGGAAATTTCTGGATTGGAACGTACCACCCAACAGGCAGTTTCATGTAAACGCCCTGGCTGTGGCTACAGGATATGCATCCTTTGGACAATGGGAATTCGCTGAACTTTTTGGTGAGCATTTATATATGAATGTAGAATGCCATACTGAAGGGAAGGATGATTCTGAATGAAAGATGCTATGTACATATAATTTTAAACCTAATTGAGATTGATTGTTAATGCATACATCTAGAAATGAAAGTAATTTTTTAATTACTGCACTGCCAGTAAACAAAAGGACACATTTTTTAAGCTCCAGGGAATGTTTTGTTTTTACTATGTTTAATAAATGGAGCAGATTTTTTGAAATAAATTTATTTTACTATCTTCAATAAAACATTACAAAAGCAGTTTATAAGAGTTATGGACTCAATAAAGAGACATATACTATTCTGATTTTGTGGGCTGTTCTCATACCATGGTAACAGAAATAACCAAGGTTTATTTTATTAAACACAACTGAGCATGACAAATTAAAAGTCGCTACAATTGTCCAGTTTTCCTCATTCTTGTATAAAAATAGTAAAGTTTGTTCTTATAAAACTCCTTTTCTTTCAGATCCAGACAAAGATTTTGGCAAAGATGCCAGGAAAGCACGTGTCAAACTGTCACTGTTGTGGATTGCTCGTAAACAGCGCATGCTGCAATATCTGGAGGAAGCCTATCCTAATACCATAGACATCAAAGTACTTCTGCAGTAAGAGTGATTTATTCTGATTGATTGATTGATTGATTGATTGGTAGATTGATTGATTGATTGATTAGTTGGTTGTTCATGGCACATCAGTATATAAAAGACTATTTAGTTTAGTTTAACCATGATTTATTGACAAACATTCTAAGAAAGGATTAGAAAAAAGTTTATAACTGAAAAATTCAATTTATTTAGTGCCTTAGATTATGTCCCGAGAGACACAATGACATTTAACATGAGCTGATCTAAGCACAATACCAACCCATAACCCACTTATTACTGATCAGTCATACTAACCAGTGAGCCACCACAACATTGGCAAAACCTCCATTAAATTTCGAGCACTATAGCCAATATGAATTATAATATTTTTAGTATCATCACATTTGTGAGAATTAATCAAACTCAGAAGATTCAAGAAATGAAATAATTAGCAATATGCTTTATGGCAATATGCATATTCTTGAGAAGATGTTTAACTACATTTGCCCAGAAAATAAATCCCTGTAAACATGATTTCATTTATATTATATAAAAATCAATTAATTTGTTGAATATTTTTTAAACAGCATCTTAATGGGAATTCATTCATTCAATAGCTGTAACAATGATGGCTTCTGCTGTACCATTTTTAAATAGTATAACCATTTACCATTTTCATGTTTACATGTTCAGTTTAACAATACCATTTTAAAAGTCAGGTAAAATTAGTGAATGTATGCTATTAGTAACATTACTTATTTGATACATCAATTTGGGACAAACTACCTGTGTGTCTGGCATACCCCAAATAGCATGTGCAAGATTCATTATGCTCAGTGCAATTGTGAACACATAATAATGGGTAGTTGCTTAACTTTAGTCAGTCAATGCTTTGAATTTCATGAAGGTAATGCACTGCTTGACTGATAATGAAAGAGTCAAGTTTTTGTAAAATTAATGGCAGAAGATGTTTGTTTTTGTTTGCATGATCAAACGCTCTGCCAATTTATATGAGTTGAGTGCAGTGAATTAAAAGGTAATAAAGATTTGTTTATTGACAAGAAGATGTGTTTATTATCCAAGAGTATTTTGCCAAAGTAACATACAAAAGCAAAGATTACTGTTTCAAAGCATAACTTTCTCAGCTTTGTAAATCAGTTAAAATTAAATAATTCAGACCTTACCAACTTAAGGGCAGTTCGAGAGTAAAGTCTTGTTTTACCAACCTCCACAACAATGATCACATATTGTAATGAGAGAGAAAAAGATGGTTTACTGTAGATTCATGTTTCACTTTCAGACAGAGTCAGATTAAACCAGCAGACATGATTACCGCCATGATAATGCTGAAGGACTTAGAGAAAAAGAGCTTAATCCGAGAGGTGGATGAGGGACGCTGGCTCCGTATACAAAGTGGGGGTTTCACTCAAACTGATCATGGTATTTGACTTTTAAGAAGTGTGTGACACTGTATTGTCCCCTTATTATAATCTTGTCCTGTGTAACCATATCTGTTATAGTTGAGGCTGCTGTATACAGGTGTGTGTAAAGGGTCATCTAGTAGGGGTGGGGTTCTTCCTATAGACTTTAACAAATTATGAGGAAGTTCCCCTGGTCTGTATTTAGAATGTTAAATTATTGACAATATATTGGTAGCTACGAGCCCCCAGCCAGCAATGCCGATGGTTAAATTATAAAGAAATACAAAGATAGAATTCAAACAATAACAATTTAATGAAATGATAACTTTAAAAGATATTAAATTAATCACTGTCTCTCCTGACCAAGTGAATGCCTAAATCATCATGTGATTCCACAGTGTGAGTAAGATTTTCCCTTCTCCTTGTGAGTTACTCATCTATTTCTCTTTATTCTTCCTCTTGTCTTTCTCTCCTTCCTTCCCTCCTTTATCTGTATCCCTCTTGACAGTCCCTCTACTTCTGTTTCCTTTCCTCTGTATACTCCCTCTTGTCTTTCTTACTTCCTGTTCCTCCCTTCTTCTGTCTGTAACTCAAAGCTTCCTGATTGAAGTTTACAAGGCATTAGCATAGGGTCATAAAATCCTACCTCACACTAAATCAATAAATCGAACCATCAGCTATGGCTGTACATTTTTGGTCGCGCATGCGCACACATCGAAATTCCCACACACTTCCGCAGCTTACAAAATGGCGCAATAACACAATCTCACAAATAATTCCAAACATCCATATACCGAGCCCTATCAGTATATACATACAAATACATCAAAATATCATCGTACTATAAGATTACTACTACGATTATATATCTGTCTATACATTTATACAAAATCGCCCCCAAATCAACTATTCACATTCAACTTTTTACATTGCAACCAGTTAACTCAACAATGGCAAAATATACCATTATGTAAACAAAGGTGCTGGTCTACCATAATATAACTACACAAAGAATTATAATATTTAATTCTTACAGCGGCTAGCAAACCATAGGATTCTTCACAAATATCACTCGTCTTTTCAAAAGGCGTAAACGTAATAATTCATGAAATAATATGCACACATATTACTAACAAAGAAGAGCAACATAGTATCTCACAAAATAAGGTAAAACATAATAACATCATGAAATAAGATGCAACGAAATAACATCATAATCAATTGTAAGCAAATGTACTAACTAGCATCATGAAAGAGGTAAAATACTACGATCATAATTAATTATTCATACTACGATACTAGTACTATAAATATACATACGACAATCCTTCAATTAACTGCAGTCGTATCAAGCAGAAATCAAACAATACATCACTGACCTGATTGAAGCTATCCCACTTGATTCCCAGAATCTGGCGCCAATTCACGACTGGCAATACGGAGCCGCTAACCTCTGAACATAAGCCCTTATTTTTAGCGCACTGAATAACTCTACCTACATCAGGTTATTATCTCAGGTTCAAATCAAGGGCCCACCCTCATCGCATTCTGATTGGATGACTCTTGACTCGGTCAGTCGTTCTAACTGTCAATCATCCAGCTGTCTGTCTGTAGAAATTGTTACAGTCTACCTAGGCGTCGGCCATCTACCTTTTGATGTGGTCATAAACTTCAAACCTCCTTGAGATGTTGTGAGGACGCACTCGCGTTCCCGTTCTCGGGCTAACCAAAGACCATCTTACGTAAGGGGATTAGCTAACTTAGGTAACTGGTAACATCAAATCGTGGTCAGTCAGAATTACAATTTATACATGTACAAATTACAAGGGGGTCGGGGTAAATTGTGACATTGTGCATTATAAACAAGGCATCACAATTTTAAAATCCACATTTTAAAGCAAGATGTTTTAGGTGAACTTATTTGATATGGGTTACAGCAAATCCAAAACTAAACAAATTTACATATAATTTAGTATCAATTTAAACAATAGAATTCCCACAGTGACCTGTGACCATTTATATGTTTAAGCTGGGAGTATATTATACTGAAGTGCCTTATAACAATTCTATATGTAAATACATTACTCCCTCATTATGATGCTGTCCATAGGATCCACTGTATCATCTTTGAATGAGGGCCTCTGAGTGGCCGAGTGGTCTAAAGCACTCTTTGTTATGGATCACTGCCATCTCACCTCTATCTGAGTGGATTTGAGTCTAAGATTTGGCCAATGTAGTTATGTGAGAAAGCTTGCCAGAAGCTTCTCATGGGTCGTTGCTTGTTTCCGGAGGTTTTCCCGGGTTCTTCCTCTACCAATAATACTGGCCGCCATGTATAGCCTATCATGTGCTGAAAAATGGCGTTAAACCCTACAGCAACAACCTTTGAATGAAGTACTTTATAATGATTATCACATAATTTTATTTAATTTTACCACAACTTAAGCTATTGTTCTCAAAGACATTTTTACCGGAACACAAAGAACTGTTTTATAAATAATGGGTCTTATAGTGAAGGAGTGCTTGTATATGAAAAATTTGGATTTAAAAAAACTGGATTGTGTTATTTATTTTATTCTGCTTTCTCTAAGCTGTGCTGAGGGCAGTGATGTGTTAACCAACCTTTCACTGAGAAAAATTTCAGTAAATGTACAAAGACTCGATGAACTCAAAGACTTGATGAACTCAAAGACTCAGTGAAATCATTCGTAAAATTACTCCAACTGTAAGCATCTTACTCTGCAAGTAAAACTATCTTATATCTTGCTAAAAGAATTAAAATGCCAAATATCATTTTTGAACATTTCCTACTCTCTCTGTGTATATCACATTAAGTACACCTGACCACCAAGTGAAATCTCCAGGATTTATATGTTTAGTTAGGCCTAAGATACACTCTATTGTTATGTAAGCCTTGATATGATCACATACAGCAACTGTTTTATGTGTATAGACACTCTTAAAGCATACATGAGTTACATCTAAAATAGAATACAGGATCTATCAGAAGTTCACTAAACTACACTCAGCAGAACATTAAAGCATGATTGAAACATGAAACAAATTGTTCATACTTTATATTGTTTAGTGGTGTATTTTTTTAGACTTATACTTACCATATATATATATATATATATATATATATATATATATATATATATATATATATATATATATATATATAATACACCAGCGGATCTAGGTCTGTGCAGTTGGTTAGGAGTAATCAAGATAAACCAAGACTGGCAAGTTTATTATGCTAAGGTAGATCAGGACCTTTGCTCTTCACCATTTGACTGGACCTATAAGCATCTTTATTTGGTATATATGCTAACCTTCCTATCATTGTACCAAAATATGTGAAAAACTTAATTAGCATACAAAATGTCCGTAAGTTCTGAAAACAAAACTACTGCTGCATATACATCATCTAATGTATTTTGTATAGAGGTCAAGCTTGTCAAGGACATCTAATGTATTTTGTATAGAGGTCAAGCTGGTAAAGGACATCTAATGTATTTTGTATAGAGGTCAAGCTGGTAAAGGACATCTAATGTATTTTGTATAGAGGTCAAGCTGGTAAAGGACATCTAATGTATTTTGTATAGAGGTCAAGCTGGTAAAGGACATCTAATGTATTTTGTATAGAGGTCAAGCTGGTAAAGGACGTCTAATGTATTTTGTATAGAGGTCAAGCTGGTAAAGGACATCTAATGTATTTTGTATAGAGGTCAAGCTGGTAAAGGACATCTAATGTATTTTGTATAGAGGTCAAACTGGTAAAGGACATCTAATGTATTTTGTATAGAGGTCAAGCTGGTAAAGGACATCTAATGTATTTTGTATAGAGGTCAAGCTGGTAAAGGACATCCCACAGCTGACAGGTCGAGAGCAGCCAACAATTGCAATTATCACATCGCTATACTGTGAGAAACTGGCTGTGGATGCCATGATAGAGGACAAGGTTACCTTTGTTAAATACAAAACTGAAGGTAAGCTGAAGGTTACAGTTAAATACAGTAATAATGTTTGTAATTCAAATAACTTGAATATCTGACATCACTTGAATGACTTTCTCAGTCTTGATGGAACTCTTTTTATATGTACATTCTCAGATAATTTATAATTACTGAAAATGAGAAGTAAAAATGTTGAAATGCAAAACATCACCATTTTGAAATTCTACTGTGTGTTTGTGATGTGGGGGTCATGTTACTATGGGACAGACCGATACATAACCATAATTAATTAATCCATTAGTTGAAAAAATTACTTATCTTAAAAATTTGAGACCATTATAATTTTTGGAGGAGGTCCTGAGAAAACAAAATTCCAGTCTGTAAATAGCTTAAAATATTCTTCCTCTGATTTAGGGAAGATAAAACAAATTAATTGATTAGCTGAAAAAGTTACTTATCTTTAAATTAAATGGTTCCATTTGGCGCATGCCACATCCAGCATCATGATGTTTCATTCAGGTTTTTCACTAAGGTGGCAAGCTCATCTTCACTGCCTGCCAGCCCATCAATAACATCAAAGCGTAGGTTCATGATGCTATGCCCTCTAATGCTGACTGTCCCACAGTGGTTTTCCAGGGCTTTGCTCATGATGTGCTCTAAGTAGATGTTGCAAAGCGTGGGTGACAGGAGACAGGCTTTACATACTCCAACTGTTGTCTTGAACCAGTCCCCAAAAGAACCTTGAGCAATTACAGCACTGGTAGCCTTGGCATACCAGTGCTGCTGGTATTGGTCAACTTTTGACCCATGTTGTACTTCTTCATTGTGGCCCACAATGTCTCATGCCACATTCTGTCAAAATCTTTTGAATTGTATGAACACATGATAGATGTCTTGTTGATGTTGCAAGTACTTTTCACACAGAACCCCGAGATTTAATATTGGTTATGTTGTGCTTCTTCCACTCCAGAACCCTGCCTGTTCTTCAGCGATTATTTCTTTTTTTGTGTGGATTCAGTGTCTGTTCAAGATGATCTTCAGCGTCACCTTACTAGCATGACTGATTAAACTGATAGTTCTGTAATTTTGGCACAGTTGGATATTGCCTTCTTTGGATAGTATAATAATCAGTGACTGGGTCCACTGTGTTGGCCATTTGCCTGTCTGCCAGATCTTGTTGCAGATTTTTGTTAGTAGCTCTATCACTGATTCCACACCATTCTTGATAAGTTCAGCTGGGAAGTTATCTATTCCAGCTGCCTTCCCATTCTTCAATGCTCTTATTGCTGACTCTACCTCTTCTTTGAGAATGGATAAATCATCATCATTTGTGGAGTTTGGAACATCAAGCACCTGTGGGTCTCTTGTGAATGGATGGTTGTAGAGTTCTTTACAATACTCAGTCCATCTTTCTGCAATGTCACTTTCTTCTGTGAGGCATTTTCCATTTTTGTCTTGAATGGTACTGACTCTTGGTTGCTTCTGTCTGGTGAGATCTTTCACAATTTGGAATGCATTTTTGCTGTTATTCTTTATCAGGCTGCTCTCAAATTCTGTGCACTTTTGTCCAATCCAATCTTCTTTTGCTTTCTTCAGTTTTTTTTAATATTCTTTTTTATTTCTCAATACTCCATTTCCTGTGTTGTGTGTCTGGTATTTTTAAGGTCTCTTTGTGCATCACACAGATTCAGAATTTCTTCTGCAGCCCAGGTTTTTATCTTTGGGCGATGGAGGCCAATGATGTCCTTGGCAGCTGTTGTCATGACTATGTTGAAAGTGTCTGTCATCACTTTAACATCAACATCCATCACGAGGAGTGGAACAAATTTTCCTCCAATCGTGGATTGGAATGACTTGCATATGTTAGGGTCATTGAATTGTTCAAGGTTGAATTCGAACCTGATTTTCTTTGGCTTGTTAATTTTCTTCAACCTCACTTGGAAGTTCAGAATCACGAGGTCATGATCACCCCTAACATCAGCACCTGGGAACGTTTCTATTTTTGTTCTACTGATGCCAGATTGGTAACGGTTTTGAACCAGTATGTAGTTGATCTGGTTTTGATGGGTTCGTTTTGGTGCACGCCATGTCCAGCATCATGAAGCTTTATGTTGGCCCAGGGTGTTGGCTAGTACCAAGGTGTTGTAGCTTTTGAACTTGAGCACCTGACCCCCTCTTTCATTGGTAAGCTCAAAAATGTCCACACTGATCTTTTTCCAGTCTTTTGGAGCATCTTTGCCAATGTTGGCATTCCAGTCTCCTTGGATGATGACAATGACTTTTTTACTTACCATGTTTAAAATACCCTGGATTTTGTTGTAAAACTCCTATTTCTCTATCATCAATCATTAGTTGGAGCATAGACTTGATTAATTGTGATGTTAAAGGGAGATGCTTTTAGGGCTTTCCATCTAACTTCACAGAGTTCGGAATGTGCCAGCTTAGGACCATTTTAAAACCATTAGTCATGGTAAGAATTCTTTTAGTGAGAAACATCATTTTCATGCATGACCAAAGTTCAGGAAGAGTAGCAATAGCAAGATTTTCAAGATGGTTACTGTGGTGGCCATATTGGATGTCTGTTAGTAGCACAAGTGTCATACAGAAACAACTATAACTTTTGGAAAATGCATATTTCAAGTTTCATTGCAATCCTCCACATAGTTTATCAAAAGATGGGATAGCAAACTTATGCAGATGGATAGACAATGGACAACAGGACAGATATATGTCCAGCAGTAAAAAAAAATGGGAGTAATATTTCTAAAAATATTTTCATTTTCTTGCAATTTACAGTGTACTAAAGTTTACACTACTTATGTTTGAAAATGAAAATGGATTGTACCAATGTACAAAGGAAAATACTTGCTGTAAAATATATAAAATTATTTATAATTTATATATAACTCACTCCCAAAGCAAGTCATAATTGGAAATAGGTAATACTATCAGTATGAGTGATAAAGTGCATAGTATTCGATTGAATGAAATGTAAACTTTAACATAACATTCGTCCTGCAGTTACAATGTAAAATCCCATCTTTTATAATTCTTTATTTGAAAACCAAACCAAGTCTCCCCAGTTTGAGTTGGCACATGGTTTGATTATTAATTTAGAATGAGAAATCTGACTCATAATGGTTGCTATTTTTTAATAATTCTTTGCTATGCCTGAATTTATTTTGTCACTTGTTGATTTAAATTCATCTGTTGAAAGCTTGGCGTTTACATACATTTGCTAAAGTCCATTATTAAAAGATAGTTTATATGAAAATTGATGGCAATATTTGCTGACAGAATCATACCAATTACAAAAGCTTTGTAGTTACATCTGTTGACCTACCACTTAGTTATATTACAAACTATCACAAAATTCAATTATCTATTAAAGAGAAAAATAAACATTAGACAGACTTTAAAGTTACAGGTTGACTGCTTGTGATTATTTTAACATATTTGTAAAAGATGTATAGTATTTTAATAGCAAAGTGTCCAAGCAATCCAAATCACTTAAATATGTGTAGGATTTTAATAGCAAAGTGTCCAAGCAATCCAAATTACTTAAATATGTGTAGTATTTTAATAGCAAAGTGTCCAAGCAATCCAAATCACTTAAATATGTGTAGGATTTTAATAGCAAAGTGTCCAAGCAATCCAAATCACTTAAATATGTATAGTATTTTAATAGCAAAGTGTCCAAGCAATCCAAATCACTTAAATATGTGTAGGATTTTAATAGCAAAGTGTCCAAGCAATCCAAATCACTTAAATATGTGTAGGATTTTAATAGCAAAGTGTCCAAGCAATCCAAATCACTTAAATATGTGTAGGATTTTAATAGCAAAGTGTCCAAGCAATCCAAATCACTTAAATATGTGTAGGATTTTAATAGCAAAGTGTCCAAGCAATCCAAATCACTTAAATATGTGTAGGATTTTAATAGCAAAGTGTCCAAGCAATCCAAATTACTTAAATATGTGTAGTATTTTAATAGCAAAGTGTCCAAGCAATCCAAATCACTTAAATATGTGTAGGATTTTAATAGCAAAGTGTCCAAGCAATCCAAATCACTTAAATATGTATAGTATTTTAATAGCAAAGTGTCCAAGCAATCCAAATCACTTAAATATGTGTAGGATTTTAATAGCAAAGTGTCCAAGCAATCCAAATCACTTAAATATGTGTAGGATTTTAATAGCAAAGTGTCCAAGCAATCCAAATCACTTAAATATGTGTAGGATTTTAATAGCAAAGTGTCCAAGCAATCCAAATCACTTAAATATGTGTAGGATTTTAATAGCAAAGTGTCCAAGCAATCCAAATCACTTAAATATGTGTAGGATTTTCTATATTGTCTTGTGTACACTGAGTTCATTATTCAGCCCAAAGTAAGGATCATGACACAGATGAGTATGGGAAAAATTACTCTATCATTAATTGCTCATAATGGAAAAAAATACTAAAATCACTAATTGCCAATAATAGGAAAAAATATTATATTACTAAATTGCCCATAAAGTGAAAAAGTACTGTATTGCCCATAATGGGAAAAGTACCCTTTTACAAACTGCCCATAATGGGAAAAGTAATCTATTACAAACTGCCCATAATGGGAAAAGTAATCTATTACAAACTGCCCATAATGGGAAAAGTAATCTATTACAAACTGCCCATAATGGGAAAAGTAATCTATTACAAACTGCCCATAATGGGAAAAGTAATCTATTACAAACTGCCCATAATGGGAAAAGTAATCTATTACTAACTGACCACAGTGGGAAAATTACTCTGCCAATAATTGCCCATAAAACATTAGCTGAATGAGTATTTAAATATTTACCAAATTTGTGCACATTTGAGATCATATACTACTCTCATCAGATACACAAATAATGGCATATGCTGATGAAGAATTGTTTCAGAATGACACAGTTACTGAGATCACAGAAAAGTTGCATATTTGATTTAGAAAAGATTTTCCAAGTTCTTATGTACTGTTCACTAAATTAAAAAATTGACTTCATAGGACTGGCATTGCAAGTATTAGAATTCTAGTAATGTTATCTTGGCATTGCAAGTATTAGAATTCTAGTAATGTTATCTTGGCATTGCAAGTATTAGAATTCTAGTAATGTTATCTTGGCATTGCAAGTATTAGAATTCTAGTAATGTTATCTTACATTATTTAATAAGAACAAAGCCACAGCTATGTCATTTCCTGCCGTCTGTCTCAAAGTTCACAGCAAAACAGTACACCATGGGAATAAGTGACATCATAATGTCAATTTTAAAACCACTAATCATCTTAGAGAACTCTTCATTTGCTGTATACAATTTCCTAATTGGCTTCCATGGTGTCAGAAAATTGATAATTGCCCCATCATGATATAACTGTTGATTTGATGATGTGTTGTTAATCCATTGCTCTACTGCTTTAAACCTTGAGCATGTGCATTGAGAACAAAACTTTCTATTCACTAAATGTTTTATTTCTGTATAATGACTTGCAAGCAAGACGCAGTTATGTGGGTGAGTACATTTTCATGAGAGCTGGCATTTTAGGTGTATATGAGCATTTGATTGATATCATTTCATACATATACTATGACAGGCTTTATTGTACTGATGTAAAACCTGAGAAAAAATTAAACAAATTATTAAAATTATTTTAATTTCAAAAAGAGTGAATAAAAATGTCTGTATTAAGGTACATGTATTCTTTTAAGATGATCCATTAAACGAATTTTATAGAATGAAAACAAAATTTGGGATAAATAATAATTGGTTTTTAATTGCTGATGCCTGAACAATGTATATGTATAAAACTAACTGTACATCATATCAGTGTGCATGAAAATGTAAATTCATTGATTTTCTCTATTCACATGTACATGTTTTGAAATGCACTTGAAACACAGTATTTCATTTTCTATTTCTAAATGTATAGTTAAAAAAAATACACAATTTGATTTTATTTTATCACTTCTTAAAGTCAAATTTATCATTATTATTTGATCAGACAAAAAAAACACCTTTTATTATACAGACATTAGTTATATAGCTTTTCCTGAGAGTGTATTTGCCTCTTGGTTTCCCGTCAACTGCTAAATATTTAATTTGTTTAGCTACTAATCCTCAAATGTGTTGCAATTGTATTGTTTACCTTTTATGTTTTGATATGTAAGTCAAAGTTACATACATGCATTTCTGAAAAACAAATTGGTTTGGTTTACATGAATAAGGAAATAAATGTATAATTAACCGAATCAGGATCAACAAAGTTTGGGTCGGTAATAGTTTGTTTAGATGCCCAAAAATGGTGTCTGAAACAATTTTACAACTTTTATTAAAACAGTTATAAATTTGGCCTAAAGAGGTGGTGACTTTCAAAGAAATATGAATGAAGTTTTACTCGAGTTTAGAAAACAATTCAACAAAATTTGCATAGAAATGTTTTGATGAGATTTTATTTTTGTCAATTTGTTGTTAATTTCATAAAGTTCTGCCTTTGCAAAATGACTCTAAATGCATTGTCTTTTGGTATTTTTTCCAAAATACTATTTTAGAACTGCATGCATGTTGACTATTGTTTAATGTTGACCCTGAAAACATGGCAGTGTCATTTAGGTCCCTTTCTAATTTACAAATTCCAAGTTCTACAACTAATTCAAACTTTATATGAACCATTTTTTTTCTATCACCCTATTTACATTCAGATTTGTATATTCTAACAAGTGACTTTTGTTAGGTAAATTTACATAAAATCTTTTTTACTCTAGTTAAAAGTTTCAAAAAAATGTAACAATTCTTAATTGCCATGTCTATATTAAAGTGTGTCTTTCAGAATAATTTTAGTCATTATTGACTTGGTACATTCCAAAATTATTGCCATACATTGCTTCCTGCACTCAATATTGACATGACAATAAACTTTTTAAGTTTAAAAAGTAAGATTTTTGAATATGTAAGATATTTAAATAATTTAGGGTCTGGGTTATATAACAAGTTATCACATGTAAAAAATTATTATTTAGCTATGAACTTTCAGTTTGTATAGGTCACTCATGATATTATAAATATTAGCATTTCCTCATAGACTGAATAATTGCACGATTCTTCATTAGCATTATAATATCAGTCATTATAATGTAGATATTATCAACAATATAAAAACACTATTTGATGTTGAGGAATATAACAGCACTGGAATACCATTTTATTCGTTAAAGTTTTCTCAAAATTCATATATTGTAGTTATTTGTTATCAAGACTGGTAGACATGATGTTGTCAATTCCTCACTTCAGTTTTTTTTGTTTTGTTATTATAGTTATTTGTACACAATGAATAACATGCATTTCTTTCTTATTGGGGGTGGGGGGAGGTATAAATTATCAAGATTTAAGAGAACAGTATTTAGATGAACCATGCTATTCTACTCCATCTCAATAAGATGTTTATAGATGTCAAAATAAAATTATTTTGTCATTCACCGAGTTGCATTATGCATTTACCATTTCTTGTGAAGATAAGAAAATACAGTAATAGTATTAACACATAATGTATATGCATTCTTTATTGATGTATATTGTCTATGTATATATTATGGTAATTGGGTCTAGTGAATTAAATTACTCCAAAAATTCTGACTTTATTTCATAATAAATCTCCAGGATCTTGAATCAAGCAAATGAACACTATAATGATGTGTCATACAACCTGATACTAGAAAAATTGCAGGGTAATGGTGTTAATCTGCATAACCAGTTAGACAATAGTTTCTAGTTCTTAGTATATTAACTCATTCAACAATCTTATTTGGGTTGTAAAACACAGCTTTCTTCTGACAATATGATGGCTTTTCATTCAGATGTTTTTGTTAAGGTTACACTTCAAGGTGACAGAGCCTTATAGGAAAGCACACTGTCAATATATGTTTATCCATCAAGCTGACCATCAGGCCAGCAGCTGACCATCAGGCCAGTAGCTGACAATCAGGCCAGTTTCTGCATGACAATTTCACTGGTTGTTGTTGTATTTCAACCAAATATGGTTTGGAGTTTTATGTAGATTATACCAGATTTTAATTTTCAGTCTTCTTAGTTCTTAGTTCATGGAGTTTTGTCTCTTGAAGCCATGGGGAGAGAAGCGATTCCTTTTCCTAATTCTCAGTTATTTTGTTCACAATACAACCTTACTTGGAATGGTGTAATTTCAACTAAATTGGTTTTGCAGCTCTTTAAAATCTAGAACTAATTTGTTTTCTAGCACTTCACACCATTGTTTACCTTAGTTGCCAGTATTTCTGAATTTGGATGTCAAAACTGTGCTTAAGATCTGCAAATATGACATACTACTGATTTCATCTCAGATGATTCTGATCACCAGATTTCCAAAATATATTTTACCGAGCTGTGACCCATGATTATCCCTGTTCCTAACTTGGCTTTTCACAGCATAATTTGCTGTAGATTATAAAGATAGTTGGAATTCCACCAATTTCTTTATTCTCACAAAACCAGAAACATGTTTTATTTTTAGGATTCCATAACTTCATTTACTTATTACCCAGATTGCTATTATTCCTGACTTTGATTTCCACAGTACTATTTTACTTTGATTTCCACAGTACTATTTTACTACAGTTTGTTGGATTTAATCAAGATTTGAGTTCTAGCCCCAACTGCACATTTGATTAACTTTGCTAACCAACATAAAGTTATCAAAGATTGTTCAATTTTGAGAAGAATCTGGCTTGGGAATAAAATATGATCAATACTCAACACTTAAAAAATAATCATCTCCATGCTTTTATCTTTTGGTTTGGAGATTTTATTTCTTTCACAAGGATACAATTTTTGTTTTAAATATAATGATTTCTGGCTTATTATTCAACAAGAAAAGATATTATACCAAAGAAAACTATGAAAAGTCAGAAACATTTTTTACTTTCATAATGCATTTTTACAAAGCTTAAATTAGAAATATAACTGATACACTGAAATAAAATCTACATTAATGGCATTCTGGCAAAATGTTCATTCTTGTAAAATTCAAAATTTACTTTTTTGACTGTAAAATCATGCAAATAAAAAAAAATCTTTCACTGACAAAACCAGGGAGTTCCATTTACTTGGTACATATATATATATATTAACGCCTAATTCCTGGATAATCTATGACAAATCTGGTATGAAACTCTATCTTTAGAAAATCTTTAAAGAGTTTTATTCCAGCTTTTTTCCCTGACTGACTGTCTCCCATCGCCAAACTTGGTTTCTGCATCAGATCTTTATCTAGGATTGTGTTTGACATGCAGCTCTAAACTAATCGATTACAGCTGTGTTTGACATGCAGCTCTAAACTAGTCGATTACAGCTGTGTTTGACATGCAGCTCTAAACTAGTCGATTACAGCTGTGTTTGACATGCAGCTATAAACTAGTTTATTACAGCTGTGTTTGACATGCAGCTCTAAACTAGTCGATTACAGCTGTGTTTGACATGCAGCTCTAAACTAATAGCGTACAGCTGTGCTAGACATGCAGCTCTAAATAAATTACAGCAGAGTTTGACATGCAGCTCTCAGCTAATAGATTACAGCTGTTTGACATGCAGTTCTGAACTAATGTGATTTAAGTTTTGCTTTGTTTTCAGATGTCTCTTTCTCATGAAATTTATTGTGAAGTTGCTTTATCATTACTTGTTCCAACTTTTGTTTTTTTTATTACAAGATCAAGGATTTTAAGCAAAGTTTCTCTAGATTAAAACTGGTAACTTGTTTGCAAGTTTGTTTGCCTCTATTTTTGTCTCATCAATTTTTAGACTTGTGGCCAATTTTTTGGGATGCACCCCTTCTTGATTCCACAAAATTCTTGTTTTAGGCTCTGCTGCACAAATAAGCAAGTTGAGCACTTTTTGATGCAGCCACTGCTAATAACTATAGTTTAAAGAATACTGTAACTTGTTGGATTTTTTTAACTTCAGAAGCTGATTCATATACAAACTTGCAATCAATAATGCCAGTTTACATTCTATATGCATACATTTATTTATGACAAAAAGCCTATTAATATGTTTTCTTTAGAAACATTTTATGGTTGTTAAGTTATGGGAAAGCTGTTGACATGGAAGGTAAATCTCAATGAAATCAGAAAGGTGATTGATATGGAATATAAATCTGAATGAAATTAAAAAGTAATAAAATGACTGAATAATTGAGTATCATAAATTTCTGCAAATTCATAAAAGTAAAAAAAATTTAAATACCAGAATATCAACAGGTTTTTCTACACCCATCACAATAATATTCTGTCAGTATAATCAGAATTTGTATGACTTAATTTGTAATTGCCTAAATGGATATTACAGGTGAGTCTCAGGTGTACACTGTGGGTCAAATTGGGCGATTCAAAGTTGTTAGTACCAAGCTGTCCAAAACCCCAGGTTCAGCGCAGATTGGAGTGATATCAGCCGAAAATACTGTCACAAGACTCTTGGGTAAGATACATAGTAGGCCTTCCTCTTTTATGTGTCTGAGTTGTTTCTAACAAGATATTAAAAATGTTTTACTCTGCAAGCTGGTATATCGAGTGAGTTTTGTTACATGAAAGAAATTATAGCAGTGAGGTTTGTTGATGTAAAGGATGATCTTGTCTACATAATACATTACTGAACCATTGTAATATGGTAAAAAAACATAAGAAGTGTGGATATTTTAAAATATTCCTGTTTCAATTACTCTTTCTTCAGAACATTTTGGATAATTAGAACAAGCAGTGTTACCATGTATGTTGGGATAAAATTCTGTGAGAGATTCTCAAATGCATGAAAATAAAGTATTTCTTTGCCATAATGCTTTTCATGGAAGCCATACAAAAATCACTGCCTTGTAGGAGAGACAACCTTTTATTGAGGTAGTTTATACGTATTATTACTATTAAATATTTTAACAAAATGGGATCCATTACTATGCCTGTTTTATAAATGCGACTTGTTATGTTTGGTGTACCATAATAATCAAATGCACAATGTGGCCTCTGGCCTATGGAGACCATGAGCATGACTCTCACGGACTTGAACTTCTGTGCCAAATATGTGAATCTCTAACAGGACACACCTTTTTTTCCATGGAATGTGTCCTTGTGATACTCATCATTTTCCACCATGATGTTTCACTTTTTGTAGTTTTGGTCAGCCACAGCTCGAGTGTGGAATGTATACTGGTTAGATATAGGTAAACATGGTGTGACGTATTAACAGTTAATTTTTCTCTGATGTAACTGCTTCAAAAAAATATTTTTTTTAATGTGTGTACACACCTGTGATTCTAGGCGAAATATATGAATGAAGTCTTCATATCTAGAATTCCGAAAAATACATTAAATAAAAAAACTGGACAAAGTCAAAAATGTCATTTGAAAAAACATGATTGCAGATGGCAGTGTATAGTATGAGTTTTTGAACATTTACTGAAGATAGTTTCTGTCTAATGTGATCTCACAAGACTTGAGAATTTGATTCAGATATGAAGAAAAAAAAATTCATTCTCCAATCCATTCTTTTGAAAGTGAAAAACTTGTGAGTTTATGTCACGGATTCTAATTGTCTGAGGACTCCTGAGTGAAGAGTCCAGAAGTCCTCATCCTGAACACGTTATGAGTCTTGTGTTCATGCCGGAAAGATACATAGCGTCTTGTCACATCAGGGTGAATACCTTGGGTATATAACACTGCACCAAAGGTTTAGCTGAATACAGCAACTAATTCTGAAGTTACATGACTTTTAAATATTAAAGACTGGGCCTTAATTTTGTTGCTGCTGCTTCTACCAGAAAAGTGATGCACATGTCACACCATTCAGAAACAAGATGAAACCCATAAAACATTGTACATTTAGAGCACTGACACCTGGAAGACATGTAATCACATATTTGTTTCACTTTTATGTCTAATAAATGAGATTCCATGGTACCGTGCCATCTAACAGTAGAGGCTTCTGTTATACCATGTCACAATTTAATACTGCTAGGAGTTATTCACTGTGTAATATTCACGTTATACCATGTCACAATTTAATACTGCTAGGAGTTATTCACTGTGTAATATTCACGTTATACCATGTCACAATTTAATACTGCTAGGAGTTATTCACTGTGTAATATTCACGTTTTCTTATGTTATTTTATCATGGTAACAAAAACAAACAAAATTAATTTGAAAATTATGTTTAAAAAAAGGCAATTAAATATTGTAAAAATACAGATTTTTTTTATATCTTCACACAGGAACATTTAGCAAGGTGGAGCATGTGCTTCTAGTGGGAGTCGGCGGTGGTGTTCCTCACTACACAGACTACTCCAAACATGTTCGACTTGGAGATGTGGTGGTTTCCTTGACAAATAACAAGAATGAACCTCTGTACATCCAATGTCAGAAGGTAGAGAGGCTTGGTAGTGCTAATGGTTACACTTACAATACAAGCTGCTGGGACTGTGCAGACAGAACACTGCAAAATGTAGTGAGCAGTTTAAGGCAAATCACTGATTCCTCAATTCATGCTATGAAGCCATGGGAACCCAACATTGAGCAGGGATTAGAAATCCTCTGCAGTGAGGAATCATACTTCCATAGACCCTCATTAAAATCAGACAAATTATATTACACTAAGCCAGATGGAACAACAATACAGGTGGACCACCCATTACCAACAGGCCATGCGGCTTTAAGTCACCGAGATGGTCAACCAAAGATTCACTATGGTGTGATTGGAACTGGAAAATTAATTGCAAGAACAGACAATCTGAAGCGAGACTTTGCCCAAATGAATGATGTCAAGGCTTTTGATGTGGACTTTTCAAGTGTTTTAGATTCTTTGGAAGGGAACAGAAATGAAAGTTTTCTGATCATTCGTGGAATAGTAGACTACCAGGATGGTGTTAAGAAGGAGTGGCAACCCTATGCTTCTGTTGTTGCTGCAGCCTATATGAAGTCACTGATAATGGCGATGTGAGAAGAAATCAGAACCCATCAGCGAGCTTATAAACAATCAAAAACTAGACTAGAACTAGATTTGCTTGAATATTATACACTTAACATTTTTTTAACGTATTTCTCTCTAGAAAATTGTCACAAATAGACATTTATATCTTTTTTTAAAGACTTCTAATAGTTCATACACGAGCAGTGGATGTGTACATATTTATGTTATGCATTGGTGAAAAGAAACAAACACCAGTAAGAGCTAATTATGATAAATATCTTTTACACCTTTTTGATTGGCAGACATCTCTTCATGCTAATAGTACTAATAACACATGCACAAATTTTAATTAAAATAAAGAAAAATCAATTTTTTTTTTTGCTTTTTTTGTCATGGATGCTGCTAATGTTTTTTACTTTATGATTCTGCAACTCTGATCTCCATTCCAGTTTCTTGATATAAATGAAAGCAGATGTGTGCCTCCATGGTCAAAGATCAATATTCTAATTTTGATCTTTCTCCAGCTAATCAAAACAATGCAATCATATTGACACCTTATAAGAATTTTATGAAGACCAGGTATTTTCTGCAAAAATACAATATTTTATGACTTACAAACTGATGCAAGACTGTAACCACTAAATTTTTGAAGTCCATTTTACATATTGTTACTACACGGAACACAGTCATGAACAACTGTATCTATGCTAAATGTTTGCCTTCATAATAAAGTTAAAATAGCACTGTTTTCATCTTTAACCTTTTTACTGTTTCTACTTAAACTTAAGAGAAGTTTGCTTTGTCTGTGGCTTGAGAGCAAAATATTGTTTCTTGTAATTTGTACCCTCCAGTTCTTCAATGGAGCAATGCTGTCCTTTATAACCTGAGAACGGTAAGTCCTTGTATTGATATGAAAAGCAATAATCATGTTTATTGGAAGACTCAAATTATGTTGACCATCCAGTTTGTCAAAATCCCTAATTTGTCAGTGCCAAAATCATGCATTTATCTAAGAGGAACTATCATACATGTCTTATTCACATCAAATATGCACATACATGCCATCCCCTGATGATAAAAAAGCATAATCCAAGTGGTCAAAATGTGAAATCCAGACAAAAAAAAGTGTAATCCACATATAACATACTAAAATTTAAAAAACAATGATTTGTTTGCCCCCCTCATCTTTTAACATCACTTAATGTTTCAAGTTTTCATAAGAAGCACTTTTAGCTTTACACACACATCAACTAGAATCTATCTTAACACTTAAAGTGCTGTTGCGAAAATAGTCGCAACTTAAGTCGCTTTTGAGGTAAGCAACAATGTACACATCCTATTGCTTCAACTAGCAATGACTGCTTGTAAAACTATAAATGATTGGTTTAAAAAGGCCCCGAACAAACTTGTGGACTATTAAAAACTTTTCTTAGATGACGAGTTATTGCATCTGATAGTAGATCAAAGATATCGTAATGCAGATTAGAGTTCATGGGGAAGACTTGAAGGGAAACAGTCGCATGAAGAAATGGCTGCCTGTCACACCTGAGCATCTAAAACTTTTTTGAAATGATTACAGCAATGGGTTTGGTATATATGTTTGATCTCGATTGCTACTGGGCTACTGATGAAATGATATCAACTGCATACTTCAACAAAAAATAAGTAAGGGATAGATTTCTAGCTCACACAATCAGAACAATTAAGGTGACTCTTTACACAAAATTGGCCCAATGATTGAGAAAAAATGAAGCCTTTGCTGAGGTTTAATCACCAGATATGAACCTTGGTTTTAATTATATTAGAATAAATAACAGGTGAAAATTTTTCATGAACATTAATTACTGACTGAGGGCTGGGTTTAAACTTACCTCTGACATTCATGGAGTGGATTTTTACAAAACTGTCACCCTTCCTTTACCTGTGATTTTCACAATTTAGATATAACATTGTGACAGACATAACATGTGCATGGCTGAACTACTAAGGAACATAACATTTCCTTGTTTTGGAAGGTGGATTTATCGAAAAAGCATAATCTATATACGTTTACGTGTAATTCAGTGATAAAAGCGTAATGATTACACCAAAGGCGTAATGGTTGGCATGTATGTATGCATGTATAAATGAAGAGAATGAATACAGAATTTTAATCTTTGCCAAAGTTTAATAATTATCATGATTATTAACAAAAAGATTTCTGGTAATACAAAGTATACACACTATCTTCTGGCATGTATATATAAACCAAGACATGTACATGTTTTGAATGACTGAAAGAATTTCATTTCTAATTTTTTTAAATTCTGTTCTCGTTTCAAGACTCCTGCAAAGACATGTTTATCAATTACATTCATAGATAACAGTAGCATATATAATGCTGTTAAAAAACATCCACACCCAAGAAATTAGAAATAGTCAATAATACTCGTCATATAATCTGTTGTCTACTTTTATCTCTGCAAGAATCATCTATTAAAAACACTCAGCTGTTTTTTTTTTCCTCTACATTGTAACACACATCCTGGTCCATGTTCCTGTTCAGCTTCTTCTATAACCCTGTCTATATACAAGTCTGAATTTTGTGCCAGTAAAATGTCACTCTCAAATGCATTTAAACTCATTGATATTGAGTACTACAACAAACATACAACAATTTCCAAGCAAAATATTTAACCGAGTTTCCATCAATATTTCATTTTCTTATAACTGCCATCATCATCCTGGTCATTTTTTCTTTTCTGAATAATATTCTGAATTTTCTGCCACTGTCTATCTAGTTCAGCTTTCTCATCTTTTGGGCCAGCTCTCCTAGTCTTGCGACCATCAGCCATCTTGACTCCATATTGAAATGCAGCCCTGAAAAACACATTAAAGTGCAAATTGAAGCTAGAAACAAACAATGACATTTTCTGTGGATCCTGGAATACTCTGTCAATTTAATATCTAATGCTGATGAAAGAACACTAATTATTTGTACCTTTCTGAGTAAAACAGCAAAATGACATTGAACACAGTAACATTATCACTACTAAGTCCTGTCCTTGATGTAACAACTTATGGTTCAATGTACTGTTTCTGACAAAACAAAACATGTGATCATTGCCACTTGTTCTTGGTTTAAAATCAAAAACTCAACCATTACTTAATTGTATTAAAATTAAGCTCAAATATTAAGAAATAACTTACTTGTTACATATTTTTCTGAAACAAAATCTTCCCTGCTCGATGATTGTTCTTACCCAAATATTAAGCAAAATTAAATTATACTGCGTAAATCATCTTTTAAAATGAACAAATAAGTTCTGATAACTTATAACTAGATGAAGTCGCTGATAACTGAATATATATTATCCTACTAAAGCTAGTAATTCAACATATCCAGATAAGTGGTTATAACAAGGATAATCTCAATGACAAAATTATAAATCAAGACCTGAACTGGAACTGGTGACTTACTTAGGCATAGCCTCCTTGTTGGCCATATAATCACTGTACTCCTCCTGTGTGTCAAAGTCCCAACGGCCGACTGGTCCCTTCTTGTTGCCCTGGTCCATCTTAGTGTAGTCCACTTCATCATCTGAATCATCAATAGCATCTGCTGCCTCCTCCATACTAAAATATAAGATTATGTTAGTTTCCATTGCCTACTCCATACTAAAATATAAGATTATGTTAGTTTCCATTGCCTACTCCATACTAAAATATAAGATTATGTTAGTTTCCATTGCCTCCTCCATACTAAAATATAAGATTATGTTAGTTTCCATTGACTCCTCCATACTAAAATATACGATTATGTTAGTTTCCATTGCCTCCTCCATACTAAAATATAAGATTGTTAGCTTCCATTGCCTCCTCCATACTAAAATATAAGATTATGTAAGCTTCCATTGCCTACTCCATACTAAAATAAAAGATTATATTAGTTTCCATTGCCTGCTCCATACTAAAGTATAAGATTGTGTTAGTTTCCATGTTATTTATGATTGTATTGGCTTCATATTCAAAATCAGTTATTAAACAAATCAGATAGCTGAATATAATATCACAAACAATCCTCATGCATTGGGCTTTTGCTTAGACTAGTCACCTATTTAAACAGGCTGGATAGTGCATTGGGCTAATGACTATATTAGTCACCTGTTAAAACATGCTGGATAGTGCACTGGGCTTTTGGCTACATTAGTCACCTTTTAAAACATGCTGGATGGTACATTGGGCTTTTGCCTACACTAGTCACCTGTTAAAACATGCTAAACAGAGCACAGGGTCTACCAATGCACTGTGGTGTTACATAAACTTGGCTTTAGTTTTTGTTTATGTACATGCTTGAATTTTTTTAGGTGCAAGTTTGAGACGAGTCAAAATACTATACTGCAATTTTACAAGAAGATATCACAGAAAATGTTAGCATACCCAGGATAGCATTCTGCATAGCTGTCTATTTCAGTCTTGGCTTTAAGCTTCTTAATTCTCTCTTCTTCACGTTTGGCACTGGCTCTAAAACAACAGAATTGAAATTAAAATTGGTTCTTGATGAATAAAACAACTTTCAATATAAATAACTGCCATGATAATAGTCTGAGTAAAAATTATTGTCTGAAGTTCATTAAAAAATCTCTTTCCACGAGTTGTCTGCTCTGGTGGGAATTGTATCCATCCCAGATGTGTAAGGTCATGGATTCAGACCCGGCTGAGTCATACCAAAACTTATAAAAAATAGTACTAACAGCTGCCTTGTTAGGCACTTAGCATTAAGAGGTTAGATTTAGGATTGGTGGGCCTGGTGTTAGGATAATGTGACCGGATGGAATATCATGCTAAATGTTTGTGGCATGATGCACCAGTGCTAGATATCGCTATAAACTGTCACACTGCAGACATCATAGTGATATGACTGAAACATTCTTCAAGTTACACTTAAAAACCAAAATCACATACACCCAATCCAAGAGTTATTGTGACTTTAAACTTATTTCGATACTGTTGTAGATAAATTCCCATGAATTCTCCAACCATTCAATTTGTACAAAATTATACACTAAAGATTAACACATATGTAACAAATTTATTGATAAGATTATAAATATATATGATGACAAATCTCGAGGAACATATCAGTTATAAGCTATACAATTCAGTAATCTGAATTTGGATGGAACTGAAGTAGTTCACTAAATTCACAATTCAGCCCGATCTGTTCTCTTTTACAAATTAAGCATCATAATATCATGTCCGGTACAATTCAGCAAATTATTTTCACCTGTGCATATGAGTTATCATATTTCTGGTATTGATGATGACTTTTTTCCTTCTTCATGCACAGGTATTATTTAATTTTCCAATTTTCTTTAAATGGGTAAAAAGTCACATTTCAATGGAAATATGACCACAATGACAAAAGCATTCTGTTAGTCTGAAGACTGGAATTTGACATATTCCTGAAAATAATGGCAATGCACAATAGGCATCTCCTAAAGTGTCTGTGGTAAAGTTCATACTTCTCTTTTTCCTCTTCAAGTTCTGCAAATCCCTTAAACCTTTCATTGATGGACTTCACCATTTCCTTAGCAGAAGTCAGAGTTCCCTTTTCTTTCTCTTCCTCCTAAGGATGAAAAATGGAGTTTTGCAAAAATACATCTCACAAATATTCATTCTTTACGAAATGGATAGATTTTTGAAAATAGATTTACTATAGATATATAAGTGAGCTGTAATTTTTCTGCATAAGAATTGTGCATGCTCTAAATTACATAAGGAATTAAAGGCAAAATCTAGAAATGCATCCATCTGATTTAAGTTAGATACACATTTCCAAGTTAAAAAAGGGGCCATAATTCTGGTAATATCAGGATGAAAATGGTTCAATGTTAACAATAATATATCTTTATTGTGAAAATCCAATTCTGATATCCATTTCTGTTCAAGAGTAATGTTTGAGCTCATAATTATTTAATGATAATGATCACACCCACCCAGGGTTGTGCCAACTTCTGGCCACTCTTTTCAGGTACCAAAAATGTACTTTACTATTGCTTCAAACATCTGATGGAGATTAATATGCATACAGTTTGAATTAATGGAGAAATGAAAGGTATGAAATAATTTGAGTCCCATCTACAACATACTATCGTGATCCATTTTTAAGGCTATCTGCATTACACATTTTTAAATGCAGCATCTGATAAAAACAACTAGAGACTGTACAGATTTGACAAAGAAATCTAGCACAAAGCTTCAGTCAATAAAATGGCAGCAATTGTATTGAGTAAATTCCTATGTACATCAGCTCCATAAAGCAGCTTAATTCAAAATGACTCCGCATTAAGCAAACGTTAGGCCAAAAGGACAAGTCACCATAATAATTGTACAATTATGCCATACAACCTTTTTGTCATTCCCGTAGGAGTATAAAAACATTTCTATTCATAGCGTTGGCAGTAGCCTTAATATCTCACCTCTTCTGCTGGCTTTTCAAAGTATGATCGTCTCTCCTTGTTTTTGTCACCCACATGTTCTTTGTCTTTATTTCTTTCCCGATCTTTGTCTCTATAATCTCTTTCTCTATCTCTGTCTCTGTCCCTCCTTCCACGGTCACGCTCATGATCTCTCTCTCTATCTCTGCCCCTATCTCTACCTCTATCCCTTTCATCATATCTGTCTCTTTCACGATCTCTTCTGTCTTTCTTGTCCTTAGATTTCATGAGACCTGGTGTATAATCCCCAATTTCTCCATATATACTGAAGAACATACATATATAGCATACATGTATAAAGTAGATAATAAGACATTGCTCATGTTAACAATCATATTCTTAACAATAATCTTTCAAACTTTCATGAAAATGTCTAAAAGAACAGTATAATAAAGTTTCTAACATTTTTATTAAGAAATAAGGAACCTGAAGTTTCTCATTTTATTAAAATAAAAGTTACCAAACATGTTAAATCTAATTTTACTAATACAGATTAAAGGAAAATATAAAGCAAAATATGCTTCCCTTTTATACCTAATATTACCTCAATGATGGAACAGACAAAAAAAGGTTCTAAAATTGCACAATCTGTTTAACATATAAAGATGTCTTACAAATAAAATGCATTGTAAAGCTTTCAGTTTTGCTTCTCATGCACTGTTGTTGCCAGATATCCCAAGACTAGTAGCTGTTACCAGGAGTTAAATATCCCAAGACTAGTAGCTGTTACCAGGAGTTAAATATCCCAAGACTAGTAGCTGTTACCAGGAGTTAAATATCCCAAGACTAGTAGCTGTTACCAGGAGATAAGCTAATAATAGTACTAAGAATACTGATAGCTTGGAGTGTGAAGGAAATAAAGTACAATAAACAAGATCAATCTATTCAGAAAAATGATGGCTTGAATTGTTGAGGAAAAACAGTATATTGCACAGGATCAAAGGTACAAATATATATTGTGATTATCAATAATCATGTCCCTCCATGTGGTTGTAAGCAAAAACTAATATCACTATATATTTATAGCATCTGATTATTAAATGGGTTCAAGTATTTTCTTTTTCAACTTGATTAAAACATTCATCAAAAAATGTAAGCAGTTATACTTCATGAGCATCCTGTACTGAAACGATTCCGCATAAGATGCTGTCAAACAATGTATGACTACTGAGAATAATAATTTCTTCCTGGGATTACAATCTGAGTTGTGTCCCTTTACATGTCTAAAATATTTTATTCATAGAGAAGAGAGCACACAAATAGATCCAATAAATCCCTGCAACACATACACATATACAGATAAGGAGATAAAAAGAATCTTTGAAAAATTACTCACCTGTCATCATGGCCTGGTAGCTTGGATTTCTCATCATCCTTTAGCTTTCCTATAAGAAATGATAACTTTTTATTGACTGAATACTAAATACAAATGACTCATCAATACACAGCAAACATGCATTTCAGATATATCTAAAACAGCTTTGAACAAACATAGCAAGTAAAATGTTAAGAATTTCCAAAATCTAGGAAAAATTTCCTTTAGCATTTGTGTCCCATTAGAAAATAAGCATTAAAGTAAATTTGTTTTCAAAGTCCAAACAGGTGAAACATGGCCAATGTGAAATATGATTTTAATGGAATGAAAATCTAATCAGGTTATTTAAATATGTATACAGACATGCAAATCAAATTCAATCTCTCTAAATTCAAGTAACTAATGTTTACTTGTACTAATGCAAAACATCAAAAAATGTTAATTACAATTTTTTAAAACCTAATAAGTTTGTATAATGACCAGGAAATACAGTAAGCAGGTAATTTACATATTAATATGCAAAAAGCCTACAAAATTGTATTTGTCTACCTCAAGTAGCTTTTATTTGAGATAACTGATCTGTGTAAACAAAATTAAACCTTAAAGTTGAAAGCCCTGAGCATTAAGTTTTTATCACATTTAGACCAGGGGAATCTCTGGGAAGGGTCTTTTTTTAAACCTTTATTCTTAATTTCTTTCACATCAGCGTTAAAACTGCAAAGGGGTCAGTGTTCTGATTCAATGAAATTGACCAAACATCTTAACACAGTTTTGAGAAAGAGACAGCTGAACTTCCGATCCAGTTTAAATACTCATTCTTCAAAAAGAAAAGTTATACAACGTAGTTTAGAAATTCTGACTGACGAAACAATTGATTGTCTTATGAATTGTTTTTAGAAACCACTGCTTATGATTGGCCGAATGAAATAAAGGCGTACACCTAAAAAGAATTGTGAATTTAACATGTTGATTAAAATTCTTTTGTTCAAAATTCTGAGATAAAGAAGGTTGGCTCTGCAGGAAGCCTAGAAAAGAATAGTGCTTTCCTTGTTAAACAAGAAAAAGACCAGGTGTCTGTTTTGTGAGAAAGACAGGGTTTAGTGCTGGAGGAACAAGTTCTAAAGTTAATAGCATTAGGGAAAAATTTCTGAGGGAGATTGAGACTTGACCATCTGAAGACAGTCCCCAACCACCCAAAAAAGAGAAGTGATGAGTGAAATCAGGAAAAGGGAGAAGTGAGGAGTGAAGTCCGAAAGGGAGAAGTGACGAGTTCAGAGTGAAATCTAGGGAGTCCAAGAAAAACGAGAGTCAGAATAGAAAAACTTGAGCAAATAGGAAATGTTGGAACAACGTTGAGCAGAATGTGCTACAATTAGTCATGGACATTGTGCTCTTTTCACCACTTGTAACGATGATGAAATAAATCCAAATTAGACACTGCTATTAAATCATGTTGATTTAAGTTAAGTTCAACTTAAGTTGAATTGAAATTATCACTAATAACTTGTCTGATTAAATTTGTTTTGTTCTTGTCTAAGGAGGCTCATATTGCAGTATTTCTTCCAAATAATCTTGCCTATTTCTCTGCTGATATTCCATCTTTCACTCACACTGGGTCATAATATCAAGGGAGGTTATTCCCTTGATAATGTAGCTAAATCCAATTAACTACCCCTCTTACTAAGAGTGAGATGTTACAGTGTTTTGGCTCCCTCAAATATTCATATTGAATCTACACATTCTGAAAATGTGTGAATATGTTACATCAACTGACAAACTTCAGGTGTCATGCACATGCTGGCAATTTGTAAAGCCTTCCAACTTCACACAGATATTGCCAATAATATCTCTCCAAACCTGCAATAAACATTACTCCTCTTCTTGATTTGTACAAAGATCAAAACTTCTAATATTTTTAATTATGTTGACTACAGACAATTCCGTCTCATCATCAAAATTATCCATTATGGATGTACTTAGAAGACTTAAAAGATTGACACTTTTTATATCTCTTTTGAATGTTTGTTTAATAAATTACTCAAATGACTGTTCATCACATTTAATTTCTAAGAAAAAAATGTTCAGCATGAACCATTAGAATTTTCAAATAGACTGACACAAACATGCATGCATGTGCATATACAAATACTGGCAGAAAGGTTTAAATTTATTGGACATTATTAATTAATACACATAATGTTACCTAATGGTAATGAATCAAGGTATCAAGCATGAAGGAAATCTGTGCAAAGCATACTAGGTAACACACCACACAAAAATTATACCACTTGGCTAATCCTTATTACAGCTTAGTTTAGTGAATCAATATCTTAATTTTATTTTGTGTGTAATGTAACTCCTTAATCCATCTTAATCCTACTGGCTATTCTTTGAGGCCCTGCACTGAGATGCTGGAGCTTGCAATACCATAGGTAATCGTTTAAAAATTAAGCCAAACAGTAAACAAAACGAATAATGGTCTGCCATAGCATAATGTACCTATCAGGGGATTAGGGTCTATGTTGTTTGTACTATTGACTACTCTTAACAAAATGAACAGACCTAAATCTGTCCGTGTACTATCAACAGACCTAAATCTGTCCATGTACTATCAACAGACCTAAATCTGTCCATGTACTATCAACAGACCTAAATCTGTCCATGTACTATCAACAGACCTAAATCTGTCCATGTACTATCAACAGACCTAAATCTGTCCATGTACTATCAAAAGACCCAAATCTGTCCATGTACTATTAACAGACCTAAATCTGTCCATGTACTATGAAACAGACTTAAATATGTCCATGTACTATTAAACAGGCCTAAATTCTGTCCATGTACTATGCAACAGACCTAAATCTGTCCATATACTATGCAACAGACCTAAATCTGTCCATGTACTATGAAACAGACCTAAATCTGTCCATGTACTATGCAACAGCAGATATGGGTCTGTTTAGTTTCTTGTCTTTTAAGCAAATATAAACTTTCTCCAGCCTTTGTTCATACATCTTGCAACCACTATATCTGTGCAATCCTTACATGTAATTGCATGCCATTTGAATGGTGAATTGCCTATTACAAGCATATTTGCTTTTGAAAAGCTTCATCTTTTTACATTCAATCTGATGGAGTTATTTCCCTTTTTTCATCAATTTTAATGCTATACTAGAGCTGATTCTTGTAACCAACAGAGCATCAGATCCATTCAACCTCTTCTGATGCCGTTTGGCATGAAAATTGCCTTAAAGATCTAGATGTGAATTTTGTGGATTATTCCTCATAAACTCCATTTTATATAGTGTTATGGTATGTGACTTTGTATCATCAAATGAGATTTTGCTTGTAACCATCTAAGACTAAAACCCTGCAACATTTGATGATTACAATTTGCTGTCAACACTGTTTTATAGACTTACATGTTCCTTTGAATATATTCTGATGGAATCTGGTCCTAACATTATCACTTAGACAGGGATATGTTATAAGCAAAGCTCAAAAATTATTCAATTCACAGGCAAATAAATAAAGACCATTATACCTGTCAAACTGGTAGAAAAGGTGACTTTTATTTCTGCTTCTCTGCAAATGAACTGCTTTGACTGTTTATCTAATGATAACTACCTCAGTTTCAAATCTGGCATATGGTCACTTTGAGTTAAATTTTCAACATGACTAGCGTTACAAGTACAAGTGACAAACAAAATGCTTGCTCATTGACTCGTATAATATTTATTTATCATAACAATGCCTTCCTCATGAAGGAAAAATTCACTTTCATGGAATGAATGGTCAATGTAGATATGCTCAAGTGACTTAATGCAGGTAACTGTTGCACACAGGAAACTTAAAGAAAATTTGCCATGGGAAATTTAGAAAGGCATTTATTTGTGAACATGTGACAGTCAAGTAAAGGTGACCATTAGGACATGTATGACTACCGGTATGGTACTTACATCTTACTTTGCTTGTATTGATAGGAGTCTAAAGCTGAATTTCAAGCATTCCACAATATCCATTAGAAAAATTCTAAAAGCATATCTTTCCTAACAGTGGTTTTCTCACCCATGTTCCTTTGTTTAAGACCCTAGAGAGCAAATTCTAGTGAGCAGGACACCCATGGCAATGAGCTCTAGGCACTTTATGATACACCCATGGCTACGAGCTCTAGTTCTTTTATCATTGATAGTTCTGCACTGTAAAAGGTAAACAGAGACATTATTCACAAATATAATAGCTCAAAGCCAAATTTAGTCTTACCTTTTTCCTTCAGTTTCTTTGACTTTTTCATGTCCCTCCGTCCCTGACGAAGGTATGACAGAATCTGGGTCAACTTGTTGATCACTATATCATTTGTTGTCAATGTTGTGGTGGCCTGTGGGGAAAAAGATATGATACACAATCTCACTTTAATTTTCTTTCAAAAATGTAAGACAAAAATAAAAAAATCAAAGCTTCAGCCTCAATATGTGTTTTTGACACAGAATTTAAGTTCCAGACATTAGAAGCTGTTCAAAGTTAAGCCATATTTAGCCAAATGACTTTTTACATTACACCATAAGACAGAATTTCTATAAATTTAAAGCTTTCTAATTTGTAAGATCCAACTGTTGTGTTGTTTTCTTCATGCTTTTTTTAAACAAATAATGAATCAGAATTCTCAAAGCCTCACATGATTACATCACATGAATAACCTCAAATGAGGTCTAATCAAGACTGCAGTTTTGTATTTCATGTCTCAACTCAATATGTGCAGGTCTTTCAGTTAAAACTTTTTTTGGCTAAGGTTTAATTAACATTCCTCAATATTAAAAAATCTAAAAGAACCAGAAACATTTAAAACACTTCGTAATTTCAAACTAGATTTTGAATGCTCTAACAGTGCTTCCCTTTACCCTCATTTGTGCTTCAGAGACCCCCAAATTTTTTAATTGGCCCTCAGTTTTGATACCAACATTTGTTTTTTGACCCTCAGTTTTTACACCAAGGAGACTTTTGACTCTGAGTCTTGTACCCCTAGGGGATAACTGGCTCTAAGTAGTGGGAGGTAGGGGTAGATGGGCACTGGTGATTTTTGGGAATTATTTTTAAATAACTATCAAACTTGGTAAATATACTTTCTGATATAAAACCAGCATTCCATTTTACTTAATATCAGCTAACACACTATAAAATGTATTACAGTTATAAATTTCTTTTCAACAAAATGAAGTTATCATAAATGCAGAGAAGCCACCTGGACTTTTTCAAAAGGTGAGGAGGTGCTCCCACTTGTCATCAAAATAAGGGGTGAAGTAGGGAAAAAGGGGGGAAGGATGAAATAGACATAGTTCAATATTTACTTAACACCCAAATATCTGTCTCTCTTTCTGCCTCCTCTATTCTGTTATGGTTCTAATGAAATCAAAATTCTTAAAAGATGGCTGCTGTACATGTACTTGTAAATACATTAGTCTGTTGATGATTCCTTATCTATTTATTAGTACTGTTGAGAATGCCGTAGGAAGAAGCCCATGAATAGCTAGCTTGACAGTTTCAGTTTGGAAAACTGTTCTTAATGGTTGTTATGTACAATTTTCCACAGGTCATAGGTACTGCCTGTAACACTGCTTTAAAATAAGATTTTGTATTCATACGAACTCTGCCAAAAGTTCACTTTCTTGAATCAGTACTTTTCTAGCTAAGGCTATTATGCAATATTTTCTTATCTTTTCCATAGTGCTGTATCAGTGTTTCAAGTCCATCACTGCCATGGCTTGCTTCTTCAGAGTGTGATGTTTGATCAAATGAATATCCTAAGTATTTAAATTCTCGATAGTTTCATAGCATAAGACACCCTTCTTTTAAACTGTCTGTATTTTAAATTAGGCATGTTATTCTGTCTCATCTACATTTCAAAATACGGTGATTCACTGGCACGCTGTGTTTGTCTCTCTTGAATGTACACTGGATTCGCATACTTTATTTTTGGGATCAAAATCAGTCGCTAGTATTTCCAGAAATACTTTACCAGCTCCAATAACCAGATATACTTCAAAACGTTTTTAAATGTTATCACTGCTATCATCAGCCAGTACTGCCTGAATGAAAATGTTGTCTGAAGATAAAACAAGTCAGGAGTCAGCCATTTGGGGTTTTCTAGGTAGCCCATAATTTAAACACATTCTTGATGAATGTGAGGTTAAAACTATCACAGAATGCTAGTTCCTGGGTCCAATGTGTGCAATAAAATTAGTTAATCAACCATTTATGTCAAGTCAAAGTATCCAGATGTGTAAACAGCAGCCTATCTGAACAAAGACAATTGTCATGACAAGTACTGAGACATTCTAGGCTGAGAGACTTATGTTGTGATAAATGCCATAGTTAAAAAAATTGTATTCTGCACAATCTGCATGGTGTACATTGAAAAAAGAAAAATGGCACACTCATGTGCCCTAGCAGCATCTTTGCAAATGCAACTGATACTTTACCTCTAAACTTGGGCAGTCTGCTTTACTCCGAATTACTGTTGTGGGAATATCCATGTCCATATATTCATCTTCCAGATCTACAACGTATGCCATGCGACCAGGCAGAAATAGTTCATTCCTCTCCGGTGGCTTTTTCGTGAAAAGTACTTGATACACCTTTCTGCCAAGCTTGGTCTTGAACTGGACTTCAGGGTCACCTTCTGGCTCTCCAACCTTCTTGTCCTTCTTGACCTCAGTAAGTACCCTCTCCATTTGCTCCTCCTCTTCCTTCTCCTTACTGCTAATCTCAGCACGCACCTTTTCAAGCAGGGCATAGTCAAGACCTAACAACCAAACGAAAGAGAATTTATCAGTACAATAAGACCTGTTTCAGAGGACATCTCAGTACAAAGAACACATTATGGACATTTCATTTTAAAGTATATTGGACAAAATTGTACAGACGTTTGAATGTCCACAATAGACAAATTTCATGATACTAAAGCAAGTCTAATTTTCATTAAATATTAATGTCTGGTGTTAATCTATCAAAGACTACTCTTTTTGATGTTCTAACCAAAGAATTATTATTCATTATGTACACTGTATTCCAATTCTTTTTTTCTTTCTTTCTAGGAACCATTTATAAAAATTTTGATGCTAAAAATATTGAAAAATATTTTCCTTGTAAGACAAAATTACCTTTCACCAAGTGAGTATGTTCCATATCACCACCAAGGTATTTGGATTCTTGAATCAGCTGTTTACGTCGCTCTGCATAATTTTCCACAGATTTAGCATCAGGGGCCACAGCTCGATAGTCTGCTGTCGTGCTAATGATTTCTGTCTCAGTGTAATCCTTGTTTAGGCCTTCACGACGCTCCTGTGCTCGATCACGATATCGGTCTGCCAGCTCCTTTTCTCGTTCTTCCTCAAGACGTTTGAGCTTGGCATAATATCTAAACCCAAAAATTGTAATTTTTAATTCATATCGACAATATTCTTTATCATTAATATTGGAAAACAATGGAATAAACATCAACAAAATTCAAATCAGTTTAACAAGACTTTGGTCTAATCCATGGTTATTAGAAATTGTAAGTGTTACATAAAAAAGATTATGTGCTGTAATTTCAAGCAATGACTTACCATGATCACATAATGCCTGAATAAAGAATTCTACCCCAACATACATGATGCCATGTGATATAATTATTTTCAGGCCAAAATAAACTCTTGTAAAAAACATTTACAGTAAAATCAGTATTATTAAAGCTTATGAATATGAAGGCACTAAATCTGAGTATGCATAATTCAGAGATCTCACAATGAAGAATGAGTGAAAATAAACACCTGGTAAACAACATTGGTTTGGTGATACACTTTGATCAGGTAATCTGTATTTGTATGAATGAGATTCAATACAAAGAAAGTACTCTTTGGAACAAGATTTTGTGTATGTCCTAAGTGTGTCTCTTTAAAGGTTTGAAAGTGATGTCTAACATAACTTGAATTTATGATAACATTGTTTGTTTCCAATCACACTAAAAGATCTATGATATAAGGTGCTGGTTAAATAAGGTTTAGAACGTTTACTATAAATTATCAATAGGGCCCCGAGTGGCCGAGTGGTCTAAAGCGCTCTCTGTTATGGGTCACTGCCATCTCACCTCTGTGTGGGTTCGAGTCTAAGATTCGGCTAATATAGTCATGTGAGAATGCTTGCCAGTAGCTTCTCGTGGGTCGATTGTTCTTTCCAGGTATTTTCCCGGGTTCTTCCTCCACCAATACTACTGGCCGCCATGTATAGCCTATATTGTGCTGAAAAATGGCGTTAAACCCTACAACAACAACAATAAATTATCAACATACTGAACACAGAGCATAATCTGCTGGGCATAATATGCCATGACATATTGATCTAATTTACTTAGGTGTGTGTTTTATAGCATAGAACTTGATCTGATGGACACACTATGTCAAGGAAGATCTTGGTCTATTTTGCTCACAGCTTTTATATACATATAAATACTGTAAGCCAGTGTCAATTTGCAAGAAATGTATACAAGATACAGCAAACTGAATTTATTTTTAAATGGGCCACCAAATGACCAGTACACACATATCATTTATTTTTAAATGGGCCACCAAATGATCAGTACACACATATCATTTATTTTGCTCCAAGGGCAGCAGTAAAACCCAAACCCCATAACAATTTCTTGCTGACTAATACACCAACAAATGAAATGCTATTTTTCTTAATTTAAAACTGCTTCATGTAGTCAAGTGTTATTTTAACCCATCAAGAGGGTGTAGTGGTTAATTGAATGAAGGGAGATTGCTATTATAGCGTTGTTTTCTGTTCTTGCAATAATAAAGTATTATTAATTAGTATAATTATATTTACCTTTGATGTTTCATAATTTTTTGCCATGAAATAACTCAACCATTTTGTCTCAGCACACAGATCATTTAATTGATATAACCATGTATGCATAAGCTGTGTAGAAAAGCTACTAATTTTGACCATGATGTCGGTACCTATAGATCCCAATATTATTGCAGGAAGCACACATATATCATGCTGCCTTTCATTTTCTTTTACTTTGCTTTAATAAGCATGAAAAGCATAGTCAAAAGTCATCACATATACCATGTCCAAAAACTTTCATATTATCACTATCAGTGTATCCCCTAGAGGTCCAAGACTGAGTAAAATATCCTCTTGGTGTCAAAACTGGGGGGGGGGGGGTGTCAGACTGAGTAAAAAACAAATGTTGGTATCAAAACTGGGGGTCAAATTAAAACTTTGGTGGTCTCTGAAGTGCCAATGAGGGTAAATGGAAACACTGTATTATCAAATTTATGAGCTGTCAAGTATTATTCATTAATGTTTTTTTCACTTTTCCTTCTTATTAAATGCATATTTCTAGTAATACATTTTGGGGTTGCTTTGCCATTAATACTTTTTTTAAAACAAGATAAAGGCATAATAATGCATAATTTACTCACAGCTTTTTCTTTTTCCTTCTGGTTGCTGGATCATCCTCATCATCATGACTGCTTTTTCTGAAGAAGAATAATGAAAGAATCAGTTAACAACATAATAAGAGTGGAAACTTGAACTCCTGTGACAATTTAAATAATTTAAATTGTTACAACTTAAACCAGTGTTTAAGAAGTTCAAAATATAGCTTATATTTTTTTATATTACAAATAGGTTTCTAAGGTTTCAAATGACATAATTTTGGTTTTCCATAAAAAAAACTTAAAAATGTATTTAACACAGAAAAGGGGTGTAGGTTATCCCTGAATAAGTCTCAATTGACAGTACCTGATTCACAGGTCCAAGGGGTAGAAGGACTCCAGCCCAAAATACATTGTTGTTGTGGGGTTTAATGCCATTTTTCAGCACACGATAGGCTATACATGGTGGTCAGTATTAATGGTGGAGGAAGAACCCGGAAAATCCCTGGAAAGAACCACCGATCCATGAGTAGCTACAGGGAAGCTTTCTCACATACCCATATTGGCTGAATATGAGACTTGAACACATGCAGACAGAGGTGAGATGGCAGTGATCCGCAACGGAGAGTGCTATAGACCACTCAGCCACTCAAGGCTCGCTCCCTCCACCCCCACCAAATACTTTGTACATTCTTTAAAACTGTTCTAAGTGAACCTTATTATCATAATATATTGCAAAGTTGTTTTCATTCCAAACAAGCATCATTTGATAAAATAACTTGATAAAATAACATCATTTGATAAAATAACTTGATAAAACTAACAACAATGCTTACAGTATTCATGGTCACATCACATGGTCACATTAAGTGGCAAAATTATTGCTTATGCATGTCAGTGTTCACACAGTAATTCAATCACAATAATATTTAAGTGGCAAAATTATTGCTTATGCATGTCAGTGGTTTTTTTTTTTTTTATACAGATGCCTGTGCATGTGTTCCAGGCTTGATATTTTGAATTTTAATATTCCTTAATTATTTACTGTTCACATCATGTAGTATGTATTGTATATATTGTACATAACAGGTAGAAGGCCTCAAGGCAGATTAGTTCTGTAACTAATAGAGTTACCTTCTCTAAATAAAGTCTTAATTGTTATTATTATTAATTCATTTTGGCACAAAGAAGCAATCTCTGTTATCCACTGGGCACAATAAACAGACCCCAAAAATGGAGACAAAAGATCATTACAGTTGATTTTAGACTGCCAGAACCAAGCACATGCTAAGTTTACTGAATAATACACTCAGTGATTAATTTCATTGGGTGAAAAAAATGTTTACAGATTCTGATTAGCTTGAGAACCATCTGAGATCACATGGTTGATGATAAATGACTGAAAACACAAGGAAGAGAAGATTAAATTTCAGCAAAACTGATTTACTGCAAAGTACAATACAGAGAGGAAAACTGTAAACTCGAAGCTCCAAAATAAATTCTAGATTGGAATGGTTGAGGGTGAGGAATTAAAATTCTAGAACAAAAGGTTTGTGACTGTGAAGACTGAAACTGATTGCATGTGCTTAGTTCATGGATTTATTAAATTTCTGAAATAAATATTCATATTCCCATCATTATATACAGTGAATCTGTCAAACTATACTGTTACTATTTCCTTGTCCAATAAAACAGCCACATTCTGAAAAGTGGACAGCGCTGTATAATACCTTGCTGCAGTTTGAATAATCAAAAAGTCAAAATCAGACATTAATAAATACATGGCCTCAGTGTGCAAAATCTGATACTGATATGCATTTGAATATATCAAATACACAAGGAACAAGTATGGATATTAAGCAGACATTTTTTTTCTAAATGACCCCATTTTGTGACCTGGTCATAGCCACTGGGTCCATTTTCTGTCTACTTTGTTATCTTATGCCTCAGGCTTTTGCTGCAAATGATTTTTAATGAACCCCATTTCTTCCATTTTTCGAGGAGCATATTTTTTGCTGTTTCTTTCTGAGTTGATCTAATGCAGATGTACAATTTAATTGCAATAAAATCTTTGTATAAAGCTATTTTGATTGTCTTGTTTGATTCTCCAGGTATCAAAATTCTGAATGTTGAGAAATATTAACCTCTTAAAAACTTAAGACTCCTTTCTTCAATTTATGAGTTTATTTGCGCCTTTTTATTTTCTCTAAATCTAATAAATCTATTAATAATTGCTATACTGTAAAATCCAGTCAATCCATATTATGAAAAAGCTATATATGCAAAATAATAAGAAATCACTGTTTAACATGAATGTTAGAGAATTTTACAAACAACAAATATGGTGGGTTTCTTTCAATTTAGTTTCAAATGCTTAATGAAAGAAACACCTGGTCATGACTGACTTACAAAATCATTCCTTCAAGAAAATTCACAATTAATAAGAGCTGCCCAGTTTGAAGAAATTGGCTGATAAATGATAGAAAAGGGCACCCCAATTCAGCTTACCTTTCATCTAGATGACTTTCTCTTTCTGTTCCTTTGCCCTTGGATGGGACTCTAGGAGTCATCAGCATCTTACGGAAATCCTCATTGGTAAGAGGATGGCTGAAATAGGAAAAACAAATAAAGAAACCAGAATTGCAATGATTTGACATTGTAAATTTCCATTCTTTTCAATGCATATTCCATATTTCAACCCCTATCCTCTTCCCTGTAAGCCCACTCCCTGACAGTAACCATTAGGCACAATGCAAAATTAATCACATACATTGTGTTTTCCTGCTATGGCTACATACATAAATTCTGGTCAGTAAATGTCGAACTTTTTCTCAATTATCTCTATTCTTATCTTACAAGGAACTGTAAGTCATTACATATGAAGACAAGCATAGATAGACAGTGTAACATGCTTCAACCCATTTCTTCATAGATCATGAATAATAATCTCTGAAATAATTTGTTAATAAAATCAAAGTTATCTAGCATATTTTTCTGCATGTTTTACGGCTAAATGGCTATTATTTTTATTATTATCATTATTACTTGTTCATTCTTTGGGTCACCAGCCACTTGCTGTTGTATTTAAAATATCCAATTTGTCACATGCCATCCTGTTGCAGTGCTTACTGTGTCATGTATGGTCATCCTTGCTACTGAGATTGAGATATTGGAACCAAAGAGAACATCATCATAAATTAAAAAATGTTTGCCCCATAAATATGCAAGTCGATGTGGGTAATTTTCTGTAATGTATCATGAATATAACTAGCATTAATTTTCAATGATATAGAGGGCCACAATGCATTGCTGAGAAATTCTCCACAATGACTTGAAAAATGGCTGATTTATAAAGGAATTTCTATGTTTAATGTCCTCTGCTATAAATTATATGAAATTACATGCTCAAAATAAATTAGCTTTTATGCTAACAAGTTTGAAGTTATCATTTTAAATATGGAATTTGATATTTTTTTAATAAGATAAATGGAAGACTATAACTGTTACACATACTGAAATGGTCTTCAACAGTCACTTCACACATCAATAAAGCTTGCACCATCTCATACTGTTACTGACTTCATTGGGGACAATTAGAGACAGTATTGTAATTAAATGTCATAAGGGCAGATATTAAATTAGTCATAGTTTGTAAACTCCTAAATTCAGCAAGCCTAGAAGTAAAATGGAAAGCCCTAGGAGAACACCAAACTGAAGATTGGCATATATTCTACTATAGTGGAGAGTTGGACAAGTCCTAAATGGAGTAGGCTTCTTTGTAAACAAAGCCATCAAGGGAGCTGTGCTTGAATGTCGCCCTATATCTAGCAGAATCATTTCCATTCGTCTGAAAGCGTCTCCCTTTAACATCACAATTATCCATGCCTATGCTCCAACTACTGATCATGATGATGAAGAAATAGAGGAGTTTTACAGATTTACAACAAACTCCAGGGTATAATAAACATGCTAAGGAAATAAGACATCCTCATCATCCAAGGAGACTGGAATGCCAAAGTTGGCAAAGAGGCTCTAAATTACTGAGAAAATTATTGTGGACCTTGCAATGAGCTTACCAATGAAAGAGGAAGACGGCTGCTCGAATTCGCAAGCTACAACTACTTGGTACTAGCCAACACACTGGGCCAACATGTAGCTTCACAATGCTGGACATGGCACGCACCAAATGGACTCATCATAACCAGACAGACTACATACTGGTTCAAAACTGTTACCGATCTCGCATCAATACAGCAAAAGCAAGAATGTTCCCAGGTGCTGATGTTGGGAGTGATCATGACTGAGTGAGTCTGAACTTCCGAGTGAGGTTGAAGAAAATTAACAAGCCAAAGAAAATCAAGCTTAAATTCAATTTTGAACAACTGAAGGACCCCAATATATGCAAGTCATTCCAAGCCACAATTGGAGGAAAATTTACTCCACTCCTTGTGATGGATGTTGATGTTAAAGTGATGACAGACACTTTCAACACAGTCATGACAACATCTGCCAAGGACATTGTTGGCCTCCATCGCCCAAAGAAAAAAACATGGGTTACAGAAGAGATTCTGAATCTCTGTGATCCCTGAAGAGACATTAAAAACACCAGACACACAACAGGGGCAGTGGAGTACTGAGAAATAAACAAGAATATCAGAAAACACTTGAAGAAAGCAAAAGAAGACTGGATTGGACAAGAGTGCACAGAATTTGAGAGCAGTCTGATAAAGAATAACAGCAAAAAGGCATTCCAAATTGTGAAAGACCTCACCAGACAGAAGCAACCAAGAGTCTGGCCCATTCAAGATGAAAATGGAAAATGCCTCACAGAAGCAAGTGACATTGCAGAAAGATGGACTGAGTATTGTAAAAGAATTTACAACCATCCGTCCATAGGAGACCCAGAGGTGCTTGAAGTTCAAAAACTCCACAAATGATGATGATTTCCCTATTCTCAAAGAAGAGGTGGAGTCAGCAATAAGAGCACTGAAGAATTGAAAGGCACCTGGAGTGGACAATATCCCAGCTGAACTTATCAAGAATGTAGGGGAATCAGTAATAGAACTACTAACAAAAATCTGCAACAAGATCTGGAAGACAGGCGAATGGCCAACACAGTGGACCCAGTCAGTGATTATAACACTCCCCAAAAATGGCAATCTCCAACTGTGCCAAATTAAAGAACTATCAGTTTGATCAGCCATGCTAGTTAGGTGAAACTGAAGATCATCTTGAACAGACTGAACCCACAAGCAAAAGAAATAATCGCTGAAGAACTGGCAGGGTTCCGGAGTAGAAGAAGCACAACAGAACAAATATTCAATCTTAGGGTTCTGTGTGAAAAGTACTCCCAACATAGCAAGACATCTATCATGTGTTCACAGATTTCAAAATGGTTTTTGACAGAGTGTAGCATGAGGAATTGTGGGCCAGTTGGAGTATGGCAAGGCTGTCTCCTGTCACCCACGCTTTTCAACATCTACTTAGAGCACATCATAAGCGAAGCCCTTGAAAACCACTGTGGGACAGTCAGTATTGGCGGGCATAACATCACCAACCTACACTTTGACGACATTGATGGGCTGGCAGGCAGTGAAGATGAGCTTGCCACCTTAGTGAAGAACCTGGATGAAACATCTTCTAGATTTGACATGGAGATGAGTGTCAAGAAGACAAAGCTGATGACAAATAGTGGCAAACAAATGTCAACCAAGATTAAAGCCAGAGGACAGGAACTTGAAACAGTGGGCCAATTCAAATATCTTGGTTCCATAATCACGGAAGAGGGATCAAGAGCAGAAATTTTGTCATGAGCAGCACAAACAATGGCAGCTATGTCAAAACTAAGACCCATCTGGAGAGACAAGAATATCTGTCTAAAACTAAAATCAGGCTATTGAGAGCACTAGTCATCTCAATCTTTCTGTATTCATGTGAGGCCTGGACCCTAACAGCAGAATTACAACGAAGAAGCAAGGCACTTGAAATGAGATGCTACAGAACCATCATTGGTATCACTTACATGGACTACATCACAAATGAAGAAGTGCGTAACACCATCAAGCAAAAGGTAGGCCATTATGAAGACCTCACCACCACTGTCAAAAAGAGAAAGCTGAAATGGTATGGCCATGTCACTAGAGCCAACAGTCTATCCACAACAGTACTGCAGGCAGTGTCCAAGGTGGCAGAAAGAGTGGTAGACAGAGAAAAAAGTGGACTGACAACATCACAGAATGGACCAGGAAAAGTTTTGTGGAGACACAGGCATTGGCACCTGATCGAGACAAATGGAGTGAACTGGTCAGATATTCAGCAGCACTGTGTATCAATGACCACACTAGGTCAAGAGACTGATGATGATGATGATGATGATGATGATGATGATAAAACTCAGCTAGTGAACAATCACTACATAAAAAGAACAACTTGGTTGTGACTTCATGAAGAAGCAGAATCCTGGGCTTGTCAAAGTATGGCTCTAATCTGCATTTATCTGTAATTCCCTTCTAAAATGTGCACTTGACATAAAATATCGTTTTTGTGTAAAAATAAACTAAACCACAAATGTTGAGTGTATCATGTTTGTAGTCACTTAAATTTTACTAAAGAATGGACAGATGTAATAAACAGCATTCATAATTAATTTTACAATGATAATTTTGCAAATTTGACCAATCACATAATGGATTAACAATGACAATATCATGTACCTGATAGCTAACTGTGCAGCATTTTTCACCACTGTCTTAGTTGGCAAGGTGTCTAGTCAAGCTTGGCAAGTAGAGCACAGTATAAAAAACTTCAATCATATGAACATTATTATTAAACATTATTATTATTATTATTATTATTATTATCATTATTATTATCTTCACAAAAAACAGTACAGGTACCCTCTATATGGCCAAGTTGATGCTAGGGTATAAAATTATTCTACATATGAATGAATCCACACACAAAAAATCTTAGCTGAAAGTGACACTATGTCTAAGTGTTATAATTACTCTTGCATGAAAAAGAAGACAAAGTATATCCATGTAACTTAAAGATGGCTGACGTCTTCCAAGTACTATCAATACTTTCATTATTTTTATTACCATGTTCTTGTTGTTGTTGCTGTTATTAAGTAATGACAATCAGCAGCTATGTTCTCATATTCTGGCTTGTTCTGTGTGTATTTATATGCCTCAACAGTACTGATTGCAGTAAACCAATCCTGGCTTTGGGATTTTCATCTGCATTTGTAGATGTCTTTAATCCTTAAACTGACAAGACTCAACAAGACCCTTTGCTTTATCAAGACTCAACAAGACCCTTTGCTTTATAAAGACTCAACAAGACCCTCTGCTTTATCAAGACCCTTTGCTTTATCAAGACTAAACAAGACCATTTGCTTGATTGTGGCACTTTATAGGGACCTGCCTAGTAGTTTACACCAAGCTTCCTATAGAAATTACATGGTCATTTCACTTGGAAGCTCGATTGACTGACAGCCATGAGAATCGGATGACTTACATGGCATCGTCTTCTGAATCATCATCCTGGTTATACTCTGCTGGAGGCAGTGGGTTGGAGAAGATCTCAGTCTCACCTACAATGAAATAAATAGGATATTATATAAAGGATATTATATAAGCCTCTCCGTATCATATGCATCTCATTTCTGACGATGCTGGAAGCTTTGACTTTTTCCATGTGTCAAAATATAGGAGATAAAATCAGGAAGAATTATATACTTCAACTTAGTGATGGGAATTGGTAAGAAATTCATAATTGATAATTGGTTCCCCTTAACCAACTGATCATCGATCATAATCAGTTACTAAGAGCAAATTGTATATTTGTTACACAGTTATATCTTTGATCAAGAGTTCAATATGTTTATAAATGTACAGGAGTAATCACTTAATGATATGTATACTTTAAACTGACAATAATATTACATTGTGCGTTACTTTTGTTCTACAACTTTGTTAAATTAACGTAACTTAATATGGCTGATCAGTCATATGTAACTTATATACTGC